>VDFB02292527.1:17185018-17328813 GCA_007258455.2 Sequoia sempervirens | reverse complement strand
AACGATTAACATAAATGATTACATAATTAAATGCTCAAATGAATAAATGAACATAACATAAAATAAATGCCAAGATAATGAATTGAGAAAGAAAGAGAGAAGAAATAGAGAGACGAAACCACAATTGATAACAGAGTTCGTCCCTAAGGACTACGTCTCCGGATCCCTCTCCAATGGAGTGACCGATCCGATTATACTCCAAAATAGTTACAATTGCTTCAAGACTATCTCCTTCAAGCACAACAGCATGACATTACTCTGATGTGCAGAAACATCTTCAATCTCCCGAGCATTCTCTCGCTATCTCAACCTGGACTTCCCAAAAACAAAGGCCTATACCCCTCCTTTTATACAAAAAACTTTGCTAATTAGGCCTAACCACCAAAATAAATGCATATCTTCTCTGATCAGTTCGTATCAGGACTAGTTTAGCTTTTGCAATTAGATGGTTGAGGGATATCTTGTTTGTTTTGGCTTATTCAGCCATTTGTTTATGGTTCGGCCTCTAATAATTCAACAAAATCAAACTAACTCCAATATATAATTGAGAGTATCTCGTGGCGTGGTGGTGGACATTCATTTTGTTAAAATGGTGGTCGGCGGTTCCAACCCCGCTGGCCACGCATTATCACCAACTAGTGGATTTCTTAAACAATAAAACAAAACTTGCCTCCCACACATTTCGACGGCTATCTTTGGCATGATGGTTACCGACGGTTTCGGGTGAATAGAGGTTGTGGGTTCGACTCACAACAACCAAAATATTTTTGTTGAAATAGACTTAACCAACGCCGGAGGAGCTCAACCACCCAGTGCCACGTGTCGAGCTCAGATTGGCCAGAGTCTGCTGACGTGTATGCTGACATGGAGACACGTGTCGTCTTACTATTCACCGATTGTGCTGATGTTTTATGTTGACTGTGATATCCGTACGCTGACTGGATGACACATGTCAGAACGCCATTCACCAGAATCTGCTGACTCAGCCGTACACGTCCAAGTACGGATGCCACGTGTCGTTGACGAAGCCGTTGACTGGACTGCCACTCGGATGCCCATACTGTACGGTCGGACACGTGTCGCACAATGATTGGTCCATACAATATGAGTCACCTACCACGTGTTGGGTCAGAATTCACCCACATGTGTCCATACAGTATGGACTGCCACGTCACTATGATGACGTCATCATCAGTACCCTCTAAGTTGTCCAAAGTTTGACTGCTTCTAACTCGAGCATACAACGTCGGATTTTAACAAAACGAACGCCATCAGAATCGTCTCGACGAGCTCTTCGCGATGACGCTGATTCTGTCAATTTTTGAGATGATTATTTTTTCACCTTCTGGACGCCCCTGAACCCAATTTGACTGGAAGTTTGACTGGCCGTAACTTGCACAAACAGAGTCCTTTTCGCCCCGTTCAAGTTGCGTTGGAACCAGGACGTCGTTCTCTTTCTGATGACGCTATAATCTGGAGTATTGGGAACAGTTCAATTTTCACTAAAAAATTGTCCCCCGGATCAGGCCTCCCCACTGGAGAGCTTTAGGACCTCCGAAAGCTTGATTACTTGGAAAGCAAGTGAGGGTAAAGTTCCCTCACTTTACCAATCTCCATCCATCTTGCTTTGCTTGGATGCATCCCCTTCAGGCCCACTCTGAGGTACTCAACATCTCCTCTTCATGAAGTTCTGACATTCCTATCGAGAATAACATCTTCTGGCAACTCTGACATGTACTCTGGAGAAAGGTCATCAACTGATGGAACCTGAATGTCTGTGACCTCATCTAGGATCATTGGAGGCTCGTACAGTTTCAAATTCTCAACATTGACAACCGAGTAAATATGCATGTATGGAGGAAGATTGAGGCGTAAGGCATTGGTACCAATCTTCTCAAGGATCTCAAAAGGACCATACCTAATTGGTTTAAGCTTTTTACCTTCACCTTGCATCCTTTCCTTGCTGATATGTAACCAAAATCTGTCTCCAACCTGAAAATGATGATCAATGCGATGCTTGTCATGGCGAACCTTGTATTTTGCTTGGCTCTGTTCCAACCGTGCTTCCACTGCCTGATGAATTGCTTGGACTTTCTGGATGAACTTCAAAGCCTTCTCTGCATCATGGTTCCAGCATTCCTCAACACATCATCTTTCCCAAAGAAAATCCATCGCTGTCTTGGGCACATAACCAAAGCATGTCTCAAAAGGAGACCTCTTTGAGAAGAGTGTGCCTGATGGCTGCATGCTGCACATACTTAAAGACTTCATCCCACAACTTAGGATGCTTTACCGCAAGAACCTCTCGAGTATGCACAACCGGCCCCCTGCTTACAACCTCTCGGTCAGTCATTACTGCGGATGGAAGGCCGTACTCTTCTTCAGTTTGGTGTCCATGAGTCCCCACAAAGTTGACCAAAATTTCCCCAAGAATCGAGAATCTCGATCCGATACAATAGAAGTAGGTAACCCAAAATGAACCCATACAAATTGAAAGTACATATGAGCTGTCAGTTTAACAGTGACTTGCTTTTTACATGGCATTAAGATACACATTTTGCTGAAACGATCAACTACTACATACAAATAATCATGTCCCTTCCTAGACATAGGTAACCCCCCTACAAAGTCCATTGACACACTTTCCTAAGCGGATTCCAGAAGGCATGTGCAGAGGTGTGCATGTGTCTAATTAAGCATTATTTTACTAGTTGCACACATAACACAACCTCTAATATACTTAGTTACAGTTTCTTGCATACGAGGCCAATAACAATATTTCTGTAGCTGAGTCAATGTTTTGTTTACCCCAAAGTGTCCTGCAATCAATGAGCTATGTGCTTCTCTAATCACCTGTGCTTGTTCATCTTTTGGAACACATAATTTTCCCAAGTGATATAACAGTTTATCTTGCACATAATAATCTTTCTCTTCTACATGTTTACCATTCATTAAAGCAGCATAGATATCCTTAAAGTTCTCATCATTAGCATATTGTTCCTGAAAACTTTCATGAACCATAGAACTATTTTGAAGGATTATCAAAGCATTCATCATAGGAGGTCTAGAGAGCATGTCTGCTACTTGTTATGGGTACCTTCTTTTATACTTAATAACCAAATGAAATCACAGAAAAACCCACCCAATCAAAGTGCTCACTTTAGTTTGTGAGTGCAAATACCGAATGGCTCGGTGATCATTGTGGATTATAGTTTCTTTCCATTATGTAATGTTTCCATTTTTTAACACTCTAACTAAAGCATAAAGTTCTTTATCATATGTGGGATAGTTACTTACTGCTCCTGAAAAAGTTTCAGAGTGGTAGCAAACTGGTTTACCTCCTTGCATGAGTACTGCTCCCATGGCAAATCCACTCGCATCTGTCTCAATCTCAAATGGTTGATGTAGATCTGGTAAGGCCAAAACTGGTGCGGTGCTCAACTTTCCCTTCAAAGTGTCGAAAGCCTTCTGTTGTGGACCTCCCCACTGAAAAGTTGCCTTTGTACTGGTTAATGCATGCAATGGTGATGCTATATAAGAGAAATTTGCAATAAACTTTCTCCAGTACTGAACTGCACCTAGGAAACTTCTGACCTCTGTGACTGTACTTGGCTTAGGCCATTTTACAATAGCTTCAACCTTCGCAGGGTCTACTTTCAATTGACCACCCCTACGACATAGCCTAAGTACACTAAGGATGTCTTAGCAAATTCACATTTAGACATCTTTACATACAATTTTTCTTTTCTCAATACATCAAAGACTTTCTTTACATGACTTACATGATCTTGAAAGTTCGACTAAATACCTCAGATTTATCATCTTCTTTGGCTTTTACAAGCATCAATACAAAGTTTTTACTTGAATTGACCAACCTCTTCATTTGACTAGCATTAACTAGTGTAAGATTAGTCTTCACCTTATGTGCCCGTACAATGTATTCTACCCCATCTTTAAAAAGATGATACTTATTCTCCTCCCTATAAAAGATTGCTTTTCTGTCATAAAGATAAGGACTCCCTAACACAAGCCCACAAATATCCAAAGGGACCACATCGACTTCTACCTCATCTACAAAGTTTGCAGTGATAGCAAATCTCAATTTACACTATTTAGTTACTTGTAGTTGAGCATCATCGCAAACCCATCCGAGTGGATATGGTTTCGGATGAGGTGTTGTAGCCAAATTAAGTTTCTTTACAACTTCTTCAGATATTAAATTGACTTGTGAACCCGTATCAAATAGAGTATCAATCTTAGTGTGTTTTGTTACAACACGAATGTGAAACAATTCATTTCTTTGCTTATCAACTTTAGGAGAAGATTCTTTACTTGTACTTGCACTGGCATTAGAAAAACTTGCATCAGATGAGAGAGATATACCTTTCCCTTTACCTTGGATTCCGGTAGCAACAATCTTCGTCTCATCTCCGGAGTCTGAACCAAGATCCTGTTGAATCATTGCAGTAGTCTTTTGCTTGCCTTCATTACCTCCATATCTTTTCGGCCTCAACTCAGGATGAAGCTTCCAACATCTTGAATCATCATGCCCCTCTTTCTTGCAATGGGAGCACGTGGGTTTCTCACCCTCTTTCTTAGTTGTAGCTGTCTTCTTCCCTGTGCCTTTATCTTTGTCTTTTTCTTTCCCTTTAGACTTACCCTCAAACTTAGATGGCTTCTTAGAAAAGTTATCACTAAATGTGTTCTTACCCCTTGACTCTATATGAGTAGCTTGAACAGACACCTCGTCTAGATTGTTGGGACTCAACATCAAAATAGTGTGCCTAAGGTAAGAATGTAAACCACCTATGTACTTAAGTAATGTGTCTTGGGTATACAAGGGAACATTTAGAGCAATGGCCCGTTTCCTAAACTCATGAGTATATTCCTGGATAGACTGCCCCTTACCTTGCCTAAAGGTTTGCCAATTCATGGTTAACTGTTGCATGTAACCTAAAGGATAGAATTGTTTCCTAAGGGCAGCAACAAACTCCATCCAAGACATATTAACTTGACCATGGCGAGTAATTTCTTCCCGAGTTTTACTCTCCCACCAGGTGAGAGCTGTACCTCCAAACTGGAGAGTTGCTAATTGAATCCTAGAAGCATCTTCTACTAGGCCTTGAATCCTACAGTATACTTCTACTTGTTGGACCCAATCGTCTAACTTCTCAGCATTTAACTCCCCACAGTATTTAGGTAACTCAAATTTTACATCAAACTTAATTACAGGCTTAGACTTGCTCTTAAATGGATTTACATTAGAAGAAGGAGAAGGAGAAGGAGGAGAAGAAGGGGAAGAAGAAGAAGAGGGAGAAGATGGAGGAGGAGTTTCTAGAGATTTCTCCTTTGTGTCTTTCTGATCTTCTTGCTTCTCGTGCTTTGAAGAACCTCCCTTTTCGTGCTTCTTCTTGTCTGCATAAAGTTTGTCTACCATCACCTTCATGTCAAGGAATAGTTTCTGGAAATCCTTGTCACTGAGCTCTGAACTTTTTCCACCTTCTTTCGCTTCCATCTGTGATGATCGATTAGCTCTTCGTCTTTCGATTTCTGGATTATATTCTTCAAGTTCTCCTTCGCCTCGTTGCAACCTGGATCTCGTTAGCATTCAATTTGCAATACAAGCCACACACAAAGCTCTGATACCAACTTGATCTATTTAGGATCTAGGAATAATTGCTTACAGAATGCGTAACGTAAAAGATCAATTATTACAACGATTAACATAAATGATTACATAATTAAATGCTCAAATGAATAAATGAACATAACATAAAATAAATGCCAAGATAATGGATTGAGAAAGAAAGAGAGAAGAAATAGAGAGACAAAACCACAATTGATAACGAAGTTCGTCCCTAAGGACTACGTCTCCGGATCCCTCTCCAATGGAGTGACTGATCCGATTATACTCCAAAACAGTTACAATTGCTTCAAGACTATCTCCTTCAAGCACAGCAGCATGACATTACTCTGATGTGCAGAAACATCTTCAATCTCCCGAGCATTCTCTCGCTATCTCAACCTGGACTTCCCAAAAACAAAGGCCTATACCCCTCCTTTTATACAAAAACTTGCCTAATTAGGCCTAACCACCAAAATAAATGCATATCTTCTCTGATCAGTTCGTATCAGGACTAGTTTAGCTTTTGCAATCAGATGGTTGAGGGATATCTTGTTTGTTTTGGTTTATTCAGCCATTTGTTTATGGTTCGGCCTCTAATAATTCAACAAAATCAAACTAACTCCAATATATAATTGAGAGTATCTCGTGGCGTGGCGGTGGACATTCATTTTGTTAAAATGGTGGTCGGCGGTTCCAACCCCGCCGGCCACGCATTATCACCAACTAGCGGATTTCTTAAACAATAAAACAAAACTTGCCTCCCACACATTTCGACGGCTATCTTTGGCATGATGGTTACTGGCGGTTTCGGGTGAATAGAGGTTGTGGGTTCGACTCACAACAACCAAAATCTTTTTGTTGAAACAGACTTAACCAACGCCGGAGGAGCTCAACCACCCAGTGCCATGTGTTGAGCTCAGATTGGCCAGAGTCTGCTGACATGTATGTTGACATGGAGACACGTGTCGTCTTACTATTCACCGATTGTGCTGACGTGTTATGCTAACTGTGATATCCGTATGCTGACTGGGTGACACGTGTCAGAATGCCATTCGCCAGAATCTGTTGACTCAGCCGTACACGTCCAAGTACGGATGCCACATGTCGTTGACAAAGCCGCTGACTGGACTACCACTCGGATTCCCATACTGTACGGTCGAACACGTGTCGCACAATGATTGGTCCGTACAATATGAGTCACCTGCCACGTGTTGGGTCAGAATTCGCCCACATGTGTCCGTATAGTACGGACTGCCACGTCACTATGATGACGTCATCATCAGTACCCTCTAAGTTGACCAAAGTTTGAGTGCTTCTAACTCGAGCATACGATGTCAGATTTTGACAAAATGAACGCCATCGGAATCGTCTCGACGAGCTCTTCGCGATGACACTGATTTCATCAATTTTTGAGATGATTATTTTTTCACCTTCTGGAGCCCCTGAACCCAGTTTGACTGGCCGTAACTTGCACAAACAAAGTCCTTTTCACCCCATTCAAGTTGCGTTGGAACTAGGATGTCGTTCTCTTTCTAATGACGCTAGAATCTGGAGTATTGGGAACACTTCAATTTTCACTAAAAAATTGTCCCCCGGATCAAGGAATATGAGCAAGTAAAAGGGGTTCTTGATTATCTTCCTTATACAGCCAGGAAGTAACATCTTCTGTATCTACAGCCTCTTTGCTTAATTCACCCCATTTAGTGAAAGTTGTTGTGGGGGGAACATGCATAGTGATTATAGACTGTCCCCTACCTATTGTAGGCAAACCATATGACTTAGGAGGGACCAAGTGGCTAACACAATAGGAAGTCTTCATATAATACTCTCCACAACCCTTGTCTTGGATCTCAACCCTAGGAGTAGTGGGAAGTGAAGGTGCAATAGATGTTCGAGTGAGCGTGGACGGGTCAACATAAGAAGATGGATTAGACGATGAGGCCTCTTGGTTGACTGGCACTTGACATTGAGGGATGTCCTTTAGGTTAGTGCAATACTGAAAAGGATCAGGATCACCATCGATAGTTATTTCGGTGCCATTGTAAGGGAATTTAAGGCACTGATGATATGTGGAAGGGACTGCCTTCATGGCATGAATCCATGGTCTACCTAGCAAAAGGTTATAAGGGAGGGTGAGATCCAAGACCTGGAACTTTGTCTCCATTACCGCAGGACCAATTCTGATAGGAAGTGTTACCACCCCCTTTGATTTTCTTTCTTCATCATCATAAGCCTTAATGACAATACTCTTGGTGGTGTCTACGCATGCTTCTGAAATACCTAATGCCTTAATTAGTTTTAAAGTGCATAGATTTAACCCTGCTCCTCCGTCTACCAAAACTCTTCTAACTTTGGTGTCATCAACAAGGACTTCTAGATGTAAAGGGTCATTGTGGTTCGTCTTATCTGTGCCATAGTCTTGTTTAGAAAACGTGGCATGATGATTATTGGTCAAGTAGCCCACCATCTCCTAGAAACGATGGACATCAAGGTCATTAGGGACCGTGGTGTTTTGTAAAGCCTTATCGAGGATAGACCGATGCTCGGGGGAGATACGCAACAATTCCAAGATTGAAATTTGGGCTGGGGTCTTCCCCAACTGGTCAAGTAGGTTATATTGTAACTTGGAAGGTTGTGATGCTTGCTATGATGGAGGGCCTTGGATAACAAACTTAGTACGATGAGTATTGACCGCACATTCCGAATTAGCCTTGATAGTAATGGTATTGATGTTGTCCTTGGCAGCGCGAAGGCAATGAATGATTTTGCCACTATCATAGTCATGTTTTATATTCGCATAATTGGCTGACATATTGGTCTTAGTACTCGAACTGGGGACAGTTCCTTTCGCATGGTCATGTAGTGGGTCTGAAAAGACTTGATGATCAGTGTTTGATGTCTTTTGTTTTTGTCCACTAACTTCAATGATTCTCTTGTCAACAAGATCTTGTATGATGTTCTTCAGTTGTTGACAGTTTTGTAGGTTGTGTCCCTTTGTCCTATGATAATCACAGAAGTCATTGTCATCCCACCAAGTTGGTTTAAACTGTCCTGGATCATATTGTCTTGGTTCCTGCAGTTGTATGAGGTTGTGTTGTAACAGTTGTTTGAACACCGACTCAATGGGTTCCCCTAGGGGAGTGAACTCACGTTTCTGGAATCTCCTTAGTGGTGGACGTTGAGTGTTTGAGACCATGTTGGGAGGTTGATTGACAGCATTAAGCGTGTTAGCAAAAGTATGAGGTCCTTGTAATGTGAGGAGGGGTCTTGCTTGTAATGTTTTAGCATCAACCACCCCATCATTGGTGACATTTTTGTTGCAAGACCAGAATCTGTTTCTGTCGGTGGGGGCGTTTTGTACAACCATGTTTCGATTGGGTGTTGTCATCTTGAGTTCACCCTTTTCAATGAGATCCTTCTCTATTATCACCCCCTTTTCCACTAGTTCCGAAAAAGATATGCAGCAATGTACCCTTAAGTTACTCCTGAGTTTTGGATGAAGGTTTTCTTGAAACATGGTAACCTTTTGTTTTTCAGGTATCTCGACAGGACATCTACTAGCAATAGTTCTCCATCTCTAGAAGAAAGCAATGAATGTTTCACCTTCGTCTTGTGTTGTGTGACACAAGGTTGCTATATTTATCTCATGGTCAATGTGGAAGGAGAATTGCTCCACAAATTTATCGACTAGCTCTCCCCATGATCTAATGCCAGAATCTAGACCCGAAAACCATTCTAGTGCAACCCCTACAAGACTTCGTGGAAATAGCCTCATAAGGTACGTGGGGTCGTAAGCAACATCAATGCATATGGTAGAAAATTCCCTAATATGTTCTACTGGATTGCGTTTGCCATTGTACTTAGGAAGATTTGGTATGACATATCCGTGAGGGAAAGGTGTCATGTACAATGATCTATCAAAAGGGAATGGGCATATGTCCTTTGGTGAAAATGATTTCTTAGTTGACACTGACATGTTATCCATTTGCGTTTGTAATGCCTGCATTTGTGTTTGTAGGACGTCAACTTGAGTCAAAGATGTGCTAGAAGGATTATGCGGATCCATATATGTATTCTGAAATCCAAAGTCTCGTGATGGGTTTTGATTGAACGTTGGCATCTGAGGTGGATTTGGATTCGGAATGTTGGTAAATGTATTCTGGTTTGGAATCGACATAGATTGATGTTGTCCTGGATTCTGTGTAAATGGATTCTGAGTACCACTCTGTACAAAGGGATTCTGATTCGAACCGATGTGAAATAGTTTTGGCCTGGAATCTGGGTAGACGGATTCTGACTACCAATCTGTGAAAAGGGGTTCTGATTCGGAACCGATGTAAATTGGTTTTGACTGCTAGTCTGGAAAGGTGGATTTTGATTGCCATATTGGAAGGAGGGAATGCCCCCTGTTTGTGTAATCCTTGGTATAGTATTAGTGACCTGAGCACTAGGTATGGCAATCGACTGTGGCAAGGTACCTATAATGCTAGTAGTAGGTGTGGTTGTTGATTGCGCATTTGTGACACCGACATAAGATGTATGGGCTGATGTTTTAGGTCTTTTACTCCCGCTAAGAGGACCGAAGGGAATAGATGATGAAGCCCCTGTAGTGAAACTAAATCCCGATGTCATAGTAGGTGTACCAAATGGGGACGTATGGACTGTCGTACTCTGTGTAGACGTGCTAGATGGCATAGTCGTGCTGACTTGAGGTATAGTAGTACTGGCAGTCGTGGTATTTGTCCCTTGTGTAGGTTGAGTTTGTAAGGTGCTAATGTCAAATCTTGAAGGTAAGGTAGCACCTTCAGCTAGCAATTTTCCTAAGAACCGTTGACGATCATTTGCTAGGTACTCATCTACAAAGAGGCAAACTCAGGGTCTTGTGCGGCAGCCTCTATGTCTTATGTTGTAACATGTCCTTGTGTGTTTCTAGTGGTAAATTTGTCTAATAGAGTCTTATGAGGTCTTGAATAAAATGGGTTGATAAACTCGCTTGGGTTCGACATGTTTTCTCTCTCTCTTCTCTTAGACCTAGTTTCAACCATGTAAGACAAGCTCAATATGCGGGAAATGCAAAACTATATCCAGAAACTGTATGACTCTATTCTATGTTTTTGGGGTTTTCTTATGCAAAATAAGGGATGTCCTATGATAATACTAGTCTAGACTCTAAAGGTGCAAGAAGTCTAAGTGAGACCCTAAAATGATCAATTCTATAAACCCAAGGTGAAGGGACCAACTACCTAAAGTCAAACCAAAGTGTCAATTTAGTTAAGTCAAGGAACCAATGTAGGATGAAGATCAAAGACAAGTTGAGTTTCCTAACTAGACTGATGAGCTAGGACGACTCTCTGTAGGACAAAGTATATGATGATAAGACTAGGTTCAATGACAGATTTCGTTGACACTATGACCTTTCTAGAGTATAGATGGTGGACTACTCCTAAAGTTTGTAAAAGTGACCTCTCTAAAAGTCTAATGCAAGGTGATATGTACCCTATGATGAAGCTAAACTCTAACTGAAGACAACTATGGTAATGACTAAATGAACCTAAAGGATGCAAAATTGAGCAAATCATTTCAGGTTTCTGTTTTCGAAGACTGTTTGTATGAAGACCACTGAAACTGGTATAACCCTGCTAACTGGATAGTGACAGTGAATTTTGGTTTTTCTGGTAATCAGACAGATGCGTTTCAAATTTAACAGTTGCGGTTCAAACTGACAGATGCGACTCAAAATTACCAGATGCGACTCAAGCTGACAGATGCGACTCAGAATATAACGCATGCGGTGTTTCTAAAACAAATGCGAGTCAAACTGACATGCGCGACTCAGAAATTTCAGATGCGGCTCAAAACAACCAGATGCGACCTATATAAATCAGATGCGAGCCAAACTGACAGATGCGACTCAAAACTTACAGATGCGACTCAAAATTTATAGATGCGACTCAAAATTAACAGATGTGACTCTAAAAATCAGATGCGTGTTTCTGGTGAACAATTGCGACTCTGTGAATTTTCAGTGACATGAAATTTAAACTGACCCGGTTTTCTATGATCAAATTCTGACAATCAAAGACAATCGTAAGACAAAGTGTTTTCAGTTTCAATTTTGGGACTCAAAGATCGTTTAAAGTGATAACAGACAAGCACATCCTAATAGGCCAAAGGCCTAGGGTTTGTATACTTGGTATAGCCCACCAGTTATACCCCGGATTGGTGATGAACACCTTTCCTTCTCAAGAGGGATAGCTTAGGAATTTGGTGGCATTGGCTCTCCTCCACGACTCATTAACGTCTTTCGAGCACACCAATTCCGAATTCATTGGGTAATGACATCCCAAGAACCGCTATCTCTACTCAAGGGGATCATTAGTGAGTAATCTTCGGGCATGATACTGTACCCTGCACTAATACCAAGCAACGACCACAAATAGGTTGGTCTCTACAACAAAAGGGTATTTAGTCGGGCATTCCGTTCGTGGGGTGTGATCCATGCGGCGAGTCCCCTTCGGATCCATCTCGTCGGAACCACACTGCGTTCTTGGGTTTCCACAGGAACCCACTTTAATATGCATTTGGAAGTCCCTCGGGTTCGGGTGCTACCCGGTCACGAGTCGTTTTAGGGTGAGTACTTTTCCCACGAGCGAGGCCCAAGTTCTAGAGTTGGTAGCCATTTCTCTTACACCCAGGATCGCACGGATGCGCAGGGGAGAGGATGCCGATATACCAAATTGTAAGGGTAACCAGACTTGTGCTTTCACACAAACACAGTAGACACTTGTTAATTTTAACCAAATGAAATATTTGCTACGCTACCAAACAATTGTTTCAAAATTTAACTAGGGTCTTCGACAAGCATCCTGCAGAAGATATCATTAGTAATTTTTCAATATTGTCTTACCAATCGTCACGCAAAAGCTTGTTAACTCCAAATGGCCCTGCGCTGAAAATAAAAAATATCATTAACATGAAAATCAATTTAAAAATTCGAGTTGCGAAAATAGAAATAAAATTTTACCAGTCAATTGCATCATTTTTTTACCAGTCAGATGCGTCGTTTATTTTTCAGTTGCGGCTCGGGATATCACTTGTGATTCAAGAATTTCCAGATGTGTCATTTCTCTGTCAGATGCGGTTCATAAACTCAATTGCGGTTCAAAAACTTGACGTGCGGTTCTGGAAAATCAATTGTGGTGCAGAAACTTCACGTGCGGTTCGAAAAATTAGTTGCAGTGCAGAAAATTCACATGCGTCGTTCTGTACGAAAAATCTGCAAAATCAAAAATTAAAAGATCTACGGATTCGTGAAGATGGTGTCTTCACGTCAGGTTCACCAAAATGTAACGCCAAATAAGAGCTTTGCACAATAGACACACCAGAAAGATTAGATCGTTAGAAGCACACATGCATACAATACTAAATCTAACATGCAAATTCATACATTAAACAACAAAGAACATGGGAAAGTAAAAACATAATTAAAACTAGAACAATCTCACCAATTTTCAAACGTATTTCCATGAATTATCTCGATTGCCCTTCTCCATTTCACTTGTATGGTATAATTGCCCTCAGATTTTCAAGTAATTCGTGCAAGTATAGCCTAAGATAGTGATTAGCAAAATATTGAAGATTCAAGACAAAAGTGCTCTCCAAAGTTATCAAATTCGCGAGAGATTTCGAGAGAGATTTCAAGAGAGAGATTGGAATGAAGAATGACACATCAATTTATAGGAAATTGATTATTCGAATGACAGGCCAAGATTGAAAGATCAACAAACGATTGAGATTGACTGATTAGTCATGCATTCAGATAACTGATAGAATTGACATGAGTGATTCGAATCAGAAATAGAATTAAAGATTAAATAAATGGTTTAATCTTCAGTTTGGCATTCGAAAACATAAGAAATATCTTTGCATGACAAAGATAAAGATTGATTAAAGCAACTCTCTGTTCGAATGCACGCACAACACTTAATTAATTAAATAAGAATATTTAATTAATCTGCATGTACACGCAATTGAGTTAGAAGTGGATGATTGCATGGTTAGATGAGAAGATTACTCGAAGACGCCACTCAGACATTAAATCAATAGTTAACTGAACGATTAAAATAGATGTCGAGTTGAGTAAAAGTGAATACTTAGATAACTCACATAATTATCTAAAATATAGAAGAATGTGTTAAAATAGACTTAATGAATTAAATAATTCATTTAATTCAAGACTTCGATATTAAGGATAATTAAATAAATAAGATTTATTTAATTAAGTGATGAAGAAGTTTAAATGAATAATTAAATAAATAATGACTTTATTTAATTATAGTTGAAATATGATGAAAATAAATTAAATAAGAATTTATTTAATTTAACCGGAAGAATAAGGTTAATTAGTAAGATAATTAAATAAGAAGCGTTTATTTAATTAATTAGATAGAAATGAAGAAAAGTGAATTAATTAAATAATTGAGATTATTTAATTAATAGATGAATTAATGTTAAGATGAATTAATTAAATAATTGACATTATTTAATCATGATCATGAATAATAAGAATTATGAAGAATATAGAAGTCGCAGGCTAATAACCAGATTTCGGTGTCTACACCTATTATTGGCCATCCTCCTATCATGACATGAGTATTGCCTCCTAAATTGCTTAACCACTAACTCAGAATCCCCAAAGACTTGAAAAATATTAACCTTTTTGTTTAGTACCATGAGAAACCCATGAATCAAAGCCTCATATTCTGCTACATTATTAGTATAATGAAACTAAAGTCTATGAGCAATGAAGTTTTACCCCTTGGACTGATTAACTCAAATCCTACCCCAACTCCTTGCTTTGATTTAGATATGTAAAATCTTAAAGTCTAACAACTAGCAACTGCAGACTTTCTTGCTGCATCTCTTGCACTGTTTCTACTGGAGAGTTCTTCATAAAGCATCATTTTCTTCCCTTTAGGATCCTCTTCAATATTCTGAATATTAATTTTGACTATTGGAATAGGGATTATACATTTTTGCACTTGTTCTACTGTAGCCTAGCATAAACAATAGTCCAGTTCAGACTGGGAGGTATTGTGAACCCTACACCAATTTGGCAAGAGTAATTCTCCAAAATTCATCCCTCTACCCAAATGAATTTGATATTCAATACACTTTTGAATGAACTCTTAAAAACTATCCAAGAAGCTAAGTTAATTATCTTCAGCAAAATCGTCACTTATTGGTTCCACCAAGGCTCCAGTACCACTGGATTTAGCTATGAGATCAATAGGTGTAGCATGTAACATAAGGATTTATTCCACATCAGATTCCTCAAAAGGGGTTGCAAGTATGTAATTACCCATGCTCACCTCTGATATCAGAATCTCATTCGAAGTATTCTAATATTTTGTGATCATATATTTCATCCTGGGCTCTCTCTCAATCCTGATCTGATTTGGCATCCCCTTCCAAGGAAGCCACATATGAGAGTGATTGGTTGATACATATCCATTCAGAGCCCTAGTAAAGTATCTTCCCAAAATTAGACTGAAAGCATAAGGTATATCGGCCACTTGTATATTAATAACTTTGTTGAATTCTAGGGTTAGAGGCAACCTACATATGAATCATGTTTAATTCCCCTACAACATTAACCTCAGTTCTATCCAGTTGAGTAACATTCTTTTGGGAGTCAACATGGGTAATACCTAAAGCTCTACAGACACCAAAGGGAATTATATTGGTAGAAGCACTTGAATCCAACAAGCAATTGTGCAAGTTCTTACCAAATATATGAACAAAGATCATAAACGGGGGAGTGTCCATTTTCCGCTAAAACAAAGTCAAGGGAGTATCCACCTAAGCAACTTGAGTTTTATCTTTCTCTTTCCCTTTATCTCCAGGTGGTATATGAATCTGATTGTGAATTTGATTTTGTCCTTTTACTACTTGGGAATTGGATGCTTTATTGACACTCTCACTGATTGATTTATCTTGTGATACTGAACTTACAATGTAAGTTCCTAGAACTACATTTCTAATAGTTGGGACTCTCAATAACTCAAATGCAGAAAGACTTACCTTTAGCTTCTTGAGTTCTTCTGCAACATATGTGGCCAATTGTTTTGTACTCAGATCAGCAAGAGCCTCTTTTAAGTATTCCACTACTTTATCTTTGCTTGTTTCAATAGTCCACCCTTTTGACAGTTCCATGGGTCCTTGATCCTTAGATAGGTACTGCCTAGACACATGAGGGTATGTTGAATTATTATTGGCATTGGGGTCTGGAGGCATAGTGAAGTTGTTTAGAGGAATAGAAGTGGTGAATGGGCCTCCAGCCTGTGGATGTCTGTGTGTCAGATCCCTGAAATCATATTTCTTGACAGGTCATTGGAATGTTTGTACCTCTTCAACATAAGTTTCTTCTTCATCCATGGGGCTATTTCCATTCATAGGATTTTCATCAAACAACTATGTAATCTCATCTCCATTGCACACCTGATCCACTTCTTCCTTAAACTGGCCTAATTCTTCTTTAGGAACATTATCCTTGCTCTGTGGAAAAGGAGCATGATTTAGCACCAACACTGATGAATCATAACGAGTAGATGGCACTATCTCCTAATTATTTTCATTATTCTCCACCTCATACTGAAAGATTCAAGTTGTTGTTTGGAACTCTAGACAATCTAATTCAGAATGTTGACTTGTTTTGTGGAGCCTACACCACCCTGATAAAGTAACTTCAACTAAATATACACCACTTGGAGGCTTTTCTTAATTGACTAGATGATCTAATGGGGTGGGGACACCTCCATTGTTAGGCTTTGTATTCCAAGTTTTTTTGTTTGGGTGGTTGCCTCCTGTCAAACCCTTGTCCACCAGCTTTCCCTCTATCAAATTTTTGGCCTAAAAATTTTCCTTTATCATAGTTATGTCATCTATCATAATTATTTCCTCTTTCAAGATGTCCCCTATCAAAATGTTGCCCTAGTTGAGTTTTCCAATTTTCTCTATTATGATTGGACTGCATACTTCTTTGAGCAGCTTGGAGCTGACTGTTCTGGTTCCTCAAATAAGTTACCTCCATGTTCAGCTTCTTCACCTGTTCAGTCAGTTCCTCCAATCTCTCCTTGTTAGGATTTCTATATGGAGGTTGGTTTGCATTATTTTGGGGATATCCTATTGTAGTACTGGTATTTAGTGACTAGTTCAATACTTTAGAATTCAATAGATATGTGGGAAAACTAGCTTGAGGCTATGGATGCAGAGGTTGATTTACATTTTGCTAAGGATAGCTAATTGCGGGTGGAACTTGAATTACAGTAGGTCTTGGGTGAGGAACTAGAGGAAATTGAGGTATCAGATTCATGATAGGAGTGTGATTAGAGAGAGCTTTATTGAGAGATGGGACCTACCCAGGGTGATTCGTGGGTCCAAGTGACGGTAAAGGCCCCGATAAGTGTTGTCTTAAAGTAGTGCTAACCTTCACAGCCTCTGCATATGCATCAAGGAGGGTAGTAGGAAGGTTGTTTCTCCACTTCATGAAGGTGGTTGTTAGACTGTCAAGACCTTCATAATAGACTTCTAAAGTAGTGGCCTCATTAATAGCATAAGGGGATTGTAATCAGGTATAAGCGCAATGAAGCATATTGTTAAAGGACCCTATGGGCTCATTGACTTCTCTCTTAACATTGGTGAACTGAAGATAAAGCTCGTTGGGACTAATGGGAATCCTAAACTTCTACAGGAATGTAGTCTCCAATTCAGTCCAATTCTGAATAGACCCAGTAGGTAGATGTTTGTACCAATAGAACACATCTTCTCCTAAGGAATAAGGAAAGAGACTACACACTACATCCTCATGATTGATTTCTCTATCTTTAAGGAAATTCTCAAAGAACCTGATGTGTCCCTCAGCAGTTCTATTGGAGTCATTAACATGGAACTTGGAGCAACAAAAGTGTTATGGGTTCTTGGGCATAGCATTGTAATTATTGAAGGTCAAGGGAGATGAATTGTTGGAAAGGAAAGCCATTGGTGGAGGTGGAGGTGGTAATGGTTGATTTATGGCTTGTTGGGGATGTGGAATAGGAATGGATTCTAAATACGATGAGGGTGGACTTGATGAAGATGAGGATGATGTGGACAATGGAAGTAGCTAGGTGGATGAAGATTCTTTAGTTCTTCTGGTCCTTCATGACCTAGTAGGAGCTTGCAATTCTCAAAATTCCTCTTCTCCTGAAGTAGACCTGGTTCATCTTCTGAAGGTAGACAAAAATTGATCCAACATGCTTATTCATGCCCTCCTTCTAGTGCCAATTTTTTGATGGTTTTTTCTACAAAACAATAACTTAGACAAGATACAAGTATCCTATCTCTCTTGAAAGGTAAATCTCTATTAGCAAGCCTCAAGAGATAACCCCAACGTCTCTAATGTCAAGTCTTGACAATACACAAACAACTTAGTGATAATGTGAAAATGCTAGTAATCACAAAGGGACCTTACTACAAGCAAATAATGAATCTCAAAGCTTATCAATTTTTGCAATATGGTGATACTTTTTAACCCTAAATCTAACCCAAATGACAAAATAAATAGAAAAATAGATAAGGGTTTAGAGAGATTTCTAAAATTAATTCTAATCCTAGAATTGACAAGGCAAACAATGAAACACTTGAAATGGACCAATCCCTTAGAAACTGATTCTTGCTTGACCCAGATGAATCTGCAATCTTACATAAATAGTGCAATATTCCAAGGCATTAAATATTTTCAAATCATGAATATTCACCCAAAACAATCACATTGCAATCAAAATGAACAAATGTCCACAATTGAACTAAGCACAGTGAATTTCAAGTCCAGGCTAATTTTGCAAAGCAACAAATAATCAACTAGCTGCGAAAAGTATGGACTAGAAATTGCTGCAACACCTCAAGTATCAAATCATAAGAACTATTAATTTCCCTCACATTAAACCTAACACATATATTAAATAAACTTAAGCAATTCCAAAGATAGAATCACAAGAAATGTGCCAGATAAAATTCAACACAAGAAAGGCACCAAATCACAATATCCTCACTTGCATTAAATCACCCAAAGTAGCAACAATTCTAGTCTTCTGTTATAGCACATTCTTGAAAATAAGACTAACACCTAACTTTAGCTCTAGCTATACTGCTTAATTTTCTCCAATAAAAAACTATCTAGCCCTTACAAATGAGGAAGAATGCCATATTTAAAGAAACCTCCAAGATATGTCAGCCCAATTAGGGTTTACAATAATAAACAGCCACAAAACAAGTTAGAGTAAAGTATGCATTAAATGCATGTACTCCATCCAGGTTGGCCTCGGATTTCCAACATAGCTTGGTCCAATGCATGTGGAGGAGAAGAGAAATAATGTGGAAGCACAAATTCTCATGAAGCATTGCATTAAATACTTCCCCCTTTGTCCTAAGTGCACTCCATCTTATCATGCACCATCAAAAATATCTTGTCCAAGTCAGCTATAGGTGGCATAGATAAAACCTTATTCTCCTTTCAATGGACTTAATATCTTCTCTTGAATATTTTACAATTTTATCCCAATCCACCCTCATGGTTTGATATGTATCCATTACTGCAATGTATGTGGCTGCATCATCCAACTGGTGTTCACTGATTGGGTCTTCATTGACCGGAGAATACACATCTTGCAACCATTTTCTCAACTGCTCCAAGCTCAGATGTTTTGGCACAAATATTTTTCTCCTTGTCATAACCTCAAAGAAAGAAATGCATTTGTTGTAGATCTCAGTCAACATGTCCTCAATTTGTTTCCTCTGCTTATAGACCTTCTTTAAAACATTTTTCCTTATTTGTGAACCTTCAAACCATTCCCAAGGTTCTGCAGCTCTAGATGAAAGAAGAATTCCTTCACTTACCAATTTGTCCTCAGTATATTCCATGATGGTTTTGGTCTTTTGCAACAGGAGATCTACATCCTCCTTATCCTGAGCTAACACATTCCTTAACCAATCTATTGATCTCATATCATCTCCTCCAATTGAAATGATGTCCTTGATAGCATCATCTCCCTTAGTTTGCACTCCCTACAACCAGCCAGTTGTAGCATGTGTAGTGGTTTTCATTCTCTCCAACTCAATTATTGTTTCTTGTGGCAAGAAACTTGTAATAGATGATGAGGAGCTGATAGATAGGTTTTCATTAGATCTTGCAAATATCTATTGAGTTTATCATTCTCCCTCTTTAATTCTTGCTTAGTCTGCACCTTTTTCCTCAATCTACCTAGGATGACAACACTAGAGCCTTCATATTCTTCAATTTCCTATTCCATGGAAGTAGGCCCTAGGTTGATAGTCTACACATTGTAGTCACTGCCAGGCACATCATCCTTATTCTTGCTAGAAGTAGGAGTAGAAATGTGAATTGACCTATTATTTACTTCATCTCTCTTAATCCTTGAAATAACCCTAGACTTCTTTGTTTTACCTTTCCCAATCAGGGCCAATAAGTCATCCCAATTCAGAAGAGTGTCATCCACTACAACCTGCTTACTCCTCGACTATCTATCCAACCAATTAGGCACTCTGGGAGCTAACTGCACACTACCTTGTCCAACTGTATCTTGATGATCTTTGGGTACTTCTTCATTCAAATCTTGCTTTTCAAAAATCTCTTCAACTTTATCTTTTCCCCTTTTTTAGGTTCTTCTTCCTCATGCATCAGTGAAGGAGTTCTGACTAGCACTTCGTCCCTCTAGGGAGGTCTATCCTCTTCACTTCTTATAGGTGAATCCTCATAGGAGACTGCAACACCTTCTCTATCTCTGCTTCAACATTGTAGAGTTCATCCTCTTGGAATTCTTCTCCTTCTTGATCTTGATAATCTTCAGCATCTTTGGGTTTATTTGGTGCATTATGAGCTTGATGAGAAAGAGGGATATTATCATGCTCAATGGTAGGAATAGTTGTTGGAGCAACTTTCTTTGGCATACCATCTTTAGGAGATGGAGTCCTTGATATTCTCATGTACACCTATGTTTTCTCACCTAAGCTCTCCACATTAAATACCGGTGGGTCAACTTCACCTCCTACCTTAGAAGTTTCTTTCTCTTTATGTGACAACATCACTATTCTTCTTCTTTTAGGCATAGAAACACTAGCCTCTTTGCCTACCTTTTCTACTTCATCCTTTCTAGCCTTCTTCATCTTTGAAATGTGTTTCCTCTTCTTAGCAATGGGATGTATTTTTTTTTCTACCCCTTCAACCTCCTCTGCTTGAGCATCCTTAATCTTTATCTTGAAGGGAGAACTCACCTTGGTCTTACCCTTAGGATCCTGCTCTGTCGATTCCTCAAAAGTGGAATGAGACTCCAAATCTCCCATAAAATCATAGGTGCATTGCACATACTCACTCTCCAATTCCAAAATCTTACTCTTAAGCCATGAATTTGTATATTTAATCACTGGAGTCATCATCTACTCTAACTTTTTTTTATCTTCCTCCAGCTACTCTATTTCTCCAACTGGTTTATCTTTCACAACCTCATAATCATGGCCCTGAATTAAATCTCCTTCATCATCAATATGATTTGGGATGACCTTAACATTGTATAGCCTAATTAAGTTAGCTGGTAACCTAGAGAATTTCTTCTTTCAAATCTCAACCTCATCTTTATAGTTAGCCCAGTAATCCTCTAGGTCATCCTTGTGATTGTACTCTCTACTAGCCTTCTATTGGGCTTCACTAGTTCTATGAAACCTGGACCTCTTAAAATGGAAAGAAAGGCCTAGGGTACTCATCTCCTCTTTAGAAAAGTGTGTTGTATGTGTGTGAACCCTTTTCCTAGTACCTGCAAAACAACATGCATAAACAAGTTAAACAAGGAATTGCAAGCTAAAACAAGGATTCCCCATGAAATCCATTTACAAACTCAAAATAGGAAAGAAAACAATGAAGAACCAAATAAAAACAATGAAATAGCTTGAATCCTAATCTAAATATGCAAACTCATGATCCCATGGGGGAATTGGTGCCAATTTTATGTGAAAATTGGCCCTTTACCAATTCCTATGATGAAATCTATATATGTTGAAGATGATATTAATCCACTTTGATGAAAGATGAGAACTCCAAGCCAAATCTGCAAAAAGCCTAGCTAAGAATTCAATGATGGATGGAAATGGCTAAATATTTTAGCATAATAACTTTGCAATGTTTGTGGATGATGAAATGAAGATATGAGCTATTTATTTATAGAATTTCAAGATAGATGAATGTCCAAATTTGAGCAATGTGGAACTAACATTCATCCAATGATATGATGCCACTTGTCAAGCTATGAATGGATGATGGATGTGCAAGATTTGGGGTTTGTGCCAATAAATGCCAAGATTTTGAAATTCAAATTTGTTGAAATGACATGCAAGAGGGAAGGGAAAATGCAATAAATGCCACTTGGCTCAAGAAAAAGGACATGTAAGATGAATTTATTGCCTTGTTGGATGTACATGTTGACTTGAAATTTTTGAATTCAAATTGAGAGAATATTCCAAAAGATGCTTTGTGAGGAAAATAGAGATTTAATAAATGAATTAAATCTATTTTCATGTGCAACTTTCATTATCTAGAGGATGTGACATGAGATGAGATTAAATTAATCAAGAGCTAATCAATTTAATGAGAGAGGTTAGATGATATGACCTATTTGACTCAAATTTATGGATTTATTTTAAATCAAATAAGAGAGGAATATGACAAGAGATTTAATTAAATAAGGACTTTGATTTATTTAATTAAAAGAGATGGTGTTAGATTAAATCAAATAATGTTTTAATTTATTTAATTTAATGAAAAACTTTAGAGATTTAATCAAATAAATTGATTATTTAATTAAATAGGGATAATTAGATCAGATGGATTGATTTAATTAACAAAAGAGATTGACTTAATTAGATAAAATGATTTATTTAATTAAGAGACGAATATTGATGAATTTAATCAGATAGGGGAATTTGATTAAATGGTTAGACCAAGGGATGATTCAGGAAGAAACTATGTTAGTGAGTCAAGATCAAATGTACGATGTCAATCAGTATATTTTACGTGTCTACATTTTGCCCCTCTTTGAAGCAATGCACTCGTTGCATTGGTTCAAAGAATAACCGATCTCGATCAAAGCCAATTTTTTTTTATATTTAAAAACTTGCCCCACTGCTGCATGGCGAGAGAAAACATGTTATTATAATGCCCCCTCAAGAGATCGAACAAAAATTTAAATTATTTCTGATGATCTCACAAAAAGAAGGTGACAAAGTACCGGACCGGTCTGAAAGGGCTCTGGGAGGCTAAAAACATGTCTAAATGCAATAAATCAATGAAAAAAAAACCTCAAAAAGACAAAAATAGGTTCGAGGGTCCAAAACCCTAGCAGGACAGCCATTTAGGGTTAAAAAACCCTAATTTTTAGGCTTAAAAGGGGCCCGAGGGGTCACTTTCAAGTCATTTTCACACACCTCCGCTAGCAATCTTGAGATTTGAGCTCTGGCTCTCCAGCGATATGGCACAATGACAGCTTCCCCTACACATCACTGATCGAGTTCGGACATACCAGCAGCCACCTGGCATCAGGGCACTGATATGTGACCCTTACCAAAGCTTTATTTTTTCATTTAATGCTCTAATTAATAATTTAAAAGGGGAGCTCACCTCCAGCGGCATTATATAGCACTGCTCGACATTTAAAATGCGCTGTGCAGTGCCATTTTGCACCACAGCGGTGCAGTTCGGAGTTTAGAAACTTCGACACTAGGCTCGAGCTCGGCAAGCTAGCTTGACAAAACTTCGCCGCGACATTGCCCATTTCATGCAAACTGCGACACTGGAGGAGAAAGTGCACCGCGGCGGTGCCATTTGGTTCTTTTTGGGCTTGAGCATCAAAGTTTGAGTAAAATCAAATTGTGACGCCATCATAAACTGTGCTGCTGGGGACTTTCTGGAGCATTCAACTAGGAAATTTTCAAAAAAAAATTAACACGTTGACCTTCCTTGGTGTACGATGTGGCGAGGGATCTCTACTCTTGGGAGCACCGGTCGCAAGATTTGGCTAGCATCTTACGGGACCTGAGTGACAAGGACTAGGATCGACTAGGAGCTGCAGGATTATGACACATTGCGTACGCGGTGCTCATGTGCACTCACTTAGGGATGTTATCAACACTGGTTGTGAGATGGCACAGCGAGACGTCGTCATTTCATCTTGCCACTAGCGAGGCCACCGTCACTCTAGAAGACGTTTGGCGCATTTTACGATTGCCTATTCATGGCTGATGGGCGATCTTTGATATGGACGAGGGATGCAAGGCCTGCATCAGAGTCCTCGCCACACGGGACATCATCTACTACGAGGGACAAATTAAGCTAGAGCACTACAGGGTTATTGCACCTCCCTAACATTGGGCGGTTGCAGCTATTATTTTAGGTCTTGTTGCCCCAGACCGACGAGCGTGATATTTCAGTCCCGGCTGGGGGTATTTTTGGGAGCAGATGGTCTGAGATAGGACTGTTCATTTCACATGGTGGCCTATACTTCTCGCCTCACTCTACAGAGACTTGCACGTGTATGTATACATGGACGAAAGAGCGCTAGGGGCTGGGGTGACCTTACTTCACGTCTGGGCGTGGGAGCACATTTCTATGTTGCATCCACGTGTCATTCCAGTTCTGATGGGGGCAGACGATGCCCTTATGGCATGATACAGAGGCATTGTGTCCTTTACACACACTGGTGAGTACGAGATCCCCTACTGGAGGCGGTTCCTAGATGAGATGCTTGTTTTCACTTGGAGATCGTACCTTGGTCATCCTAGATCAGTTGACAATGTTGATCAACTCTTTTATTGCCGCCAGGATTGGTACATGTAGGGGCGGGAGCACACGATGATTGAGAGGTACCTGCTCGGGCATGTACAATGTCAGTTTAGAGAGCCACAGGATCGGCCAGATGATTACTATGTAGCCGTCTTTGCTCGCAGCATGACACAGGTATCATGGGGACATGGCATTCCCACTTCAGAGGCAATTGATAGCTTTAGGAACTTAGTAGCCCAACCGTGGGCTTATGATCAGGGCCTAGCAGATCCCGACACCACTCAGGCCTACAGGGACTGGTTCAGACCTCCACTTCGATTGACCGTTCCAGGTGAGGATCTAGATCCATGCAGAGTCAGAGGCAGAGGGAGAGGATGGGGGCGAGGACCAAGGGTTAAGATTCGACAAGATCCACCAGTTGCGTCCCTAGTCCTACCAAGTAACGGGGATGTTCCTATGTAGGATCAGCAGTAGGATCCGCCAGTCCCACCACCATGAGCTGAGGGTGAGGATCAGCCTCATGTGCAGCCACGGGTATAGCCAGTAGGATAGGTACACACATGGGACACCTTGATTTTGCATCTGCAAGCCCAGGTTTAGGCAGTGAAAATAGAGAGAGACCTGGTGAGGGCTGAGAGATAGCAACTCAGAGCTGAGAGGGATCAGGTCATGTAGCAGAGACAAGCTATGGAGCTACAAGCCGCTACAGAGCTAGGTCATAGATAGTAGATCGAGAGTATGACAACCTCCTCCTCCCAGGGTATAGTGCCAGTGCGATCCTATAGGGATGCCATCCGAGAGGTAGAGTACTACTGACGGGCTTATCATGAGGCCGTACCCAAAGCAGAGTGGGTCCCAGAGTATTCAGAGCGGGCTAGCCAGAGACCACTAGAGGGTCACGGTAATAGGGGCGAGGGAAACATTCATAGGGATCGAGCTTGATCGAGATGATATATAATTTTTGTGCCTATTGGGCTCATTTTTGATAGCCCGATGGGCATTTTTGTACCGATTGACATATATGTATAGTGATCTGATTTATTCTTTGTACTATGACAGTGACATTATTGATGATATATATGAGTCGATGATGATTTTGATGTGATGCATTATGTTCCCTTTTATGCATGGATGGTTTATTTCTATATGCTTTGCAATGACGTCTTTTATGGATGCATTTATTTTTGATGATGATACATGCGTTATGATTATGACTAACATATCTATATCATGTTAACCTATGGTATGCAAATGTGATGGTTTATTTATGATAATGCAAAATGCAATGGTCTGATATGTGAAATGATTTGTAAATTATGCTTATGAAATGTTAATGAATGGATGCATATATGAATTTTATACATCTATGCCTATGTGGAATGATTTACGTAATAAATGTTTTATGATGTTATTTATGAGATGATATGGATAATGAAATATGAAAATGCAATGGTCCTAATATGATGCTAATGAAATGGTGTTAATGCATAATGAGATGGTTTAATGAGATGCTCAGAATAACAAATGTTATTATCCTAAACGTAATTAATGATGATGTATGTGATGCAATGATATGTTAATGCAAAGTGATATGCCAATGCTTAATGTGATGATATGATGTCATTTATGTTATGCAAGTATGTATGCTTAATGAATTAAATGCTTATATACTTATTGATTATGAAAAAAAGGATTATGAAATGCTTCTGCAGATGTTATGTGATGATGTAGATGATAGATGGTGATATGAAATGGTTATGAAATGAGAATGAATGTTTATTGATATAATACCATGAGATGCAATGCAATGACATGGATGTATCTATCTATGAAGAATGTTTATGATAACCTATTTATATGATGATAAAAATGCAATGTGTATGTTTCCTATATGATATGTTTATGAAAATTTGTTTATGATTCCTATGTGATATGTTTATGTGATATGCTAATGATTTGTGGATGCAGAATTGGTGACGATGATGGCGATGATGAACAACTGTCATAGTACCTTGTTAATGCGGTTAGTAAGAAAAGAAGAAGTCATTTCAACAAGACACAAGATGATGCAAATGATAATGATGATGATGATGATTACTTGTCAAGGAATTGGGATTTTCAAAGGGCCAAATTTTCTTATGTTTGATAACACACGTGGTATAATGCATCAAGGTATAGAAAACCAGGATGGCAATGTACCCAGTGAGATGAACTTTGACTTGACAAATAGATAGGAGTATTCTTGTTCACACCTGACATACAAAAACCTTGCTAGGATGCACTTCAGAAGTTTCAAACACCTCGGACCAAAACACAGAAAGGTAAACCTATCCCTGTAATAGTCAACAAGTTACCCTGAACCTCTTCCATACATAATTAACAAAGAAAGTATTCGTCGAGGTTATATTACAAGAACGTCCAACAAGCATAGCAGACAAAAGATAATGATCATTGCCCCATTCCTATTTCTCTAAATCCTCTATTTGGATATAATTGAGATGTCCTTGGAATAAGCGCAAAATAAGATAAGTCAAAAGATAAAGACCAAGTAAACAAACAAATTGATGCTCTTCAATACCATTAACGGAAAAAGGATGTGTTTTCTAAGGAGAAGAACCGAACTTATTGCCAAAAGATAATGCCCATTGTAGGAAGGATTCATCCTAGGACATGTTAGTGGATGGAGGCACGTCATTTCATTTATCTAAAGTGCTCTAAGGGATGATTGATATGGGACCGACTGGATGATAAGTTACCAATATGAAGAGATGACCAACTTGCTTACACATTGGCTTAGACTTAAGACTTGATGTTTGGAGTATTACTTTTAATCGGATAGACTTGTTTTCAACTGTTTCACCAAAGGTTGATGATGATGATCAGTTTATTATGAGTGGTGTTATTGTGGGTGCAAGTGAGATGAGATTGATGGATTTTTCAAATATTTGGATGTTTTTGATGTTTTGCAATGTTTTGAGGCTGTTTTTGGTATTTTTCGAGATTTTGAAAATGTTTTGATTTTTTATTTTTCAATGTTTTTGGGATTTTTTTAGATTTTGACCAGGAGACTAACCTAAAGACCTATCCTAGGGGTCTCGAGGGTTGATCAAAAAATTAGCCTTGCCTACGTTATATATGCAGAGACCACGTAGTTCGACCAACGACTTGACAAATTTACAGATGATGATATACATGATGAGATGTCAGTTTATTATGACAGACTCCTAAAGGACTGACCTAAGTGTCTCAGGGGATGATCAAAGATCAACCTTGCCTACGTTCAAGCTTAGAGATGACGTAGTTTGACAAGATGACCTTGTTTTTGACTTTTTGACCGACTTTTTAACATGTTTTTTGGATTTTGACATGTTTTGATGTTTTTGGATTCTTTGATTTGAGGACTTTAAAATCATACATGAATCTGATTCGATAAGAACATGCCCCCAGCATGATGCAATAGACTACTCCGATAAAAGTAGGACAAACTGACCTTGAGGATGGGCTGAGTAGTACTAGGAGTGATCATGATATGAAAACATGACCAAGCTATGGTGCAGATGCGAGTGGATTAGTGATGGATGGAGGCCCAAATGCGATGGATGATGGAAGTGAAATGGAGGGATGATGTCGAACAAGCCATAAAGATCTTGGTGGATGGAAGGTGCTTATTTATGCAAGGCGCCTATTTGCTAGGTTTTCATCGAGGTACTTTTCCAAAGTGCCACCAAAGTGGTTTTCACTAGAGGATGATTTTTTCTCTTTACTATTTTTGATAATTTTTCTAATTTTTTTGGATTTTTGGATTTTTTTGTTGTCACCAAGATGCCTATTTGCCAGGTTTTTGCCAAGGTAACCGTTTTTTCAGGACATTTTCTGAGTTTTTTAGATTTTTGGGTTCTATACCTTGAAATATTTAGTAATTTTTTTGAGATGAGAGCTATTCATGGGCTCTTGCAGAGGTTCCCCGGTGTTGATAACTGATATGCCCCTGACCGATAACTTGCTATGATGAAAGGTCCTAACCAATTAGGTTCAAACTTTCCTTTGTTGCTTGGGTTTGGGATATTCTTTTGATTTTCTTTTAAGACCAGTTCTCTGACTTGGAAAGTCCTGCTTCTGATTTTCTTATTGTAGCTTTGTTTGAGTCTATTCTGATAGACTTGTAAATGATTTAAAGCATCTATTCATCTCTCGTCCAGTAGCTCCAGCTTGTTTAGTCTTGATACCCGATACTCTTCATCTGTGATGAGGTTTTGCAATGATATCCTGAGGGATGGGAGCTCGATCTCAATAGGGAGAACTGCTTCTAATCGTAAACAAAGGAGAATGGGGTGGTGCCAGTGGGTGTGGATACGGTTTGATAAGCCCGTGAGGGGATTAAGTTGCATGCCATCCACGACCTGTCATTGACTATTTTCTTGAGGATTTTGAGGATGGTTTTGTTTGTAGCTTCTGCTTGGCCATTTCCTTGGGATAGTACGGGGTGGAGAAGTGATGCTGGATTTTGAATTTCTTGCACAAGTCATGAACCTCCGGTTCTTGAATGGTGTCCCATTATCCGACATAATGGCTTGTGGGACAACGACAGATGAGATAGTTCAAGATGAATTTTGAGATCTACTTTCCAGTGATATACGTCATGGGTATGGCTTCCACCCACTTTGTGAAGTACTCGTTGCAGTTATGATGAATTTGTGGCCATTGGATGAGGTGGGTGTGATTTTCCCAATGAGATCGAGTCCCCACTGCGAAAAGGACCACAGTGTGACGATCGGGTGAAGCTCTTGAGCTGGAGCATGGATGAGGTCCCCATGTTGCTGACATTGTAAACACCTTTTAGCATGATCATGTGCTTCTCTTCCATTGTGGGCCAATAATACCCCATCCTCGAGTTTCTTAGCGATAGTCATTCCACTCAAGTGTGAACCACAGATACTATTGTGTACTTCGGTTAGAGTGGTTGATGCCGCCTCAACATTTAGGCAACGTAGCAAGGTACCTTCTATGCTTCTACGATATAAGGTATCACCTAGGATGAAAAATTTGGATGCCTTTTTAATAAAGGTTCATTTTAGGTTTGACGACAGGTCAGCGGGTATGATTCCTATGCGAAGATATGTGTAGATTGCATGATACCAAGGATCACCGAGACCAACGATTTTGCACAAGAATTCTAATTCTGGTACCTCGAATGTGGGAACAAGAAGCTGCTCAATCAAGAATTCATATTTTGGAATGTTGTTGGGGATATTCAGCAAAGATCTAGTTGTTGCCATGGCGTCTGCTGCTCTATTGTTGGTTCTAGGAATCTGCTCAAATGTTATTTCAATGAAAGATTCTTTGAGAGTCTCCACCAATTTCTTGTATGTAGTGAGTTTATCATCCTTGGTCTGATATTCATTATTGACTTGATTTATGATCAACCGAGAGTCTCCATAGACTTTGAGAGCTTTGACATTCCATTGCACTACTATCCTGAGACCTATGGTTAAGGCCTCGTATTCTGCAATATTATTAGTGCAAGGAAACACCAATTTGTATGACCTTGGTATGCAATCCTCTTGTAGGGTGATGAAGAAGATACCAGCTCCTGATTCGTGCTGTGTATGAGCCATCGAAGTGTAGTTTCCAGTGGTCTGCTACTTTGAGGTTAAAAATGGATTCATCTAGAAACTCTGAGACAAGAGGATTCTCAGAATAAATAGGTGCTTCTTCTAGTTGATCTGTAATAACCTGACCCTTGATTGCTTTTCTCTCCACATACTCAATGTCATATTCTGATAATATCATTACCCATTTTTCCATTCTTCCTGTGAGCATTGCCTTTGATAAGAGATACTTGACAGGGTCAATTTTGGCGATGAGCTTTATCTTGTGTGCCAACATGTAATGTCTAAATTTTTGTGATGTAAACACTACTATGAGGCATGCTTTCTCGATGAATGAGTAGTTTAGCTCATGCCCGACCATTGTCCTACTGATATAGTAGATAGCCCTCTCTATTCCATTTTCATCATGTTGAGCTAGGAGAGCTCCAAGGGCTATTGTTGTTGCTGATACATATAAGATCAATGGATTTCTTGGAATGGGTTGCCTTAAGACTGGTGGTGTCAGTAGATATTCCTTGATTTTGTTAAATGACTTCACATTTTGTATCCCATTTGTATGCTACCCCCTTGTGGAGTAGGTGAAAATATGGGTTCTTCTTGTCTGCCAGTTGTGCTATGAATCATCAGATGGATTGAAGTCTGCCTTGGAGACATCTCAATTGTTTTAATGTCCTTGGTGCTTCCATCTCAAGGATTTCTTTCACTTTTTTTGGATCCACCTCGATACCCCTCATGGACACTATGTATCCTAGCAATTTACCTGATTGCACGCCGAAGATGCACTTCTTGGGATTTAATATAACTTTGTATTCCTCTAGTCTGTCAAAGATAGCACTTAGGGTTGCTATATGATCTTGTCTTTTTCTTGACTTAGCTAGAATGTCGTCGACATAGTCTTCGACTGTGGTATGTATGTCATTTGGTATGTTGCTTCTACGTTCTTTAGGCCAAATGGCATCATGTTCCAGCAGTAGGTCCCCCATGGACAAGTGAAGGCTGTCTTATGTTGATCTTCTTTTGCTATCATGATCTAGTTGTATCCTGAGAATCCATCCATTAGTGATAGCATCTCATGTCCTGCTGTCATGTCTACTATCATGTCGATGTTGGAAACTAGGAAATCATCCTTGGGACATGCCTTGTTCAAATCTTTGAAGCCCGTATAGATTATGATGGCTTCGTTAGGTTTTGAAATAGGTACCAAATTTGACACCCATTCTAGATAATCGATTGGTCGGATAAATCCTGCATCTAACAATTTTTTGAGCTCCATTTTGACCAATAAGGTGATTTGAGGATGCATTTTTTGAAGCTTTTGTTTGACCAGTTTTGCTTCTGGATACATTGCTAAGTGATGAACCATAGTCTCTGGATCAAGCTCTGGCATGTTAGCATAACTCCATGTGAATTTTATTTTCCTTTCCCTTAGGAATGCTACTAGTAGTTCTTGCTCTTTTGATAGTAGTGATTCCACATATAATATGATATGCAGGGTCTCCTCTGTTCCTAGGTTGTCCGGATTGCATTTTTTGGCCAAGACTGCTGACTTCTCCTAATGAATAGATCTTAAAGGAAGATTGAATCCTTCATCCTCGAGTGCCTCATAGATGTTTTCACTGTTGGATACATCCTTTCTTTTTACTATTTTCTTGTTAGAGAGTGCCACAGTGTGGTTTTCACTCAAGGACTTAGATATGATTCTTAGTTTCTCACTTTTGCGACTGAAGGATTCAATCGTTTCCCCATAATAGGCATGTGTGTCCAACTCCATTATAAACCCTGCTTTGTGATCCCCTTCTAGAATGTTTTCCCACAATCCCATGAATTCTGAGAGTGCCTCATCATTTTTGAATGTATCGAGAATCAGTGGTCCTCATTAGTCATAATCAATGAGTTGGGGTACACTAAATGGATCTCATGATTTTGATGGTATGTTTCAAAGGAGAGGGTGCTAGTCATACATAGGGTGGTATCCTCAAATAACCTAGGTAGATTGGTCATGGTATCCTCATCATTGCTACTAATATAGGCCTCAGTTATAAAGTTATGTATGTCTCTACCTGTGGATATTGGTGAGCGTACTTCTGGTAGTATTGGCTGAGGAGAAATATTAACCGTTCTAACCAGAGGACTTTGACCATGTATGGTTATACTCGAAAGGGTGCATCCAAGGCCAAGATTTTTTATAGGTCGCATCTCTAGCATGATAGGTATTATGAGCCCATTGTCATTTTGTCCCAGTCTTTGATTTCTGTCATAGCCCATTGCAAGCATCATTTGTAGGCCCTTGCTTGTCTCATCCATTGTTAATTCAGGTGTCAATCTTTCATCTTGATATAGCATGTGTGATGGATCGACTTCAATAACCTCCTAGACAAGGTCTCCTCATCTTGTGAATTCAGGATAGTCTTCAGGAAACATTTGTGATGTGGAAGCTTGGTTTTCTTGTGGATGTCCCTGTGATCTAGGAGATTGTGGTATGTCTCCTATCATGAAAGAATTGTTAGGGAACTTGTAGCTTCCACAACCGTCCTCTTGGATGATGAGCTTCATGTCAGAGATGATGGGAATGGTGGGAGTGGCAGGTGTCTCTGTCGTAGAAGTGGACGCGAGAATGGCGGGGTTGATGTATGGTGTGGATGGTCCCTCATCATTTTTTGGCACCTGGGGGATTTTGTAATACTTTGCTTCAAGATGTTTTCACTATGAGAAAGGTTCAGGATCTCCATGGATGGTAACGTCTTTTCCATTATGTGTAAATTTCACACATTGGTGGAAGGTTGATGCTACAACTTTCATCACATGGATCCATGGGCATCACGGGAGGATATTGTATGGCAAGTCAAGGTCCAAGACCTGACGAGTGGTTTGCATGAGAGTCAACCCTACTTGAATAGGGAGTTTAATCATGCCTTGAGACAATCTTTCTTGGTCATCATATGCTCTTATCGTGATGCCCTTTCCTTTGTCGATGGAATCTTCTGATATTTTCAACTACTTGATGAGACTTAAGGAACATATGTTCAAACACGCACCTCCATCCACCAAGACCCTTTTGATTTTTCTCTTATGTAAAATGGCTTCCAAGTGAAGTGCATGGTTGTGAGATGGTTGGGTGGGGAAATCTTGGTCAAAAAAATGTAAGGAGGTTAGGCGTTATGATATTTCTGACCATAGCTTGGAATTGCTCCGCATCGAGATCTACGGGGATAGTGGATGAGGCTAATGCTTCCTCAAGGATCTTTTTATGCGCAAATGATATTTTTAACAACTCCATGATGAATATGTGTGTTGGTGTTCTCTTGAGTTGATCTAAGACATTATAGTCATTAGGAACGGATCTAGATGAAGGGACCCTATTTGGTTGGGATGATCCTGCAATGGTGACATTTCTGCCTCTTGTGGTGACTCCACAATCTTCGGCATGGGTGCCCTTGATGGTGATGACCATGCAGTCTTCATTTAGGGAGGCAACGACTATTTCATACACATGATTTACATTACCCTTCCCTTTATCATTTTTATTCCCTTTGTTGCCATGATTCGACATTGAATTCGTGTAGATTTTAAGAACCTGATTTCTCATAGGTTGTTCCACGTTTATGATTTTCTTATCGATGAGGTCTTGGATGATGTTTTTGAGTCTCATGCAGCTGTTTGTGGTATGGCCTTTGATTTTATGAAGTTCACAAAGTTGATTCTCATTATACCAAGGAGGTTTGACATTGGGTTCTTGGTAATTCTTGAATGTAGGAGGCTTGATGAGTTTTTCATCGATCAACTTTTTCACTATGTCTTCAAGGGGTTCCCCCAAAATGGTGTATTTCATTTTGGATAAATTTTGCATTGTGGTGGTCCTCATTGGTCATTGAGATTATTGATGGTTGGATTGTTGTGTGGTTGGTGTGTTATGTGATGATTGTTTTGGTGTTGTGTTTGGATTTGCGGTGTGGGTGTATTTTGGCGAGGACCACTAATGACCACCTTGGCATCGACGACACCATCATTAGTAATTTTTTTGTTCCTTTCCCACGTACAAGGTTTATCATTATAATTGGATGGTGGGCAGTTGTTTTTCTATTCATGGTATGATGTTGATTCTATGGGTTGAGTCACAAGGGCTCTTTCAATGCTAAGTTCCTTGGGGATCAACTGATCGTAGGTGGTGATACCTTGAACCTTGAGATGAAATTCCAAGCGTCCTTCAAGGTTGGCTATGATGGTGCAAACTTGTTATTCTTCTTGCATGGTCCACTTGCTTCGATTGGCCTTGGATCACCATCGTTGCAGGAATGAGGTGAATGACTCACCCTTTCCTTGTTTTAGAGTGTAGAGTTCTTCAAGACTAACATCCATTGCAATGTTGCATGCGTAATTTTTTATGAATGCATCCCTAATTTCTTGGAATGTTCTAATGCCTGAAGGTAAGTGAGAGAACCATTCTATAGCATGGCCTACTAAGCTCCTAGGAAATAGCCACATTAGATAAGTATCATCATATGTGACCTCCATGCAATGAACCTGAAATTCTCTTATGTGATTTTTAGGGTTTCCCGTCCCTTGATATTTTTCAAATTTGGGGATTTCAAATCCCTTAGGGAATGGTTTCATTATCAAGCTCATATCAAATGGATAGGGACACAAGTTGCTTGGCATTTTGGTTGTTCACCCTGATTGAAGGTCAAGCAATTGTTGCGAGAGCAACCTGAGTTGTGTCGTCACATCATTTTGGGGATCAGGGGGTGGGATGAAAGTGTTTTGGGGTGTTTCAATTGTGGGTTGATGGGTCAGTTAGTCGGTACATTGTTTGATGGTATCTGTATGTTTTGGCGAGCGAGGTAGGTTTCCACCTACTTTTATATGAACAATGCTTGTTGTTGATCTTTTTAATGTTGCGCTAAGATTTGTGCTTGTTGTTGCACTTGTTGTTGTTCCAACAACACTTGTTGTTGTGCTTGTTGTTGTTCCAACAATGCTTGTTGTTGGGCTGCAAATTCTGCTGCTTCTTGTTGCTCTTGGTATTGCTTTATGGCTTGCTGATATGCTTGCAATTGTGCTGCTTGTCTTTGTGCAAGAAGTTGTGCTTGATATTGAGCTTGATGCACCTGATATTGGGCTTGCTCTTGAGCTTGTACTTGTGTTGTTTGTGCTTGTGCTACTTCTTGTTGCAATAGAAGTTGTGCTTGAGTAGCCCTTTGTGCTTGCAATGCTTGTGCGGCTTGTGCAGCTTGAGTGGCTTGTTGTTGTTGTTGTTGCAATAACACTTGGGCTTGTTGCACTTGTAAGATGGCTTGGGCTACTTGGCCGGCTTGCGCAACTTGCTAAGTGGCTAGTTGTTTGGCTTTTTGTTTCTGAACTTGTTGGTATCCTCTTTCGAAAGTAGCTTGTAATTCCACGTCATATTGGCTTGATGTGGTGGAAGTTGGTGGTGGTCGAGGTGGTGGTGGATTTGGAATGGTGTTAAAGTGAAGGTGTTGATGTTTTGCATGATGGATGGTGTTGTTGATGTGATTGGTCCTTGAGAGACCATGCTTTGTGATGCTAAGGGGTGTTTGATGATGTTGCCATTGCTTGTGTGTTTTTTGTTTGTTGTTGCGATATGAATGACAAGTTTTGAGTGTTTGACATAGTGATTTGATTGATATTTGGGATAGTGGTTTGATTGATACTTGGTAGAGGGGGAAGCCCTAAACCAAGGAGTGGTGTGGATGATAATAGAAATGGTGGGAGAGGTGGAAATGTAAGGGGTGTGAGTTGTTGCGAGAATGTCGTGGTGTCGAATACGCCCCCTGGTCCGAACATATCTCCCTCTTCTTGTGAATTTGTGAGAAGAGGTGTTTGAGGTGTTGCATGAAAAAATGATGATGATGGATCATGATGGAATGTGAGAGGAACATTTTTGTCTAATGGGTTTTGAGGTATGTTTTGTTCCAAGGTGGTGTTTGCATCCAAATTTTGATTATTAACAAGGGGGTGTGTTTGAATTGCATTGAGAAATGAACTTCCTTTATTAACGTTGGGTTGGGTTGGAGCAAGTGATGTTGTGATTTGTTGAATGTTTTGCGTGATGTTTTGGGATGGGGGTGTAGATGAAATGGGGATGGTGGATGAGATTGGTAGAAAAGATGCTTCTACTATGGTACTCACATCAAAATTAAAAGGTAACTTGGCCCCTCGCTTTGCTAGCTCAAGCATGTATAACGAAGGGTTAAGTCACATCATAATGTTGATGATTCTATGGTTGTCTGGGTTTTGGAGCATTTCAGTCATTTCCTCATGAGACATTCCAAAAGTAAGGTCCTCTCCTTGGTTTTCTTCTTGCGGATTTTGCGATGATGAGAGGGTCAACCGATTACTTGATTCGGCAGGATTCATTTATGATTTTTTTTGGCTAAGATTGCTTGAAGTGGGTGTTTCTTTGTTGGCTTCCATACTCTTCTTGTATTGAGATCTAGTTAGAACCATAAAACAAGGATCAATCCTCGAGAATATGGGAAATGAATCTCTTGATTCTTTGGATCGATCTTTATTTTATACCCCAAAGTAGAAAGTTTTAGGATGCCTTGAGGATCAAAGGTGATGATATGATGATGTTAGGGATGAATGATAAATATTTCCTTGGCTTTTGATAAATCTTGAATGAGATACTAGGCTTTTAGGACTTACAGATTTTGATTTTGATTTTGTTTTAGGATTTGAGATTTCGTCCTTGATTTTGATTTTGATTTTGAACAAAAAGACCCTAAGATGTTGGATGATGATCTAAGGGATAGCTTTGTTCAAAGGATGATGATTTGATTATGTGTGAGGAGAAGGATGCATCTACCCACAACTATTCAAACAAGATGATCGTTTCACTAAGTATATGAAGAAGGATTCATCAACATATACTAAGCTAGACAAGATGATTTGGATAACTTTGACTAAGCATATGAAAAAGGATGCATCTACACATACCTAGCCAAAGGTGATTTTGATAATGTTTTCAAGTATTTAGTCTCAATGATTTTGATGATTTTGATTTTTCCACAAAGCCTAGTATTAAGGATGATTTCAAGATTTTCCAAAAGGTGATGGTGAGATGATTTTGTTTTGATGTTTTGGAGGATGGATGAAAAATATTTTGATATGTTTTGCTCCTAAGATGAACCTAAAAAAGGTACACTTTGTTTTCCTAGACCTAGGTATTGAAGAGCATGCAAATGCTTCCTAAAGACCTTTGTAACCAAAGAATGATTTCATTTGAACATTCATTTTCGGATTTCCAACCAATGATTTTTTGATTTTGGGGTTATGAGTCTTCAACACATATGAAGGTTTGTTTTGCTTAGGTTTGCTTAATGTCTTTATTTTACCAAAAAACTTTCTTTGATTAGGTTTTCAAACTAAGATGTCCAATGTCTTAATTTCTTCAAACCACACAAGATATGTTATGTGGAAATTCAATGAACTTAAGGCAAGGGTTTTCCTATTGTTTACTTAAGGAGACAAATTGAGATATAATCCAATGTTTAGAAACCTCTAAGGATGTGAATCCCAAGGGCAAGCAATAACATATGGATTGAGTCAATTGTATTTGTCCTCAAAAGGGTTTGAAATTTGGATGAGGTTCAAGTGTTTGTTTCCATAATGTTTTTGATCAAGCAATGCATTTTGTAACCCAAGAATAAGTACAATCCTATGGATGTGTAAGACAATATTTGTTGGATTCCCACTTGGACAAGTTCAGCTACACTTATCTCTAGTGAATGGTTAGATACTTGACCCCACTGGCTCCCCTCCATGACACTCACTTATACGAGGTAGCCAAGCATCAACACCCATGAAACTCCCATGGCATGTTTTCCATTTCTACTAGAAGACCGTAAAAGTGTGGGGTGGCTTGAGAATTACCGTTCTTTCACCAACAAATAGATAAAAAGGATTTTGGAACATTCTAGCACATGGGCTTTAGTAAGGACTTTCTATTCGTGGAGATTGACCCATATGGCAAGAGTTCCCTTTTGGATCCATCTTGTCGTAATCAACCACGTGATATTGGTGTTTCTTCCAATATCCACATTTATATCCCGATTGGAAATACTCTTGGCTTTAGAGTGTTACCAGTTGAGTCATTCCCTTGGGTGAGTACTTTTTCCCCAAGGCAAGCCCTCTAGAATAAACAAAAGTGAATGAATAACAATATTCGTAACTCGATCAATCCTTGTTGGCAACAAGGAGAAAGAATATAAGCAACAATTCCCCCACTCACACTTGCACAAGATGTTCAATTTTAAACCCAAATCAAAGTGTGGAGGTGATTGCTTTGTCTCACCCTAAAGTCATGAAAAAGGCTTTTTGATTCTCAAGATCACTATAAAGTGTGAGAGAAGTGCATACGTCCTTTTTCAATGGGTTTAGTTTAAGTAAGCCCTCACAAAAAAAAAAGTTACACTTGTTTTTTTAAATCCCCAAAGAAAAATGTGAGTTTGTTTTAGAGCACAAAACCACAAGTGTAAGACATTTTGTTCAATTTGTTAATCCAAGAAACAAAATCTAGTAAGTTGTGATCCTAAGGTTCATTTTAGCCCCTTTGAAAGAAATAAACAAAAAGATTCTTTTTAAACCCAAAGGAAGATTAGTGTCCTAAGAAAGAAGAGATAACAAATTCTTAAAGAAGTGTTAAACAAACACTAAAGTGTTTTAAAAAACTTTGATTGGATAAAATATCATCATCATACTCCTTCTTCCCTTGTTTTTGATTTCCAACCTACAAGTGAGAAAAAAACCAGTTAGATTCTAGAAAATACATAAGTTAAAAACCAGAAAATAGAACATAAATTAATCATAAATCAAAAGCACGTGCTAAAATAAAATTTTCCCTTTTTACTCTCTCCCAGCATCGCAACTCACAATGGCGTCACAGTTTGTCTTTTCAGTGGTGCCACTTACTAGTCAGCGGTGCTCTGTTTCGGGATAGAGAGATCAACTGCATCACAATTTTTGCCCAGCGCCGCAGTTTCCTTCCAGCATCATTATTTTTAAAAATTTCAAAAAGTCCTGCAAGTCAACGAGTCCAGCAACAGAGTTTAGAATTCAAACATTTTGGCGGGACGAGTCCAGGGGCGCAATTGGTGTTTTAAGCAGTGCCAAAACAACGATGTTGAGCTCCCAGTGTTGGAATTTTCTGTGTGTGAATGAAAACGTGGAATTTTTGAAAAAAAATGATTAAAAGTGAGATGTAGCCCTCCTTCTAGCACCAAATGTGTGAACCCTTTTCCTAGTACCTGCAAAACAACATGAGTAAACAAGTTAAACAAGGAATTGCAAGCTAAAACAAGGATTCCCCATGAAATCCATTTACAAACTCAAAATAGGAAAGAAAACAATGAAGAACCAAATAAAAACAATGAAATAGCTTGAATCCTAATTTAAATATGCAAAATCATGATCCCATGGGGGAATTGGTGCCAATTTGATGTGAAAATTGACCCTTTCCCAATTCCTATGATGAAATCTTGATATGTTGAAGATGATATTGATCCACTTTGATGAAAGATGAGAACTCCAAGCCAAATATGCAAAAAGCCTAGCTAAGAATTCAATGATGGATGGAAATGGCTAAATATTTTAGCATAATAACTTTACAATGTTTGTGGATGATGAAATGAAGATATGAGCTCTTTATTTATAGAATTTCAAGATGGGTGAATGTCCAAATTTGAGCAATGTGGGACTAACATTCATCCAATGATATGATGCCACTTGTCAAGCTATGAATGGATGATGGATGTGCAAGATTTGGGGTTTGTGACAATAAATGCCAATATTTTGAAATTCAAATTTGTTGAAATGACATACAAGAGGGAAGGGAAAATGCAATAAATGCCACTTGGCTCAAGGAAAAGGACATGTAAGATGAATTTATTGCCTTGTTGGATGTACATGTTGACTTGGAATTTTTGAATTCAAATTGAAAGAATATTCCAAAAGATGCCTTATGAGGAAAATAGATATTTAATAAATGAATTAAATCTATTTTCATATGCAACTTGCATTATCTAGAGGATGTGACATGAGATGAGATTAAATTAATCAAGGGTTAATTAATTTAATGAGAGAGGTTAGATGATGTGACCTATTTGACTCAAATTTATGGATTTATTTTAAATCAAATAAGAGAGGAATATGACAAGAGATTTAATTAAATAAGGACTTTGATTTATTTAATTAAAAGAGATGGTGTTAGATTAAATCAAATAATGTTTTAATTTATTTAATTTAATGAACAAACTTTAAAGATTTAATCAAATAAATTGATTATTTAATTAAATAGGGATAATTAGATCAGATGGATTGATTTAATTAACAAAAGAGATTGACTTAATTAGATAAAATGATTTATTTAATTAAGAGATGAATATTGATGAATTTAATCAGATAGGGAAATTTGATTAAATGGTTAGACTGAGGGATGATTTAGGAAGAAAATATGTTAGTGAGTTAGGATCAAATGCACGATGTCAATCAGTATATTTTACGTGTCTATAGTATGTATGGAAGGAGAAGCCTCATTACTACCCACCCTGAGAGAAAAATCATTACCAAATCTAGTTTTATGCTTCTCCTTTACTATGACATTGAAATTAGATATCTTCCTTGTGACTTCCAAGAGTTTGTGGTGATCAGTAGGATACCTAGGAAGCCTGTAAGGGGCCCTCTGGAAACCATCTATCCTTATGTAAGAGAAATTTGGAAACTATATAAACCAAGCTCCATACCTTCTAACCAACTCCTTAGCACTGTTAGATATTCTAACATGCTCTACACCTTTGAGCAACCTAGTGATGTACATGGTGAATGCATCATTAGCCCTTCTATAGCTTGAGCTGCCCAAATGTAGTTGTGGATAGACTTCATATATTACATCCCACCCAAAGGTTCCTCGTGTACTCAATCCCTTATATGGATGGAACCTAGCCAAAGCATAGAACATGTAAGAAGTCATTGTGAAGCTCTTAGTTTGCAATACATTGCATATTTGATCATGTATCATGGCACTTATAATGCATGCCTAGTGATAATCGGTATTTTGGTCCATCCTCACATAGGCAAGGAACATCCAATTTTCAAAGACTCCTGCACTCTTGAAACCTATTACCCTGCTAAGTAATGTGATGGCATCATAGTATTTTGGTTTGAATTTTCCCTAAAAAATTATTTTGGAAGCTTTGAGATGTGGGGTTTAGGTTTCTCCAACCAAGAATTGACCACCTAGAGAGCCTTGCTTGAATCATCTTCAAAATAAGTTTTAGCAACCTCCATGTCCAAAGCTACCAAACAAGATCTGTCAGGCATGTCAAAGGTTTGTGCCATAGATACAAGAGAAAAATTTTCCAACACCCTGCCCTGAGGACTAATCACCCTTTGTGTACCTTTGTCATAATGCCTAGCACACTCAAGCACTAACTCATAGCATTGAATTGTAGGAGGAAAACCAACCACATGAGCTAACCCTGATTCTATCAATCTTCTAGACAACAATGGAGGGTCATGCTATGCCATTCTTGCCTTGAATTCCTCATAATCCCATCTACCTACATTGGTGTCACCTACTCCAGTCTAGATGGAAGAAAGCTTAGACTTAGGAACCTTACTCTTTAGGTCAATCTTGATTCTCTCTACTTCTGAGACTAAAGATTCCCTAGGACCCTGATCCATCTGCTTGCTTCTTGTTCCACTTGCAACTGCCTTACTTGATTCAGCCTACAATCGACAAGAGACTAAAATAAATCCTCTTTACCACATTAGAATTGAATTTAACTCATCATAAAAAATATATTTATCATTCAACAATTCAAAAATCATAATTAAAATCCATTAATTCATCACAAGGCACAAATTCTAAGCAATTTGGGATTTTCAGCTATCTAGGTAAATGGAGCGAGGGAGGAGTTTTAGGGAATTCCATGCCAGGCGAATTTTAACGAATATGGAAAAAATATCATAAATTGCTCATCCAAATGAAGAAAAGAAGCATGAATCATTACTATAATTATTCAAGCCAATCATGAAATACCAAGTCACATAACATTTAATCTGTTTACCTCTCCAATCCTTCAGATAGTGAGACTTTCAGGAAAATCCATCGAGAGAGGAAATCAGCGAGAAGGGCACAATTCTGGGTTTTGCATATCTCTGGGAAAATGAAGAGAGGACAGAGAACTGGGGAATTTTGATAGTTAAGGAATTCTGCGAAGACTTCAAAATTCTAAATGTCAACATTTCTTCGCGGCTTCACTCAAATTGATCGAACAATCACAAATTTGAGGACCTTGGGCTTAAAGCTAGCTCGATTTGAGATTCTTACAGATCATCTTTAAACTCTAAACTTATTTCAAAGAAAATCGATGGGAATTAGTGATGCCCTAAACCTAAAACCCTAAAACTCCACCATGAACACATAGAAAAATCTTGGGCTCAACTTACTCACTTTTCTAGGTTTTCAAAAGATTTTTCATGGCCAACACAAGCAAGCTATTTTGTAATGAAACTAAAAACAAGCTTTTAAACTCACTTGGGTCATTAATCTAACAAAATAAAATAACCCTAGCCTCAAGATACTCAATGCCAAACATAGAAATCTGGACTTTGAGCCAACCCAAGAATTACTCACATTCTACAATCAAAAGCAAGGCGATGAATACATACCATTGATGAAGTGAATTCGATTAAAAAAATGATGGGCAACAAGTTTTGATGCCGTAGCGAACAATAGCAACTATAATAACACCCAGGAAATGCACCACCAAATCAATCCAAGCACTCCAAATCAAGCTTCTCAAAATGGTAATAGACAAATGATAAAACTCAATGGCACAAGAATTCCCCAAAATTGATTAAATACATGTTTCAAAAATCGTACAATCAAGCATTAGCGCAGTCGACAAGACAATCCAAACCAAAACCCAGTAATTCGACAAGGTGATGAAACTTCAGAGAAATCCAGCCAACATGGAATTCTGCAAGGTAGCAAAATTTTTGGATCATAGTGTAAAAGCAGTAGCCACTGGGTTTTGAAAGCATCCAAAGAATTCTGCCCAGACAAGATTTTCTCGGGAACAACGAAAAACCCGAAATGAGTCTAGAACTTAAGATTTTCAACAAATAACATAGAGGAATCATAAATGTGGGTAAAATAGAAATTCAAGCTCATGCCAAAGTAAGTCCTCAAAATTAAAGGGCCAAAATACCAAGAAATAAAGCAAAAGAGGGTCCCTGCTTTTAGCGGGGCGTGTGTGCAAAAAACTACACAACAGTACCATTCACACCACCTTTTCAAAATGTCATCCAAACCATCCCACAACCCACATCATCCCTTGCTCCATGTCAACCCATAGTCACCAAGGGGGGTGATTTACTTCATACTCTTCAAACACATCCGCTTGCAAATAACCAAAACTTAGATGCAAACACCATCTTGGGTCAACCAAATACCATCCCTCAAGATCCAAAAACACCCATATGTTCCACTCATCTTTCATGACACTGACAATCCATCCACTTTCTCTACATCACCAACATATTCTCTTGACACACAAGTCTCTCTTCCCATGACTTCACAAGGACAAAGGGGACTATTTGGACAAGGGGGAATCTTTGATCCCTCATCATTTTCTCAAGGAAACACACCACCCATATTCCCACCATTTCCCCCTCTACCATTAACATCCACACCAATCCTCGGTTTATGGAAACCCCCTTTACCAATCCTCAATCAACCAAATCAAAACAATCCTCCAATCATGAATCGAATCAACGTAACAAATCTTCTAATCATGCCATCAATATCGCAACACTAGGTGGCACCAATCCAAACAACACAATCAATCACTACACCATCTACAAAACCTCAAATACCTCAAAAATGTGGTCCCCCAAGGACCTAACATATCAACTACACCATCCACCACACTATCTACTATCATCAATCCAACAACACCTCCACCACCACCTCAACAAACTCTCATCACATCTCACACTATTCTGAATCCTCCACCTCCACCACCAAGACCAACATGGAAAACTAATAAAGCATCACATTACAAGCAGCTCAACAAGCCTATGAAAAAGAATTTCAGCAGTTTCAAGCTCAATAAGCCACACAAGCTACACAACAAACTGCTCAATAGGCACAAGCATAGTAAGCCACACAACAAGCTACTCAAGTGCAAGCTCAAGCCTTATTGCAACAACAACAAGTCGCACAAGTTGCATAGGCTACCCATGCTGTACAAGCCACCCAATAAGTTCAAGCTTAGGCACAAGCCCAATATCAAGCCTAGCAAGCACAAGTGCAAGCATAATACCAAGCAGTTCAGTAGCAGGCCTATCAACAAGCCTTCCAACAATATCAAGCCCAACAAGAAGTGACTCATCAATTAGCCCAACACCAAGAATTATTGGAACAACAACTACAAGACCAACAACAAGCCTTATTGGCACAACAACAATTGCAGGCATACCAACAAGTATTGGTTACACAACAAAATGTGCAACAACCTCCCACGAATGCACAAAACACCTCACCTATCACTCAAACATTCAAACCACCTCAAAACTCATTCATCCCACCAACCAATCCATGAAATGATGTGTCTGCACAAATCAAATTTCTCTCACAACAAGTGCTAGACCTACATTTTAGAAAAATAATGAAATCTATTAATAAATATTTAACTAGCTCCCTTCAGGTGTTTTTCCTCTATGCATTGGCCCGTGTATCGCAGGTAATGAACTCAGCCTTTTATCAAAGTTCTCTCCCACTCCACATGTCTACTCTTCACAACCCCGAGTTTCTTCACTCCTTTTGCTTCCTAGGAACCCCTGCTATGCTTCCACGTGTTGTAGCTAGGGGATACTTTTGATCATTCTTCTTTCTACCTCCACTCAAGCACCATGAAGCCCTCATTCCCAAAAATCTTGGTGGGCCCCACAATTTTTATCTATGGTGTACTCTTGCTACGTGTCTGCTCTTTGCAAAAAAATTGGTGTAGAGATGAAGGAAAAACTGTAGGAAGAAAAATGTTGCCACGCATCTCTTTTGCACCTGGCTAGTGATTGTTCCCTCCACTATTGGTTAAGTGCTCTACCCATTCAACACGTGTAGCCTCAACACAAGGCTTCAGCGGTGAGAGAGAGAGGTTCACACAGGCAGTGAAAGGCTTCCATGTGTCTAGTCGACGGATCTCATATTTGGGAAATCAACCAGACAAACCAAATGTTGCTATTGGCCACTACGTGTCATAATCATTTGCACAAGATGGTGAAACTTGTCTGATTAATCCTTGTTAGGACCACCGCCATCATTTGTAGAGGATGCACCTATGCCTAGAATGACCAAATTCTTGGTTTCAAATCGTTTATGTTGCAATGGCTTGGGTAAAATTTTGATTTTGTATCATTACCAGGGGATTGTGAAATCTTTTTTGTTGCTGCTCTATGAGGCAGTGGGAGTTTTTCCTGCTATATATACTTTTCTCTGTTGTGAGAAAAGGGTCTAAAATTTTGATGGAAACACTGGTTTTGGTTAAAAATATGCTAGGCCTTTATTATTGTTTTATTTTATTGCAAAAACTTTTAGACTATGCTAATTGTTTGACCTTTTTGTTCTTTCATGCTATTTGATCAAATTGTAAACTGTGTTTTTATTGTCTAGACATTTCATTTGAGAACTTCTATATATGTTGAATGCAAGTTTTCTAACTTAGACCATGTCTAATGACTCTTCTTGGCAGTAGGAATGTATGAAAATATTATTTTATGTCAATGAATGGATTGTCTATGCTATAATCTTTAGTTTCTAATTTTTTGGAACACCACAAATACCAATCAGGCCCTTAGATCTATGATTTATCATGCCTATCATTAAGTCTTGGTGCATCACCTTAGGTTAGACTTTATTTTATTATATCTTTTCCCTTTTCCCTTTCCAAACCCCCATTATAGAAGAAGTTGGCTTCTTTAAAATATGAAGGTCACTCAGTTTAGCGTAAAAGGTCCCCAATAAACTGAGTTTCTCATAAGACACTATTACCTCATCAAATTTTGGCATCAACAATTTGTTCTTTTTCTGGAATGCCTGGTGGGACCCGAGCTTAAATGAATTTGCATTTTAGAAGGGTGTATGAGCCATCGGCCTGTAACTAGATCCCAAACCACAGGAAACCCCAGTTTGCTAGTACCTCCACTGGGAAAAGTGCAAGCTGCAAATCAGTTGGTAACCATTCCACTCTCGCCACCTATTCCTCTAACCATGTTTCCAGCTACCAACAGAAATTATGTGGCATGGGATGTTATAATTCCCCTAGCAACCCCAGTAGCACCTACTGTCTGGGGTGCTATCCCGGTTTTAGCTATGAAAGCTATACCCAAGTTTACCAAAGATGGCTCAAGAACACTCGTAGAGAATTTGAAAGATGTGTTGGACGTGTGTCTGGTACACAGGATTACAGCACAGAATGTAGCTCTGAGGATTCTCACTATGTCTTTTAAAGGCATGGCACTGGATTGGTACCAAACACTGTCACCTAGCACTACTCGCACCTAGGACAAGCTCAGAGATCCATTCTATGAGAGGTTCTCAAATGAAAAAGATCGCTCTTCACTATACTATCAACTATCTATCATAAAACGAGCCCCCTAGGAGGCTCTAATAGACTTTAATGCCTAATTTCACACAAATTGGCAGAGGATCCTTGTTACTATACACTCGACTCTTGAGTTGGCATTCCATTTTATGTGAAGTCCATCAATTCCAACATTTCTATGATGATTAAGTCTTTGGGAGGAGCTACTCTACTAGATACTTACGGTCTCATTGTCAAAGTCGAGAATCATTTGATAGATTGTAGAAAGTTGTCTCCTCGACCTATTATGCTGATATTTCCTAAAATATTGATTCCTGCACAAGAAGTTGTGTCAACTAGCATACCCACAACTTCCCAGTTGATATACACATATGTGGAAGCCCCAAAAAATGTATCCTCTACATCGAGTTCTTCCAAAGATGAAATGAGCGACCTCAAAGAGATGTTGCAGACCATGGAAAATGATATAACCACTCTTAAGCAGAACCAATCAATGCCTACGAATCCTACATATCAAAACTATCAAGGTGGGTGGTTCTCATATCAGTAGAATCAATACTAGGGTGCATCTCACACTAATCCACTAGCTTTGACTACCAACCAAATGGTGCCTGTGCCTACTCCACTGACGAGTGCTTCACCGAGCTTGAGTAGGGAATTAACCGCAGAACAAAACAAACTCATTGATGACATCATTCTGTGGTGCTTCCCTTGCAGTGATGTGCATATGCCCCGGAATTGTCCACATGGAAACTTGCAACAAAAGGTGACTGAGCAATGCAGCCAAGGCATGGTGACATATCACAGAGGTTATATATATGCCTCACCACAAATGGAGAGTGCAATGCTTACCGCGCAAATGCAAGGAATGTCTCTAAAACAAGAATTTGATATCTCTCCTAATCACAAGCTTTTTTCCTAGATGGAGGAAGAAGAAGTGGTGTTCGCTAATGATACTTACATATCCAAAACACCACAAGTGCAATCTAATTATAACACATGCTCAAAGAGGAGAATCATCGGTGAGTTAGTTGTTCCGCATCTAGCCAGCCGACAACTCAAATGTACTTTTGATCAAATTCCTGGAACTTCTACCGCCCCACAACCATCTCAACCACGAAAGGAAATTATTATAGCAAGAGCCAAGGAGTAGAAACCTCTGATTTTTTTGCCTTTTTATGTGGTAGAACAATTGAAGAAGTCATCCACTAACATGTCTCTATGGGACATTCTAGCTATCCCAGAGCAAAAAATGCTATTACAGAAGGCGCTTTAAGAAGAGGTTAGCACAACACCAACAACTAGTTTTCCAATGTAGAGGTTGTTAATCAAATACTGCTGGCTAAAATATTTACAAATAATACAAAAGAATCACCTGTCAAAGTTAGAGATAAGTTAAAACCCCAACCCTTCTTCCTAACTCTCATTATAGGAAAAAAGTTATTGCACAATGCTATGATTGATTCCGGCGCTAGCACCACGGTTATGCCTAAATAGATAGATGAAGCTTTAGGACTTGGCTATGAACCTATGAAAAGGGGGGTAATGTAGCTTGATGGGAACAAAGTTGAAACCATAGGTGTCATCAAGGCACTTCCTTTAACTCTATTTGCTTTCCCTAGTATCACAGTGCCGCAATACACTGTGATCATAGATGTTCCTCCTATGTTCGGTCTCTGTCTATCCCAAGAATTTACTTCAAAGGTGGGCGGATACCTCTCCTTGGATTGGTAACATCTGATTCTCATAACCAAGCGTGGTGCAAAAATGAAGATAGAATCAAAGGCTTTGCATTCTCAACATGTAGCAGATGAAGCCTTGATCAATTTTGAAGTTGCGCATACCTCTATCACCAAACACGAAATGTATTGCATTGAATTACTAGGAGGAAAAGGTGAGTGGAGACCAAAATGACGAAGAAGATGCTCTATTGAGTGAACACATGGATAGTGACCCTTTTGGAAATTATCATGTGATAGGATTGGGAACCTATGTAATTTATGATGAAGATCAAGTACTCCCAAAGGTTGCCAAAGAGTCTGAAGGTAGACAAGTAAATGAGCTATGGAAACTGTACTTTGATGGAGCAAGAGGAAAAGTAGGCACCGGAGCAGGGATATTTCTAATATCCCCACAAGATGAAAAATTTCTAAGGTCTTTCCATTTTCATTTCGCTTGCTCAAACAACGAGGCTGAATATGAATGATTAGTTCAATGTTTAAGCCTTGCAGAGTGAATGGGCATTAAACAGTTAATGGTGTTCAAAGATTCTAAACTGGTAGTCAACCAAGTCTAAGGGATTTCTATGGCAAGGAATGTCTGCATGAGATCCTATCGACACTGAGTCTGGGACCTGGTTGAGAGTTTGAAGCCTTCAACATCTAGACTATTCCCAGAGGATAAAATAGTGATGTAGATCGCATGGCTGTGATTGGTGCTCAATTTGATCCTGCCTCTGACCTTATACATTATGAACATTCAATGTGAGTACTATTCCAACTAGTGATTCCTGACAATGATCAGGGTTGGTAGGTTTTTGAGAGTGATGAACACATTAGCTCATTCATCTAGCAGTCAGGGGAATTTGTCGATCAACTTCAACCAAAGATTGTCGAAGCTTATGAAGGAAAAATTATGCAACTCAAATCTAACAAGCTTCTGAAAGGATTGGTTACTCTAAAAAAAATTTTGATTGTGATGATGCAAGAAATGATAAGCAGAAGTTTGCAGCAGAAAAAAGTGATTATGTGGACCTTCGGGTCTTAGATGGCAGGAATCTTCGAGTTGGGAAAAATGTTCCACACCATGATAAATAAAGACTCATCAGTTTCTACAAAAAATATGGAGTAGTGGCCTAGTCCTATGATGATCTAGAGGGATATGATCCTAATATCATTCAGCACACGATCGAGCTAACAAAAGGTGCAAAACCAGTCTGACAAAAGAAGAGGCCAATAAACCCTAAAATTGAAGTGCTAATGGCGCAAGAGTTAACTAAGCTAATTGAGTCGTGCATTGTCTTCCCAATTAAGCATAGTACTTGGGTATCTAATCTGGTCCCAGTCTGAAAGAATAATGGAGATATCTGTTTGTGTGTGAACTTTCGAGACCTAAAAAAAGCATCCCTGAAGGACCATTATTCGCTGCCTTCTATGGAGTCAATCTTACAAACGGTTGTAGAATCGGAAATGTTTTCTCTGCTGGACAGCTTCTCTAGTTGCAATCAAATTTGAGTTAAAGAAGAGGATCAACACAAGACGACATTCACCAAAAAATGGGGAACATTTGCATATGCTAAAATTCCTTTTGGTTTATCCAACGCAGGGGTGACATTCCAGCGGGTGATGGATATCACATTCAACAAACTAATCAATAAGTTTATTCTAATTTATTTGGATGACCTTACTATGTTTTCTAAATCTAAGGATGATAGTTTTGACCACTTAGAAATAGTTTTCCAAAAGTGCTAGGAGTTTGAGGTTTCCCTAAATCCAAAAAAAAGTGTATTCAAAGTACCGCAAGGCAAGCTGTTAGGACATGCGGTATCTAAGGAAGGAATTTCAATCGACCCCGAATGGGTGAAAGCTATCAAGGAACTTCCCCTTCCAGTGAATAAGAAAGGAATTCATTCCTTCTTGGGCATGGTAAATTTTGTTAGCAAGTTTATTTTTAAATTTGTGGGAATAATTAGGTCGATCACCTTAATGCTTAAAAAGGACCAGTATTCAAGTGGACGACCAAAGCCCAGGAAGCCTTTGAAAAAAACAAGGAAGCTATTTCCACAGCTCCGATACTGGTCAATCTAGATCTATCTAAGGATTTTATAATGTATGCATTCAGTAGTGTGTGAACCCCAATCCTAATACCTACAAAACAATAAGAACAAATACATTAAGTTAGAGATTGCAAGCAAGAACAAGGATTCCCTATGAAATCCATTCACAGAGTTCAAATTAGGAAAAAAACAATGAAGAACACAATGAAATACAATAAAAGAGATTGAATCCTAATTAAACTAGCAAACTTATGATCCCATGGGGGAATTGGTGCCAATTTGATGTGAAAAATGGCCCTTTCCCAATTCCTATGATGCAAGATTAATGTGATGAAGAGATTTGATCCACTTTGTTGATGTTGAAGAGTGCTCCAAGCTAAAAACATGCATAACCTAGCTAAGATTCAAGAATGATGGATGGAATTTGATAGATATTTGAGCATGGTAACTTTGCATAATTTGTGGATGATAAAATGAGGATATGAGCTCTTTATTTATAGAATGCCAAGATGGATGAATGTCAAAATTTGAGCAATGTGGGACTAACATTCATCCAATGGCAAGATGCCACTTGTCAACCTATGAGTGGATGGAGGATGTGCAAGTTTTGAGGATTGTGCCAATAAAAGCATATTTTTGAATTTCAAATTTGTTGAAATGACATGTAAGAGGAAAAGGAAAATGCAATAAATGCCACTTGGCTCAAGGAAAAAGGACATATAAGATGGAGTAAATGCCTTGTTGGATGTACATGTCAACTTGGAATTTGAATTCAAACTTGGAGGAATATTCCAAAAGATGCCTTGTTGAGGAAAATAGAGGATTTAATAAATCAATTAAATCTATTTTCATGTGCAAGTGGGAAAAGCTAGAGGATGGGACATGAATTATAATTAAATTAATCAAGGGTTAATTAATTTAATAGGAGATTAGGTGATGTGACTTATTTGACTTAAATTTTAGGATTTATTTAAATCAAATAATGAGAATAATGTGATAAGAGATTAATTAAATAAAGATTTTGATTTATTTAATTAAAAGAGATGATGTTAGATCAAATTAAATAAGGTTTTAATTTATTTAATTTAATAGATAGACTTTAGAGATTTAATTAAATAAAATTGATTATTTAATTAAATAGGGATAATTAGATCAGATGATTAATTTAATTATCGAGAAGAGGTGACTTAATTAGATAACTGATTTATTTAATTAAGAGAAGAATATTGATGAATTTGATTAAATGGTTAGACCGAGGGATGATTCAAGATGAAATGATGTTAGAAGATCAGGATCGAGTGCATGTAAATGAATCTATATATTTTCTATATCTACATTTTTCCCCTCTTTGAAGTGATGCACTTGTTGCGTTGGTTCAAAGAATAAACTTGCCATGATCAAAAGTAAAAAATTCTCTAATTTTTTTTCAGATGCCCCATTGTTGCCCCAGCGAATGAAGAATTACGCCGGTATATTGCCCCCCTCGAGAGATCAGGTGAAGAGGTTTGATTTGAGGGTCGATCTCTCAACAAAGATCAATTCAACTCAAATATTTGATGTAGATAGATTTGATGACGTAGACAGTCATCGACCATGGCTAGCCTCATGCCTATTTTGATATATTACCCCCACTTGATCCTGATTTGTACCATGATAGTGACATTATTGATGATGAGATGGTTATGATGTTTATATGTAATGGATGATATGATGGTGCATGGATGATATGGATGCACATGATATGATATGATGATGCTTTTATGATTATGAAAATAGATGATAAATGTATGCTTTATGAGATGTTTAGAATAACCAATCTATATTATGCAATGATGGGCATGAATGCATGTGGTATGATTAATGCTTTCTGTATGATATGATATGCATTGTGCAGTATGCTGACAATTTTGTGGATGCAAGATAGATGCATTATCGATGATTTATGATTAATTGTCATGGTACCATGTTAGCGCTAACAGAAGAGATAGAAGAAATAAGAGATTCCAACAAGAGATGAGATGATGATGATGATTACTTGCCGAGGAGTTGGGATTTTCAAATGGCCAATTACCTTATGTTTGATAACACACGTAGACACGATGCATCAGGGTATAAAAAATCAGGATGGCATTGTACCTAATGCGATGGAATTTGACTCAACAAATAGATAGGAGTATTCTTGTTCATACTTGACATACATAAACCTTGCTAGGACGTACCTAACAAAGCAAGTATTCGCCAAGTTATATTACAAGAACATCCAACAAGCACAACAAATAAAAGATAATGATTGTTGCCCCATTCCTATCTCTCTAAATCCCTCATTCGGATATCATCGAGAGGTCCTTGGAATGAGCGCAATAAGATAAATCAAAAGAAATGATCAAGTACACAAACAAGCCAATGTTCTTGATACCCTTAGCCAAAAGGATGTGTTTTGATAGGATAAGAATCCAAAGTGATATCCAAAATGATGCCCTTGTCGGAACAATATATCTTAGGACATGCATTGTATAGGATGATAATGGGTTGATAAGTTGATTGATAGGCTGTTGATATAAGGTTGATTGACATGTTTGAAAATGATCAAGAGTTTGATTTTGTGTTTAATGGTTTGTTGCTTCGATTTTGATTTTGTGTTTGAAGTTTGTTTTTTTGTTGATTGATGTGGTTGTTTCTATTTGTTTTTCCAAAGGATGAGGGTGATGATCAGTTTATTATGGATGAGATTATTGCAGGTGAAAGCGACATGGGATGGATGGATTTTTTGGGTTTTTTTTAATGTTTTTGATGTTTTGAAATGTTTTGAGGCTATTATTGGGTTTTTTGACTTTATGACTGTTTTGATTTTATGAAATTTTATGAATGTTTTTGAATTTTGTGTTTTTTGAATATTTTTGGATTTTCTTTGTTTTATTTTTTTGAATTTTTTTGGATTTTGATGCCTCAGGGGCTGATCAAATATTAGTCTTGCCTACATTTAAGCTCAAAGACAACATAGTTTGGATTCCATGTTTTTGATGTTTTTCTAATTTTTTGAGTGTTTTTGGATTTTGATATGTTTTGGATGTTTTTGGACTTTTCACATGAATTTGACGATTTGGATATGGATATGTGTGATGATATCAATGCACTGTTTTGGATTTTGTTGAAAATCAAGCTAGGGTTGATTGATCGTATCAATGGATTGATGATGATAACATTGTTGAGGATACACAACAATGCAAGGATAGTGTTAAGAAACATAAGGATTAGGATGGATATCCCAAGATGATGATGGATTGATTAGATTTGATTTTATCAAGATTGATGAATCTTGGTTTGGAACAAAATATGTTTTGGATGATTTGATGTGATGTTGAAGCTCACATTAGATGTGACTGATAGTGACTGTTTGGATTGATGTTTGATGAAAGATGAGGATTGATAAGGAATGTCTTCTCATCAAAATATGCCATGGGCTAGTGATTTGGATTTTTTTGCTCACAAGTGGTGGACCAATTTGATTTCACATTTGCCAATGTTCAGATCACCACATAAGTTGGAGGATATATATCAATATTTATTCCTGAAGCAAGATGTAAATATCTTCCCCTAGTGTCTAGCAATGTATGGAATACCATGGGTGGATGCTTGGATAGGTGCATGGATGGAGGGATATGGATTATCTTGTGATAAGACAAGGTGTTCAAATAAAGAATGCTCATTTGGATAATGCTTCATGGCTCAGAAAATGTTGGATAGGATAGGATCAATGAAAACGGCCCATGTCAAAATGTTTACCATAAGCAAGCGTAAAGTGTGCACCAAACTTTTTCAAGATCAAAAATAACTTGGACTATGTATGCAGATGGATGAAAATGGATTGGATAAATGGTTTATGGATGAATGGATTTATTATGGCTGAGATGGATGGAATGGTCGATTTATTATGGATGAGATGGATGAAAGGCTAGATTTATTATGGATGAGATGAGATGCTTTCACCTGAACTAGTACACATAGATGCTCGATTCTACACATGACACCTGTTTTCCAAGTTTTCATCATGGTACTTGCCCAAAGTGCCGCCCATGCGGTTTTCACTAGAGGACAATTTTTTTCTTTATTGTTTTCAATCCTTTTTTTGATTTTTTTTTGGATTTTCATTTATTTTTTATTTTTTTGGTTTTATTGAAAGATTCATGCTGACCCATCTAGTGGTGTCAATGTAGATGCTTTTTTCATAATGTGCCATCAATATCCTGCTTGAAGAAGTTGCTTTGCTAAGATACGTGCACTTAAATGCAACTTTTGGGATTGTTGATCTGCTTTATTGATATCGGGGTTAACTCTGTCCCTGTGCGCACATTGCAATAGAGTGCCTTTGGAATCCTTATGATGAAGGGTCATTGCTAATACATGGTCAATTTGAAAATTAGATATCATGCATGGAGGCGTGGATGGAGTGTGTTTAGGGATAAGAGATGGATTGGTTGACAGTTTGGAACCTTTGACTCTCCAAACCTGGGAAGATGAAAAATGATGGGTGGTTATGGAAGTGTGTGTGGAATTAGGACCAATTGCTTGATACACTTTGTATGTTGCTTGAAAAGCTTTCTTTTTCTTTTGTGGATATCTTTGATGGATACTTTTCCCTTTTTTATTTTTCTCCATAGTTTCTTTGACTAATGGAGTTTGATAGGGATAATCTTTCTTTGTATTCTTTGGTATCCATGTGTATTTGATTTGTCCATCATGATTTGCTTCTTTTTCTTTGATAATGTTCTTTGTGATTTGATTCAAATCTTTCTTTTGATGTTGGTCCCAATTTGTGGATGAGGTGATGGGTGGATGAAGATTCATGATGCGGTTGGTTGTAGTATTGGAACTTGTTTCATCATAAGGAGTCTTTGTGCTCCCTATGTTGACATTTTCCTGAGACATAGTTGCCCCCAGTATTGTGGAAGTATTACCTTCATGCTTTGATTCTGCCTTTTTTGAGAGCTCTTGTTTAGAATGCATTCTCTAATAAATGACCACTATAGATGATGTTATTGGAATTTGTTGCTCTACTGACTTTAGAATATTTTGTTCTATCTGACCTGTTTCTTTGAGTGGATATCATTGGCTATCTTCATACATGATGTCCTCAGTCTGAATTTGGGATATATCTGATCTTGATGTTGATAACTCAGTTTTCTTGTAGGAATTAATAATCTACTCTTTTTTTGTAATGAAATCATGCTCTAAATGAAGATCATCTACGTGTCCATCTACAGAAAGCATGTCATGGGTAGATTGAGGACTATGTGCTATATGGATATGATCATCATGTATAGATAGGAGAGTGTCCATTAGATCATTGTAATATCTTGGAGATATGAATTTTTGATCTTGAATAATTTCAAAATTGCTTTCAACATGCTTTGGATCAAGTTCTTGACATGGATCAATTTCAAAGGATGGATTGCTTACAAAGGGTTCTCGGATATCTTCATTAGGCATAGGAAGTGGCTCAATCTCCTCTTGATATTTGAGTGAATTTGGATCAAGTGTTGAGTTGAAGATTCCTTCAATATCAATAATCATAAGGCCGAAGGATGTTAATATGTATTAGAAAGGACCATTGCTAGACTTTGGTGGGAGATGTTCATCATGCTTCAGAATAAATTTTTGAGATATGTCCTCTAACTTATTAGGTGATGTAGAGAAATTTTCAACATGATCATTGGTCAATGGATTGTTGATTATAGGATCAAATAATGTTAACACTCCTTGAAATACATCATTGTCAGATATTGTTGAAGGATTCTTATCATGATCAAAAAATGACTCTTGATGTATGTTGATTTGATCTTCGGATGAGGTAGAAACATCTTCCATATGTTCGTTGATGGGTAGGTCTTGATCATGTGATCATTGAATTGGATCGATACATGGAGTTGTTAACATTTTGTTGGGATTTTGAACAACATTTGTTTGTTGGGCTTGGTATTGGGCTTGAGCTTGTGCTTGCACTTGAGCTTGGGATTGTGCTTCTTGGGCTTGTAGTGCAGCTTGGGCAACTTGTTGAGCAGCTAGTTGTGTAGCTTGTCAGTTTTTGTTTTGTTGGAGTGCCTTCTGATAAGCAACCTGCTGAGTGGCTTGCAACACAATGTTGTATTGGTTTGATGTGTTTGGTTTGGGTGGTGGTGGTGGAAGAGGTGGTTTTGGAATAGTGCTTGTTGTGGTGATAAGAGGTACCGTCGTATTGATGATTGGGATTTGAGTGGTGGATGGTGTAATTGATGTGATTGGTCCTTGAGAGACCATGTTTTGAGATATTATGGGGGTGGTTGATGATATTGTGATTTCTTGTGCATTTTTCATATGTTGTTGCGATGTCGATGACAAGTTTTGAAAGTTTGGCGTGATGTTTTGATTGATGTTTGGGATGTTGGTTTGATTGATACTTGGTAAAGGGGGAAGCCCTAAGCCAAGGAGTGGTGTGGGTGATGATGGAAATGGTGGTTTTGGAATCATGTTGGATGTAGTGACAAGTCGTTGAGATACATTTGGAGTGATCATGATGGTTTGAGATATGATGGGTGTGATAGGGGTGGTTGGAGTGATCGAGGTGATAGGAATGGTTGGAATGACTGAGGTGGTAGATCCTTGGGAGACCATATTTTGATTTGTTAGGATTGATGTTGTCATTTGATTAGATACCATCTATTGGTGCGATGTCGATGGTATATTCAAAGGATTTGATGTGATGGCTTGATTGGTGTTAGGTGGATTGATTTGGATGGAGTGATTGGTGCTAGGTAAAGGGGGAAGCCCTAAACCAATGAATGATGTTGATATGGGTAATGGTGGTGGAGATGTCTCTTGGCACAATGACTCAACTATTTTGGTAAGTGTAGCAATTTGATCTTGCCAAATTTGATCTTGATTTTGATCTTGACTCCCTTGATATAGTTGATTTGGTTCAAGTAGATTTGGGATTCATACTTGTGGTTTTTGAATGGGATCATGGAAAAATTGATTTTGGAAGATGTTCTGATTTGGGATGATGTTCAGATTTGGCATGATAGGTTGAAATTGAACATTGTTGGTGTTGGGAATCACATTGCCTTGATTTAGATAACTTTGATTTTGCATGGTGTTACCTTGACTTGGATTAATACATGGAGTTGTTAACATATTTTTGGACTTTGAACAACATTTGGGTATGTGTAGGATCATGATGGGCCAAAAAGTGGCGATATGATTGGTATTTGTAGGATATGTGGCTACATTTTTTTTACCCAAAATTGATGAAATGAAAAGGGTTTTTAAAGGATATTCTCAGCTTTCCGCCAATATAAATTATGCTTTACTTTGAATTTAATAAATAATTATTCTTCATTTTCTATTTGAATTATGACTAAAGTCTTGATTGATAAAAGTGAAAAACATCTATAGCTTTCAAATTATCACATTTTTGGAATCCAAAACATGCATCACATTCTATGCTTCACATACTATAGGATTAAAAAAGAAAAATTGAATTTCATGAAGTTTTACCAAGTTAAGGTGGTCGACATGAGTTTTTATATTTTTAAAAGTTGTAATAAAAATTCATAATTAATTATTTACTTGGAAAAAAGTTACAAAAAATATGCATCACATCCCATGAGTCCTCTACTTATGTCTAAAATATTATAAAAAAAGATTATCATTTTATTGTGGTTAGGGTGGTCAGACAAACACCTACTTTTATTTTTTCCAAATTTAAGTACTATTGCATTGAAATTTCAAATTTTCACCAAATAGATTTTTTTTTTTTAAATAACCTAGTAGTTTAGAAACTACATTGAATTTTCTATAGATTTTATTCTTACATATTTTTGAAATAATATAGATAATGTATTCAAATTTTTATGTCAAGTTAACTAATTCTGATTTTTCTAAATTTTTTGCCACTTAAGGGCCTATTTTTTCCATGATGATCCTACACATACCCATTTGTATGATTCACAAACATATTTATCCCAAAAATTTCCAAGTGCGGATTCATGTTTGGTAATCTTGTACTTGGTATATTCACTTTTGGCATGTATGGATTTGGTGGGATAATGTTGTTTTGTTGAAGACTCATGCATTGAGTATTTGGTTGCACTGTTGGAATTAGATTTAAATCTACCATCAGAAAAGGTGTTCCAAGACTTAGATTGGGTAGACTCGCATTTTTTGTACCATTGAGGTTTGTAGGAGATAATGATCCTATGTATGAATTGTATAAATGTGAGTTTTGAAAATCAATTAGCATTGTAAGGCTTTGATAGTTTGGTTGACTTGGATTACTCATGATGTATGGATCAAGTTTATATTCCATATTTCTCTTGTGTTTTGACCTTGTTGTAAAAGTCACCTCTAAGGTGTTTAGGGACAATTATGAGATGAAGGATGAAAAAGGATGAATGATATGAGTGTTAAACATTTAGGGACTTTGTATCAATGCTAGACTTAGGGCTTGATTTTGATTGTTTGAGTTGGATAATGAACTTGTAAACCCTAAGATATTAGATGTTATCTTTAGGATGTACTTGCTCAAAGAGGAGCTAATTTAACTAGAGGTATGAGAAAGGATGCATTCCCATACTCCTAACTAAACAAAGTGATTTTGATTTTGATGATTTACCCAAGTCTAGAATGATGTTTCCAAAGCTCTAAAGTTGTTTGGTAGGATGAGATGCTAAATGTTTGAAATGGATGAAGTGTTTGATTTTGATCTTAAATGAACCTAGGAAGGACTTGTTTACAAGGCCAAGGTTTTGAAGAACATGTTTTTCCCTTCAAACCAAAAGATCAATATTTGCTCAAAAGACCATAAGACAAAAGATACACAAGCACATGTGTGGGGTTCAATTGATTTCATCTTGATTAGTGAATTTATTTTACCACATACACTTCTTTGATTAGGTTTTCCAAACTAGATGTCCAATGTCCTAATTTCTTCAAATCCCACAAAGTATTTTATGTAGAAATTTGATGAATCCAAGGCAAGGGTTACCTATTGTTGATCTTTAGTAGGCAAATTGAGATGTAAGTTCAAGTGTTTAGAAACTTCTAAGTATGTGAATCCCAAGGGAAAGCAATAACACATGAATTTGGTCAATTGTATTTGCCTCCTAAAGGGTTTGAAATTTTGATGAGGATGTTAAGTGTTTGTTTCCAAGATGTTTTCAAACAAGCAAAACATTTTGTAACCAAGAATAAGTACAACCCTATGGATGTGGAAGACAATATTTGTTGGATTCCCACTTGGACAAATCTAGCTATGCTTATCTTTAGCGAATGGTTAGATGCTTGACCCCACTGGCTCCCCTCCATGAATCATTAACATCAATCGGGGCAGCCAAGTATCAACATCTATGAAACTCTCATGGCATGCTTTCCATTTCTACTAAAAGATCATAAAAGTGTGGGGTGGCTTTAGAACGACCGTTCTTGCACCAACAAATAGATCAAGAATTTTGGAAATTCTAAAACATGGGTTTTAATTAGAACTTTCCGTTCGTGGAGATTGAACCATACAATAAGAGTCCCCTTTCGGATCCATCTTGTCAGAGCCAACCATGTGATATTGGCATTTACTCCAATATCCACATTTATATCCTGGTTGGAAATACTCTTGGCTTTAGAGTGTTACTAGTTGAGTCATTTCCTTGGGTGAGTACTTTTTCCCCAAGACAAACCTTCTAAGATAAAAAAAAGTGAGTAAAGACAATATTAGTAACTCGATAAATCTTTGTTTGCAACACAAAGAAAGAGAATATAAGCAATAATGCTCCACTCACACTCACACAATATTTTGTTCAATTTTAAACCCAAAAAGAAGTGTGGAGGTGATTGCTTTATCTTAACCTAAAATCATGAAAAAGGCCTTTTGATTCTCAAGATCGCTATAAAGCGCGAGAGAAGTGCATACGTCCTTTTTCAATGAAGTTAGTTTAAGTAAGCCCTCACAAATACAAAGTTCCACATGTTCATTTTAAATCCACAAAGAAATTATGAGTTCTTTTTAAAGCACCAAAGGAAAAATGAGAGTTGTTTTGTTCAATTATTAACCAAAAAACAAACTCTAGTAAGTTGTAGTCCTAATGTTCATTTTAAACCCTTTACAAAAATTGAAAAGATTAATTTTAAAACCCAAATGAAATTAGTGTCCTAAGCAAAAAGAGATGACAATTTCTAAAAAGTGTTAAAAAAACACTTTGATTTTGTAAAATACCATCATCATGATTCTCCCTCTTTTGTTTTCAATTGATCCAACCTACAAGAATGAAAACCAGTCAGATTCTGCAAAACACAGAGGTTAAAAGGCAGAAAATAGAAGATAAAATTATCATCTATCAAAAAGCATGTGCTAAAATAATATTCCAACTTTTTACTCCCTCATAGCGGCACAACCCATGACTGTGTCATAGTTTGATTTCTCAGCAGTTATGTATAGTGTCGCTTACCAGTCAATGATGCTCTGCGCCCAAACCAGTGAGCTCAATTGCGTCGCACTTTTGCTCAGCGTCGCTGTTTAAAATTAAAATTCAAAAAATTTAGGCGGTATGGCTAAAGCGACAGAGTTTGATTTTCCAGCGGTGCTATATGGTGATGTTGGAGAGTCAGTGGTACTAAAACATCGACACTAGGCTTCTAGTGTTGGAATTTTTCTGTGCACAAACAAAAATGCAAAATTTTGTGAGAAAAGTGATTAAAAATGAGATTTTCCCCTCCCTCTAGTGCTAAATGTGTGAACTCCAATCCTAATACCTGCAGAATAATAAGAACAAACACATTTAGAGATTGCAAGCAAGAACAAGGATTCCCCATGAAATCTATTCACCAAGTTCAAATTAGGAAAAAAACAATGAAGAACACAATGAAATACAATAAAAGAGATTAAATCCTAATTAAACTAGCAAACTTATGATCCCATGGGGGAATTGGTGCCAATTTGATATGAAAAATGGCCCTTTCCCAATTCCTATGATGCAAGATTAATGTGATGAAGAGATTTGATCCACTTTGTTGATGTTGAAGAGTGCTCCAAGTTAAAAACATGCATAACCTAGCTAAGATTCAAGAATGATGGATGGAATTTGATAGATATTTGAGCATGGTAACTTTGCATAATTTGTGGATGATAAAATGAGGATATGAGATCTTTATTTATAGAATGCCAAGATGGATGAATGTCCAAATTTGAACAATGTGGGACTAACATTCATCCAATGGCAAGATGCCACTTGTCAACCTATGAGTGGATGGAGGATGTGCAAGTTTTGAGGATTGTGCCAATAAATGCATATTTTTGAATTTCAAATTTGTTGAAATGACATGTAAGAGGAAAAGGAAAATGCAATAAATGCCACTTGGCTCAAGGCAAAAGGACATATAAGATGGAGTAAATACCTTGTTGGATGTACATGTCAACTTGGAATTTGAATTCAAACTTGGAGGAATATTCCAAAAGATGCCTTGTTGAGGAAAATAGAGGATTTAATAAATCAATTAAATCTATTTTCATGTGCAAGTGGGAAAAGCTAGAGGATGGGACATGAATTAGAATTAAATTAATCAAGGGTTAATTAATTTAATAGGAGATTAGGTGATGTGACTTAGTTGACTTAAATTTTAGGATTTATTTAAATCAAATAATGAGAATAATGTGATAAGAGATTAATTAAATAAAGATTTTGATTTATTTAATTAAAAGAGATGATGTTAGATCAAATTAAATAAGGTTTTAATTTATTTAATTTAATAGATAGACTTTAGAGATTTAATTAAATAAAATTGATTATTTAATTAAATAGGGATAATTAGATCAGATGATTAATTTAATTATTGAGAAGAGGTGACTTAATTAGATAACTAATTTATTTAATTAAGAGAGAAATATTACTGAATTTAATCAGATAGGGGAATTTGATTAAATGGTTAGACCGAGGGATGATTCAGGATGAAATGATGTTAGTAGATCAGGATTGAGTGCATGTAAATGAATCTGTATATTTTCTATGTCTACAAGTAGCAAGTCCAGTATCGCTATTGTCCTAACCCAAAAGGATGATGAAGTAAAGGGAGAAAATCCAGTGGCGTTCTACTCCTGAACCCTGAATTAGTGTGATTGAAAACACAACAAACACTCTGAAAACAATTTTTCTTAAGCCCTATACTAAACATCAAGTGTATGCTAAAAAATATTTTTCAAAAAGTGTTTTCATAGGTTTTGCACATAACAAACAATTCAGGCAAACTCACTCTTAGTACTCAAGTAGGTCATCATAATAATCATAGCCCACATCTTAGAACTGCGTCGAATCACACAGCTTTGTCACCCCCGAAGGGGTGCTCATATTTTTCTCTTTTCTAGGCGCGTACTTAGAGTGACAGAAGTGGATACCAGATCCCTTGAGAAAACGGTCCTTGGCAGTTATATGGTGAGTATCTTGGGGGCAGATTCTTCCCTCCCCTTGCATTATGATTATTAGGATGTTCGGAAACTAACTTCGGCTGACTACTACACTAGGTTCATAGTAAGGGTTTCTGTTCAGTGCGGCAATAATAAACTCCCTCGAGAGACCTCCCAACCTTTAGAACAAAGGCTTTGGGGATGGTTATCTTGCACACTACCAGCAAAAGTGGGTTTCCCCATATTTGCTTTAAATTTTATAGTGGGGTGGAATAGTCTGGCTTTGACTTGAACCCACTTGGGTCGTTCCTCTTGGGTGAGTAATTTTTCCCACAAGAGCAGGCCCTGTTCAAGATCTAATAAAGCATTAAAATTGCATGAATGTAAAAGGAAAGTTTGGTATTCTGGTCACCCAGTTAAGGGGACAACATAGACCTATTGCCTCAAACATAGTAGACAATGTTCTTTTTAAAAACTCAAATCACAATGATCTAAACTATGCAAAGATGTTGCTTCACAAAAAGTATGGGATTCATTTTAACTGCAAAATCAATGTGTGGTGACTATCCTAGATTGCTTCATTTTAATCCATGTTTATCCTAGGGTTGCTTTTTTAAAAAAAACCATATGTGATTATCCTAGATTGGTTCTTTTTAAGCCAGAAAAGGTTCTGTCTGTGGAAGGTGTCAGACTCAGAAACCTATTTAGTTACAACCTGCATGCACTAAAAGATCACCTATATGCACCACAAAAATAAGTAAATGCGCTAAAAAAAATCTTATAAGCGCTATAGAAAATCCTAAATACGCTGAAAGAAATCCTAAATGTGCTAATCTAAGAATGCAAAAAAAAAAAAAAAATTCTTACAATTTTAAATGAGGTGAGTTAAATGGATGCGCCTTTGTGTTCTCTAGATGTGCTGAAAGACCTGCGAAAGCATTGAAAGAAGCCTTGGATGCACTAAAACACAAATTTTTTTGAAAAGCCAAACTTCAGAATGTGAAAACCTGTTAGAAAACCTACAAGTAGATGTTAAAAATGGGGCAAATGCCCCACGGTGGGCGCCAAATATGTGTGATCAATTTTAAGTGTGCAATGAATAACGAATGTAAATTAAAACAAACACACCGATATCATCCTATTGTCCTCTATCTCTAGTGTTTTTGTCGATTCCAGCTTGCTCTCAGATTGTGTGCTAGGCTCAACAAACAATCTTCCTAGAGAACGAGATTGAAGATGAATGCATGCAATGATATGCTAATATTAATGTGCTATGAATATTAAAATGAAAGATTACAAAATTATGAAAGCTAAAGATGATAATAACAATGCTAAGATGCTAGAATGCTAGAATGCAAGTAATCTCTAATTGAACCAATGCTTGGATTTGCAGCGGTATTTATAGAGTTTTCAAAAGCTTCTAATTGGATGATGTGATCAATGGCTATAAAAATTCCTGGTAGATCGAATGGTTGAAGATGGATAGGACTGGAAAGAAAAATAGAAGAAAATAGAAAGCAGGATTTGTTTCTTCTTTCATGTAAAAGATAAGATGAGATGATAAAGATGAATTGTAAAAAACATCTTTTTGTGAGATTGAAGAAATATTTTGAAGATAAATAATGAATTTATCAAATTCATTATTCATTTATTGGTGACATGAAAGATTTTTTTAATTAAATAAAATATTTAATTAAGATTTGAAGAATAATGGAGGATTTCATAATTAAATAAAATATTTAATTATGATTTGAAAAGATATGAAGGATATTAATTAAATAAAGATATTTAATTAAAGATATGAAGAGATAATATGAGATGATAAAAATCATCTTTTTAGAAGATTTTGGAAAGATTTAAGAAGATAAATAATGAATTATACATTCAATTATTTATTTATGGAAGAGATAAGATGAGATGATAAAAAATCATCTTTTTAGAGGATTTTGGAAAGATTTAAGAAGATAAATAATGAATTATAAATTCAATTATTTATTTATGAAAGAGATAAAATGGGATGATAAAAAATTATTTTTTTAGAGGATTTTTGAAAGATTTAAGAAGATAAATAATGAATTATAAATTCAATTATTTATTTATGGGTGGCATGGAGAATTTTCTCAGTTAAATAATCATTTAATTAAGATTTGAAGAATAATGGAATATTTCATAATTAAATAAAATATTTAAATATGATTTGAAAAAATATAAAGGATATTAATTAAATAAAGATATTTAATTAATTTTTAAAGAAATGACGTGTAGATGAAATTAATTAAATAAAATATTTAATTAATTAGAATAAAGATTTTGAATAGGAGAAATGAAATATTTTAAATTTAATTAAATCAAAAGACTTAATTAAATTCAAAAGGTGATAATTAATTAAGATAAATAAAGGGTATTTTTTTAATTAATTAAGTAGACATATGAATGTGAAATAATTAAATAAAGTGAATTTATTTAATTAAGGTGGAAGAATAAAGTGAATGAACAATATAATTAAATTAGTTAAATTTAATCATATGTAGAGGACATTAGAGAAATTAATTAAATAATAAATATTTAATTAAATGCCAAGATTAATTAGACATGAGCAATTTTATGCATATACAATATCTATATATATATATATTCTTTTGTTTTTACATTGCAAAATGGCTAGCGAAGCCATAATCCAAAAAGTATATGACTATTCGAGCTATTCTTTCATATATGCAAAATTTATAGCCTTTTTCAGGCTCATATACAAAACTATAAGGTAGGTGGTGTATGCAACAACAGGAAATAAAGAAAATGGGAGGCATTTTTTTCAGGAGCAGGGAGACTTTTCATCCAAGGGCACGAGAGGAAACAATTGACGTGTCTATGGTAGCATCTACCTCTTCCTTGTTAGCAGGTTCTTTAGCAGTAGAAGTAGCATCATTCGGCACAACTGCCATTAACAGGGGAAACACCAGGTTCTTGAAGTCAGTATACCAATCGACACCATAGAATGGTATCACGTTGTAGCTGCAGAACAGGAAGTGTAAATCCTAGATAACCCTCTCTGGATGCTCGTCACATGTCTGAAGGCGGAATCCACTGATAAACAACAACCATACAACTACCGCTTCTTCCTCAATATAGCAACGGAGGTTGCTAGATGATGGCAGGCCTACCCCATATGTAGCATGAGCAACAATCTCACCAAGGCCATTTATGTACTTTTTTAGAAACATTTCCTTGACCAGCTTTAGGATGAGAGGCCTGGAGATGCCAATGTCTAACATAGATGCTACAAAGTGTGAACATATATCAATATTCACACAATACTTGTCCTCGTACTCTATGCAATCCTTACCCAAAACCCATTTTATGGCTATCAAAACCAAGGAATACTTATTCTTGGTCATTCTTTTTAGCCGCCTAGTAGAAAACTCCCCCATAAATGATGTTTATGACTTATAAGAGGTTAGCCTAATAGGAGTATCCATGATTCTAACACTATGCTTATACCTTCTAACCAATACTGAAATTTACCTATCACCTAGCCTATGAGAAAGCTTGCTTAAAACTGTGCCAACAACCTATCGTTAAGACTGCTCATATGCTAAGTGTGATTTCCTCACTACTTACTGGCCTATTTATAGAAAAGATGATAAGATGCATGCTAATCTGTTTTGAGAAAAATGTGATGATAACTAGATGCTAACTTGGAAAGTGTTCCTGTGTTCGCTCGCATTTTCGGGCCAGTTGCATCTGCAAAGGTACAATTCAATGCATACCAAATTAATAAGAGCTAATTAATTATCTTTACAAAGCTGGCACTCATTGACAATAAGTTGCATAGTTGTACGCTATTGTGTCATCTCATAGGCATTTCCCAGAATCGAAGGCAATATTTATATCTTTTTCAGGTCGTGATCGTTTGCTTCGGCTTAATCATTTAGTCCAGGGTATTAATTACCAGCACATACTAACGCAAGGTTAGAAAGAAAATTTTCAGCTCAAGTTTCAAGGGAATCACAACATTTCAAATAGTTTCCAAACACAATAATGAATTTTTTCCACCTCAAAATGGCAAGTAGTTCATTTTGCACGAACCACGAAATTAATGGTACATGTCGAATTAAATGCAAAAAACATGCTTTCCTCTACCACCTTGAGAAAGGATAGCTAAATATCGCATGAAAAGATTTGATGATTCAAAGTCTTTTCAAAAATTCCAAAGCTTAAAGTGAAGAGAATTTTTTTAAGCATATCCAGAACCAGATAAGAAAAACAAAGTCCATAACTCATAGAAGTCTTCATCTGAAGAAAAATGTCAAAGAGTTCATCTTAGAAAATGCAAGAGGAGATTGGCCAGGAGTTATTTACAACCATACAATCGTCAGAGGGTGTGTATGTCTATGAGGATTTGGCATATGCTATGCCTGGTATACCAAGAAAGTCAAATAGGGTGTATACAATAGAGCTGAGTAGGCCCAAAGATTGTAGAAACAAGAAAAGGGTTGAGGAGAAATGGGATAATATTTATGACCTACAGCTTGCAAAAAACCATAAATCCTTAAGAGATCAAGCAACTTGTGCAAGGTTGATGGAACCAAAGGCGGACATGTCTACAGCAAGAAAGGTTTGGTACAGTGGTCTTCCACAATACATGGTCTCGTTGGTGTATTACTACCCGAAGATAGTTGACACTGCCATCTAGTGTTATAACCCTAGCACCTACTACATCGAGGGCCAAAATTTAAGAGTTCACATTAGCCCACAAGCCATTTTGGCATATGCTATGCATCCTGGACCCAAGTAAAATAAGAGAGAAAATTGAATCCTTTTACCCTGGTAAAGGAGAAAAAACATGAAAGGAAATGAAAAAGAACTCAAATTTCTTGTTGGAGGAGATTGGTAAGAAAAGTATCCCAAGTGCCAAACTACCAAGTATTATGTTGCCATATGGTTCACTATGCGAGGATATGCAAGATGCCATGTCCATGCTCACTTTTGTATGCAGCTGAGACTCTAATGAGATGGTGGAAAAATTTCAACTAGAACCAGATTTCCAATTTTGCAAATAGCACGATACCTTCTGGTATGATTTCACTGAGTTCATGGTAGTTGAAATGATACGGAAAATAAAGAATTACCCGACGGAAGGAAAGTTTAGATTTCTTTCTTTCCTAGCTCACATGTTCCTACATCAAAACCCTAATTTCTTCGCCCGATATTTTGAATTATCAATTTTTGATGAATAGGGTAAGAGGAAGCCAGTATCCATGTGGATGCCCTTTCTTTCTGTATCATATGATTATTATGCATTTTCAGATTATTTCATAACTCTAGTTTTGCATGATTTATGAGGAGAAGGTGACATAATCTGGCTCGACAGCGATCAGACCGAATATATGCAAAGTTTCACTCCCACTTGTGACTGGTACTTAGGAATAAATTTCATGATTCTCCGGATGCGGGGCTTCACCGGTCAACCTTTCCTTCTCCTAGTATGCATCATAGATAGGGTGCTTGAGCTTGAAATGTTTATTTAGGTGTGTATCATTAATTTTACCTTCTACAGCAGCAAAAGTTTCAAGAGAAAAGGATTCTTCACTTGTCTAAAGAATTTCAAATCGGTAACTCTATTAAAGAAACAATCAGATTAGTTATTGCAAGATAAACTAGCTCATTTAGGATTTTTTTTGGTGACAAGTGGGATTACAACCCTTTCAATGACTTGTCAGAGCCACACATGAAAGTTACACATGTTCCCTGACCTTACTGGGAGAAGCGGCGTAACCTGTAGGCAGAAAAGGATAAATTTTTTGTTGAACTAGTGCGTATTCCCATGCAAGATAGCATAGAGCCATGGTACAAGTTCTACTTTGTTGTGAAGGTGGCCAAGGATAATGTCCACATGGGATGCGCCATGTACAATAAGTTGTGGAAGGATGAGGAGTGGACTGATGAAAAAATAGAAGCTTTTTGGAAGTACCGCCAAGATACTGGGCAATTGGATGCCCCTTATGATAGTTTGAAGGAGGACAAGCAATTTGAACAATGGTGGGATGATGACCACCCCAACCTAGACTCTAACAAAAATAAGAGCGAGGACCCAGAGGATGAGTTTGAGGAACAAGAAGAAGAAGCAACAACTTCCGCATCTTCCATGCCAAAGGAAAAAGGGTCCGAACAGCCTACCTACATAGCCACAAATCTGCATTTTAATATATCAAGGGCTTCACATACACTTACTTGGGCCACTAAGGCAACCAGGGTATCATAGCAGCAAATGGCAATAGCTATTGAAGCTTGGGAGAACCCACCCACAAAATGGCAGCCACAAAGAGCATTATCGGAGAAGGTTCGCAAGAACCCGCTAGAAGACAAGTGCTTCTAGCTAGCTAGGAGCCTGAGGCTAGAGAAGATTCACCAACAATTCTAGAGTTTCCATCGACTAGTAAATAGGTAAAATTTGCTCCTTCTTCCCTTGCTTCTCATTCCTTGGTATCTGTCCCTGCCTCAATAGTGATCCCTACCATGAGTACTAGCCCTCTGTTTCCCACTTTTAATGAAACATATGTGGGAGGTTTCACTCAATTCTCGCAGACCACTCCACTTAGCCTTACTCCTCCATGAACCCTTATGCCCACTGCTACCGCAGAGGCTCTCCTTGCCTCATTTTCCAAAAATGTTCCCCCAACAAGTAACCCTTCTTCCACTATTATTGCAGATCCTCTTCCATTGCAACAAGCTAATTCCGCAATGACAACTCCACCATCCCAACCTATGATTCCTCCACCTGATTCACCAATTCAGTCATGGAAAGTGACTAGCCCTCCTACTGGTCCTCAAACCAAGGTTTGGAATGTGCCCCACTTCTCCCCGCAAATTGTCACTCTCCAGAAAAAATAAATGCTCATGCTTATTAGGGTTACCTATCCCTATGCCCTACCTTCTGGTGCTCCTTTCACAGGCGGACTAGTTTCATTTCTGGCTGAATTCATGGCACAAATTGATTGTGGAAAGGAAGAACATGCAAGTAGAATAAAAAAGTGCAAGGAAAAAGATGGCAGTGCTTTAGCTGAGCCAAAATATAGACTCTTTGTGATGAGACCCGACAGGAATTGAAGTTTACAACCATGTACCCGAAAGTAACCAAGCCCCAGGGGGAGATGCACCCAGAAGATTGTGAAATATTTTTCATAGGGCTTGACATGAAGGTGGCCTGACCATAAGATAAGGTTGAGATTATGGAAGAAACACAGCGGGTGGTCACCTCTGACTTTCTCAAAATTGGCTGCCAGTTAAAAAAGAAGGATGAGCAGCTTAAAACAATAAGGGAAAGGGTTAGTTTTTTGGAGAAAAAAGAGAAATCCTTGGAAGTCAATGTTACACGTATGATAGAGAGGATGCTGGAAGCAAAGGATGAGAAGAATAGACTTCAGGGTGAACTTGCGAAGATTCAAACTATTGACCATGCCATGATGAAAGAGCTACAATCTAGGAATCAGGAGACAAAGAAAAATATGCGGCTAAAGAATGAAGCACTGGAGTGATTTCACCTTGAGTATATTCAAGGAATGGTGCAGAGGAATGAAGCCTTGGAGCACCAACAGGCTCAATATGAGCAGAAAATAAAAGAAAATGAGGCTGAATTTAAGGGCCTAAAAGCTCAATTAGAAGAGGAGCTCCAAGAGACAAATTCTTCTCTGGACATGCACTTAGCAAATCACTCTAGAGCTGAGAAGACTTGGAATAAAGAAATGAACAGCTCTGCAGAGCAACTAGTATCTAAGAAAAAGAAAAGGGAAAACTTGGCTAAGGCCATTAGCTCAAAGGAGACAAATATTGCTTCTCTTAAAAGCTCTCTCCTATCTTCTTCTACATAGCCGAACATTATTTCGTTAGTAAGGTAGTTGTACATCTCTCACTAGGAAAAGATTAAAGCCTTTTTCCTTACACTGCAGCCTACCCTTTGATTCATTGCCAAGGCATCAAAGCTGAGCCAAGAGGCTCATGATATGATTGAGTAGTTTCAATGGTTTATCTTGGAGAAGGTTTTGGAAGTGAAAGATCTACTCACCGAGCTACACTCGGTCTCTGATGAAAACCTCGCCAAGGTAGGAATTAAAGATCAAGATGCTACTACTTAGATGGAAAATAAGTTTATCCATTTCCACTCTGCCTTCCAGTACACTAAAGTAGTTGTGGTTACTCTAAGCAAGACACTGGACAACATACGGGAGAGTTTCTCTAGGCTAAGCAGGGTGGGTTTGTCATCCTCGTTCCTTGAAAATGGCTCAATTGCCACAACTGAGCAGATTGCGAAAAGAATAGAGGAGAAGAAAAATGATCTGAAATCTTTCAAGAATTTTAGTCATCCTCCCACGGTGATCGACATTGAGGGATTTATTCATCCACTTGCACAACTACTATTTCATTGTGAAGCAAGGGCTGGTTTACCTAATACATTGCCTCATAAAGAAACTATTGATCTAAGTGGAGCACAAGAGAATTTGTGCAACATGGTGAAGCCATCCAAGGATGAATGGTCACCTCTACAGGTGGCTCTTTCCAATCTATGACTCCATTATCTAATGAAATGGCACTCTGGCCTTTAAACCAGAGGAATTTTGGGTTCTCTGTTCCTCAAGCGAAACGCCCCTGGTAGTCGCCAAAAGTTGTTAATAAATATTTAACTAGCTCCCTTCAGGTGTTTTTCCTCTATGCATCAGCTAGTGTATTACAGGTAATCAACTCAGCCTTTTATCTAAGTTCTACTCTCCCGCTCCATGTGTCTACTCTTCGCAACCCCGAGTTTCTTCATTCCTTTCGCATCCTGGGAACCCCCGCTATGCTTCCAGGTGTCGTAGCTGTGGGATACTTTTGATCATTCTTCTTGATGCCTCATCAAGCTCTGCTCAACACCATGAAGCCCTCATTCACAAAAAATTTGGTGGGCCCCACAATTGTTATCTATGGTGTACTCTTGCTACGTGTTTACTCTTCACAAAATTTTTGGTCTGGAGATGAAGGAACAACTGCGGGCAACGAAATGTTGCCACACATCTCTTTTGCACCTGGTTGGTGATCATTCTCTCCACTATTGGTTAAGTTCTCTGCCCATTTGACATGTGTAGCCTCAGCGCAAGTCTTTAGCGGCGAGAGAGAGAGGTTCACACGGGCAGCGAAAGGCTGCCATGTGTCTAGTCGGTGGATATCATATTCAGGCGATCAACCAGACAAACCAAATGCTACTATTGGCCACTACATGTCATAATCATTTGCATGAGATGGCAACACTTTTTTGATAAAGCCTTGTGTTGAGATGACCACCATCATTTGTAGAGGATGCACATGTGCCTAGAATGATCGGATGCTTGGTTTCAAATCATTTATGTTGCAATGGCTTGGGGAATATTATGATTTTGTATCACTACTAGGGGATTGTGAAATCTTTTCTCTTGCTGCTCTTTGAGGTGGTGGGGGTTTTTCCTGCTATATGTACTTTTCTCTATTGTGAGAAAAGGGTTTGTAATTTTGATGAAAACACTAGTTTTGGTTAAAAAGATGCTAGGCCTTTATTACTGTTTTATTTTATTGCAAAAAAATTTAGACTGTGCCAATTGTTTGGCCTTTCTATTCTTTCATGCTATTTGATCAAACTGTAAACTGTACTTTTATTGTTTAGGCATTTCATTTGAGAACTTCTATATATGTTGAATGCAAGTTTTCTTACTTAGACCATGTCTAATGACTCTTCTTGGTAGTAGGAATGTATGCAAATATTATTTTATGTCAATGAATGGATTGTCTATACTATAATCTCTAGTTTCTAGTTTTCTGGAACACCACAAATACCAATCAGGCCCTTAGATCTATGATTTATCATGCCTATCATTAAGTCTTGGTGCATCACCTTAGGTTAGACTTTATTTTATTATATCTTTACCCTTTTCCCTTTCCAAACCCCCATTATAGAAGAAGTCAACTTCTCTAAAATCCAGAGGTCACTTAGTTTAGCACAAAAGGTCCCCCATAAACTGAGTTTCCCATAAGACACTATTACCTCATCAAATTTTGGTGTCAACAAAAACCAAAGGGAATTCGGGCCCTTATCCTTTTGATAGAAGCATTGCGATGGTTCCATTTCTGAAAGTTTTTGAGATACCTAAATTTGACAAATATCATGGAACTGGTAACCGTGAAGATCACATCAGGGAATTTCATGTTCACTGTATGGAATTTTCATATGATGACACTTATCTAATGTGACTATTCCCTCAGAGTTTGGTTGGGCCAATAATGGAATGGTTCTCTTGTCTTCCTCTTGGAATAAAAAATTTCTAGGAAATTATGGACTCATTCATACAAAACTATTCATTCAACATGGGCATGGATGTAAGTCTAGAAGAACTATCCACTCTCAAACAAGCCAAGGGGGAAACATTCACATCCTTCTTACAATGATGGTGATCCAAGGCCAACAAAAGCAAGTGGACTATGCTAGAAGAACAAAAAATTTGTACTATGATCACTAATCTCAAAGGAACCTTGTCCTTCCATCTAAAAATGTAATGCATCACCATATATGACCAGTTGATCCCCAAGGAACTCAACATTGAAAGAGCCCTTATTGCACAAGGGGGGATGCCTACTTATCAAGACAATTGTCCATCGACTAGTTATAATGAAAAACCTCGCACATGGGCAGAAAACAAGAATGTTAGTAATGATGGTGTAGCCGATGCCAAAGTTGTTATTAGTGCTCCAAGGTAAAACACACAATCATATCAGCAACCAAAACTCAGTAACCAAAACAACACACAAGCCAACATAGTATTGCAACCACCCAACAATCAAGTGGTCAATAATTTGAGTAATCAAGGGGGACCACCCCCATGGAACAAGTATCCCCCCAAATAAAAATACACACCCCTTGGCGAATCAATCGAATTTGTCATGAAACAATTGGTATAGGAGAATCTCATCAAAATCCCTGTTTATGAGAATTATCAAGAGCCTCAAGTGAAACCACCATGGTATAATGAAAATCACCTTTTTGATTTTCATAAAATCAAGGGGTACACAATGACCAATTGCATGAGACTAAAAAAATTGATCTAAGATCTTATTGATGACAAAACCATAAGCGTTGAACAGCCTGCAGGAAATCAAGAGCTTAAGATATACACAAATCTGATGCTAGATCACAATAAATGGAACAACAATGGAAAGGAAAATTATAACAATGTAAACCATGCTTACGATCATGTTGTTACATCCTTAAATGAATGGGTCACTGTTGTCAATGTCAAGGGAGCTAGAGCTGAATGTGGAGTCACCACACGTGGTGGAAGAGTTACCATTCTTGGACCATCACAACCACCCAAGGCATTAGCCTCTAATCTAAAATCCATTCCCAATGGTTATAATGTCTTGGACTAGCTACAAAGAACCCTCGCCCAGATCTCCATCATGGAGTTGCTGAAAATCTCACCTACACATAGGAAGATCCTAGAAGAAGCATTAGCTTCATCCACTATCCCCACAAATCTTGATGTAAACTAATTACATGCTATGGTTGGACATATCACCACCCCACATCTCCTAACATTTTCTGATCAGGACTTCCCAACTCAACCATCTCATATTCGTGCACTCCATCTTGAAGTCCTAGTCCATAAGAATAAACTCAAAAGAGTCTTGGTGGATGGGGGCGTAGGCTTGAATATCTGCACTCTCAAGCTAATAAAGAATCTAGGATTCTTTAAAGACATCATTGAAAAAGGTAAAGGTAAAGGTACTACAATTAGGCCATATGATGATCAAGAATGGGTGTCTCAAGGCACCATTCAACTCCTTATTCAAGTAGATCCAACAATCATGGAAAATACATGCCAAGTCCTTGATCTAGAACTACCTTACAATATCCTCCTGGGACACCCATGGATCCATGGGATGCAAGTCGTCGCATCCACCTTCCATCAATGTGCCAAGTTTCCTTATCAAAATCAAGAAGTCACAGTCCATGGAGATCCTAAACCATTTTATTATTGTAAGAATTTGGAAGCCAAGTACTACAATATCCCTTAGGTCCCAAAGAATGATGAAGGCCCTATTACTCCATATGTAAACCCATCTACCTTATCCTCCACTTCTGAGACAAAGATACCCTCCATTCCTAACATTTCTGATATCAAAGTCATTATCCAAGACAATGGATGTGGGGATTACAAAATGAAGAAGAGTGCCTTTGTAATAGGAGAGTTACCTCGGTCACCTCGGTCTCATGGGCAGCCCCAATCAATTGACACCCCATCTCAAACCTTTAAAGCAGACCCCTCTAGATTCAGATGTTGGGGAGACCTAAGCTAGGAAATGATAAATGAAAAAGACATATCTAGTTTGATATATCAAGATGAAATGCCCATGCCCGATCCTCCCATGGATGATAACAACAAAGGACTACCGATGATGCTTGGCATGGGCTACAACAAAAATAAGAAGCTTAGAAAAAATGACAATGGTCTTCTAGAACCTATCATTCCTAAGAAGCGTATAAGAAATCTTGGCCTTGGATGTATCCCTTTGAAAATAACCATACTTGGAAAAGGTGTCCTGGTTAGAAAATTCAAAGGTCCCTCTCAGTTACTAGTATCCACAAATTTTCCTTTAGACAACCATACCTTTGATATAATCAACGTGTGTGATGAGGACCCCATAACTAATCTACCCATATTATTCAAAGATTTGTCCCTCTTCATGATTAGTACCGTGTCTTTTGAGTCCAACAACCAAACCAATGAGCTAAATTTAGTCTATCCCCAACTCATCAACTATGACCAACGAGGACCACCAATTTTGGACATGTTTGAAAGCAATGAGGCTCTCTCAGAATTCATGGGATTGCAGGATACTCTACCATGTGGAGATCACAAAGCTAGGTTCAACATTGAGCTAGACATACATGCATATTATGGGGAAATGATTGAATCCCTTAGTCACAAAAGTGAAAATTTAAGAATAATATCTAGGTCTTTGAGTAAAAACCACACTGTGGCACTCTCTAACCTAAAAATAGTAAAAACAAATGATGAATCCAATGGTGAAAACCTCTCTAAGGCACTGAAGGATGAGGGATTCAATCTTCCCCTTAGTGCTATTCATTAGGAGAAGTCAACAATCTTAGTAGAGAAGTGTAACCTAGCCAATCTGGGGACCAAGGAAGCACCACATATCACCTTCTATGCAAAATCACTTTTGACAAGAACATGAACTCCTAGGCATGGAACTACTCTAACATCCCTGGTCTTGATCTAGAAGTTGTGGTTCACCACCTAGCCATCTAGCCAGAGGCAAAACTAGTAAGACAAAAGCTGAGAAAAATGCATCCACAAATAGCATTACTTGTCAAACTTGAATTACAAAAGCTCCTTGATGCTGGATTCATACAGCCAATTGATTATCCAGAATGGGTTTCAAATCTTGTACTAGTCTCTAAGCCCATTGGGGGCATCTACATCTGCATAGACTTTAGAGACCTTAACAAAGAATGTCCCAAGGATGACTTCCCTCTCCCAAACATAGACATGATTGTGGATATGACAATGGGGCATGAAATGCTATCACTAATGGACAGATTCTTAGGGTACAATTAGATCATGATATCTAAGGATGACCAACACAAAATAGCTTTCACTTGTCCATAGGGGACATATTGTTAGAACATGATTCCATTTGGGTTGAAAAATTTAGGAGCTACCTACTAGAGAGCTATGATGCTAATCTTCCATGACATGATTCACAAAACTATGGAAGACTATGTGGATGACATATAGGCCAAATCAAAGAAGTGTTGAGATGACATAACGACACTAAGGTCCATCTTCGACAGGCTAGAAGAATATAAGGTTAGGCTCAACCCAAAAAAGTGTGTCTTTGGGGTACAATCAAGAAAGCTCCTAGGGTACATTGTATCTATGAGGGGAATCGAGATAGACCCTACCAAAGTCAAAGAAATTCTCGATATGGAGGCACCAAGAACTTTGAAGCAGTTAAGGGGTTTACAAGGAAGGCTCCAATCCATTCACCAGTTTATAGCACAATTAGTAGATAAGGCTATCCCATATTATCATCTACTCCACAAGGGGTAGCATACAAATGGGACAAGAAATGTGACTAGGTGTTTAACAAAATCAAGGAGTACTTACTGACACCACCAATCCTTATGCCACTAATTCCAAACAAGCCATTGATCCTATATATATTGGCAACAACAGTAGCCCTTGGTGATCTCTTAGCACAACATGATGAAAATGGGAAAGAGAGCTATTTACTACATCAGTAGAACCATGGTGGGACATGAGCTAAATTACACATTCATTGAAAAGGATTTCCTAGCAGTGACGTTAGCAACACAAAAGTTCAGACACTATATGCTGGCTCACCAAATAAAAATCATTGCAAAGAGAGACTCTCTCAAGTATCTACTTTCCAAAGCAATGCTCATAGGGTGAATGAGTAAATGGGTCATGATCCTAACAGAATACGAGATTGAGTACATAGAACGAAAGGCCATTAAAGGACAAGTAATCATAGACCAACTAGCATAGGCACCATATTAAAAAAACCCACTGATATCAGAGTTCCTCGATGAGTCAATCTTTAACCTAAGCATAGCAGATCACTAGAAATTATATTTTGATGGATCTTACACACAACATGGGTCAGGAGCTGGAGTCTTCTCTATTACACCACAAGGAGATTGCATACCGAAGTCATATAAGTTGTCTTTTCCTTGCACAAACAACATTGTAGAGTATGAGGCTCTTGTCATAGGACTCAAAATAATAATACAATGGCAAATCATGGCACTCAAAGTCTATAGAGATTCATAGCTAATCATCAACCAGGTCAATGATGAGTACCAAATGAAGGATTACAAGTTGACTCCATACAAAAAATTGGTGGAAAGACTCAAAGAATTCTTCATTGAAATCACGTTTGAGAAAATACCGACAGAAAATAGTGGGGCAACAGATGTTATGGAAAAAATCAAATCGCTAATGGATATCCCATGCAACATCCCTAAGCAAGAATTCCTTGTAGAGTAGCTTCTCGTACCAACTTTTGAGGTACCAGAGTCTGAATTCATGTGTGAAATCGTTGGTCCTAGTGATCCTTGGTATCATGACATATACACCTACTTGAGAATAGGAGTCCTCCCCACTGATATCACCCCAAACCTTAAAAGAGCATTTTTCAAGAATTAATCCCATTTTTTCATCTTAGGAGACACCCTATACTATAGGAGTGTCGAGGGAACCCTGTTACGATTCCTTAATCCTGAGAAAGCTTTGATTTTTTTAACCGAGGTACACAATGGCATTTGTGGGTCACATTCAAGTGGTATGAACTTGGACAAGAAATTGCTGAGGACTGGGTACTATTGGCCTACAATGGAGAAGGAAGCTCATGAAAATGTTCGAAGATGTGTGTAGTGTCAACAACATGGGGATCTCATCCATGCACCAACTCAAGAGCTCCACCCAATCATTACACCTTGTCCCTTTTCATAATGGGGGCTTGATCTCATTAGTAAAATCACTCCCACCTCATCTAATGGACATAAGTTCATTATCACCACCACAAAGTACTTCACAAAGTGAGTAGAGGCCATTCCCATGACTTATATTATAGGAAAGAAAATTTCCAAGTTCATCCTGAACTACCTAATTTGTCGCTAGAGTGTCCCTCAAACCCTTATCTCAGATAATGGAACACCTTTCAAGAACCAAGATATTCAAGAGCTATGCCAAAAATTCAATATCCAATATCGCTTCTCCACCCCATACTACCCCCAAGGAAATAGCCAAACTAAGGCTATCAATAAAACCATCTTGAAAAATCTAAAGAAAATAGTTAATGAAGTTGGTTGTGACTAGCACCTATAGTTAAATCCTGCCCTTTGGGCCTACCAAACAAATATCTACATTCCTATAGGTGAAAACCCTTTCTCCCTGGTCTATGGATCAGAAGCCATCCTCCCCATTGAGATCAAGCTCCCATCCTTAAGAATATCATTGTAGAATCTCATTACTGATGAAGAATATCAAGTGTCACATCTTAACGAGGTAGAACTAATGGATAAGCAACACATGGATGCCTTAAACCACCTACAAGTCTCTTAGAACTATCTCAAGTGAAGCTACAACAAGAAGATTAGGAGTCATACCTTTCAAGTCGGAGAGCTCGTGTTAAAAGAAAATAAAAAAAATGTGCCAAATCTAGATAGCAAGGGAAATTTTGAACCCAACTAGTTGGGACCCTTCATCATCATGGTGAGTTATAAATTAGGAGCATATCAGCTATCTACACCCGAAGGTGAGCCTCTACAAGAGCCTACCAACAATTCCCATCTCAAAATGTTTTATGCCTAAGCTTGCAAGGTATAAATCCAAAAAAAATAAAAAATATAAAAATATAAAAGTCCAAAAAAAAAATTAGAAAAAGGATTGAAACAGTAAAGAAAAAAATCATCCTCTAGTGAAAACCACTTTGATGGTGCTTTGGGCAAGTACCTTGGTGAAAACTTGGCAATCAAATGTCTTGTGTAAATAACCACTTTCCATCCACCATGATCTCTATGGCTTGTTTTGCATCATTCATCCATCACACTTCCATATCTCCATTCATCACCCATCCACATCTGCATCATAGCTTGATCCTGTGTTCGTATCATGATCTCTCCTAGTACTACTCGGCCCATTCCTAAGGTCAGTTTGTCTTTCCCATATTAGAGTAGTCTATCACATCACACACTAAGGGCATGTTCCTATACCTACATCAGATCAGATTCATGTATATTCTTGCAATCTTCTATAAAATCAAAAAATCCAAAAATATTCAAAAAACCGAAAAATCCAAAACCATCGTAAAATTAGAAAATCCAAAAAATATTCAAAACATATCAAAATCCAAAAATAGGTCAAAAATAGAGTCATCTTGTCAAACTACGTGGTCTTTGTGTGTATAACGTAGGCAAGGCTAATCTTTGATCAGTCCCCGAGGCCGCTAGGATAGGTCTTTAGGTTAGGTTCTTGGTCAAAATCTCAGAAAACACAAAAACATTGGAAAATTTGAAAATAAAAACATTTGTAAAACATCTAGAAAATACCAAAAACAACCTCAAAACATTTCAAAACATCAAAAAAATCCAAATATTTGAAAAAAAAATCCATATGTCCCATTTTACGACCACCTAAAATAAACATCCACTCATAATAATTGATCGTCATCCTCAAACTTTGGTGAAACAATCCAAAACAAGTCTAGCAGGTTAAAAGTGAAAACTAAAATGTCAAGACCTCAAGTCTAGGTCAGTAGGTAAACAAGTTGGTTAACTCTTGGTACTAATAGCCCATCATCTAGTTTGTCCCAAATCATCTAATAACATCATGCCCTAGGATGCATCCTTCCTACAATGGACATCAACATCAAGCATCACCATAGTTTAGTCTTGGCTAGAGGTATGAAGAACATTGGCTTGTTTGTTTACTTGATCTTTGTCTTGTTGATTTATCTTATTGCACTCATTCCAATGACCTCTCGAGGATGTCGAATCAAAATGATTTAGAGAGAAAGGAATAGGGCATTGATCAATATCATTTGTCTGATGTGCTTGTTGGATATTCTTGTAATATAATTTGGTCATGCTTACTTTGTTTGGTTTGTAGGGAGGGTGTTTTAGATGTCTTGTTGACTATTACATAGGAAGGTTTTTCTTTTCTATGTTTTGGTCCAAGATATTTGAAATGTCTGAAGTATATCCTAATAAGGTTTTGTATGCCAAGTGTGAACAAGGATACTCCTATTTTTTTGTCGAGTCAAATTCCATCTCATTAGGTACAATGACAACCTGGTAGTCTATACCTTGATGCATCGTATCTATGTGTTATCAAACATAAGGAAAGTTATTCTCTTTACATCCCCAATCCCTAGATAAGAAATGCATCATCATTATTCATCATCATATCTAATAAAGTCTTGACAACTCATAGACTTGTTGGAATTTTGCATCTTCTCAAAATCAAGGGTTGATCCTCTCATTCTTCTATCTTCTTTCATGCTAACATTGTGTCATGGCATTAGAAACAAAAACATCCATATATGCATCCATTTGGTATCCACAAAACATCAACATACTGTATAACATCCATATCATACATAATAGGAAACATCAAACATCTCACATGCATTGCATAATATAGATTGGTTATTCTAAGCATCTCATAAACCATACATTTGCATAAAATATTCATTACATGATCATATAAGCATCATCACATGTTGCATCATCTATAAATATGTTTGCATCCATCACATAAAATTCCATCCACATAGATCTATCATCCATTTTGCATTATCATTTAGGGCATAATATAGATTTATTATTCTAAGCATCTTAAATCATTGCATGTAAAAAAAAATTGCATCCATACATCCATACTGCAAACATCATCATTATAACCATTCATGCATCCATCTTGAATCTCATTGTCGTGAGATCGACACTAAAATCAAACTTTTCGCTCGATCTCTCGAGGGGGCAGTGTACCAACATACTTCTTTCCACTGGGGCAATATATCTTGATTGATATCATGCACTCGATTCTGATTGACTAACATTGACTCTTGATCATTTCTTTACTAACCAATTAATTAAATAATCTTTATTTAATTAATTCATCAAATTCCTCCTTTAATTAAATAAATCAACTTTATTTAATTATATCCTAATGTTCTCTCTTTGATTAAATAAATCAACTTTATTTAATTAAATCCTAGTGTTCTTCATTTAATTGAATAAATCAAATTTATTTAATTAAATTACTAATCTTCCAATATCCTCTTTTTTTATTTAAATAAATTCAAGCATTAAATTAAATGTCATATTCAAACTAATTTCATGTTATTTAATTAATACTAGATTAATTAGCTCCTAACACTAATCCCCCATTCCTCTAGTTTTTAACTCCACCCTTGGGTAAGTCAACCTTGGTCAAGTTGCACACGTAAATCAATTTATTTGATTTACTAATTATCCTATTTCCATTCAAATATGGCATATTCTTTTGAATATTCCACCAACTAGACTTTTCTCTCCCAAAGGACTTTTGTCCTCCACCTTGACATTAAAGGCTCTTACATGTCCTCTCCTTGAGCCAACTTGGCATTAATTCCTCTTACATCCCCTCTTACACAAGCCACCTCTTGAAATTCAAATTTCACCTACATGCATTTAACATGCACATTATTCAAAATATGCTCCACTCTCCTTCATTAGCATGTTGACAAGTGGCACAATGCCATTGGTCCCTTTTTTTAATCCCACATTCTCCTCATTGTTTAATCTTCAAACCTTCTTCATTATAAATAGAGGCCTTCTATATTGATTTGGGGACAAAACCCCATGCAAATACATTATAGTCATTTGAATTCAAAACATCCATGATTTAAACAAAAAATTTCATCCAAGTTAGCATAGAATTTCATCACCCATAGCTAGGTTATTGACATTCTGCATCAAGAATCACACATCTACCATCAAGCTTATCAAGGAATGGGGAAAGGGCTTCTTTCCACATCAAAGAAGCACCAATTCCCCTATGGGATGTTGGTTTGAGCATTAGAATAGGATTTCATTAGTAGATTACTTTATATTCTGCTTGTATTTCATGTTCTTGTGTTTGAATGAATTTCATAGGGAATGCTTGTTTACACTTGTTTAAGGACTAATGTTTACTTGTTTGTCCATGTTTGAGTAGGTCTAGGAAAAGCATTCTACACAACGTTATCCTGGTTATCAATACCTTGATGCATCATGCCTATGTGCTATATCAAAAATAAGGAATGACGGAGAGTCCCAATCCCAGATATAAGCAAATCATCACTCATCACCATATCTAATAAAGTCTCGATGGATCATGGACTTGTTGGACTTTTGAATCAATCTTGAAATGAATGGTCAATCCATTCATCTTCTTCTTCTTATTCTTCTATATTTACTAACATTTCTATCTAAGTATCAAATATGTGTGATATATCAAAATATACATGAGCCTACCCATGGTCGATGATTGTCTAATACATCATTACAATCTATCTGCATCAAACATTTGTGCTTTCTAGTCCTCTCTGAGCTGGATTGATGCTAAATCAATGTTAAGAGATCAACCTAAAATTCAATTTTTTTGCTTCATCTCTTGAGGGGGTAGGGTACCAACTTAATTCCTTTTGCTAGGGCAATAGTGGGGCATACAAAAATTAGATTTTTTTTAATTTTTTTTATCTAAGCAGCAACACTAATCCAAAAAGCATCATTCTTTGAACCAACGTAATAGGTACCTTGCTTCAAAGAGGGGAAAAATGTAGACACTTAAAAATATCCTGAATGATACTACACACTTGAATTTGACATATTAACATCATTTCATCTTGAAACCCATCTTTTTTTAGCTTCTTTAATTAAATAAGCCTAATTATTTAATTAAATGTATCATTTTCATCTATTAATATAATTGACCTAATTGGGTTAATTCACACCCTCTCACACTAACATTTCACCCTGTTAAATTGAATAAATCAAATTATTTTATTTAACCCCTAAATCCTCTTATTTAGTTAAATAAATTTAAATTATTTAATTAAATATCATATTGCATTCTCCCTTTTCATTAAATAAATTAATTATTTAATAGATATCATATTATTCTCCATATTGCACATTTAGACTACCTTGTGTGTGAAATGGATAATTTGTGCTCTTATTGGAGATGAAGCCTAGAAGATTCTCCTTAGGCATTGCATTCAGTCCAATTTTCCTATTCACAGACCCGCCTGCAAGGGGATTGGTTTTCAAACCCTTTTGGTCATGAAGAAACCAATTCTTATTGTGGGAACTTTCATGGCCAAGAGAATTTGGAGAGCCTGGGAGCTGGTTAAGCCCTAGCTCCGCTGGGTCAGCACTAGTTTCCATGATAGGATTTTGCTCAATCAAGAGAATGTTTGGTGGTTGCCTCTCTTTGCTAGCAATGATCAGCCACTAGCTAAGTCACCTTGGCTTAAGGAACTAAGATTCCACAAGAAAGGTATTCAAAATTTGCAGCAAGTGTTACACAAACCCACAATGCACATCATGTTGTGGGAAGATTTTTTGTGCCCTATACATGCCTTAAAACTAGGACTATGTTACTTATGATGGTTTGGTGAATGCTATTCCTGCATAAATGCTTCATAATGTGGGAATTCATGGGTCCAAGCCCTAGTGGAAGGACTAGAAGTGGTACCCAGACACCCCTTTTAGGAATTGCAAGCCTAGGCTTGGTTATAGATGGCTTTCACTGCACTTTCCTATGATTGAAAGTCTAAACCAAAGGTGGCTTCTTCAATCCTTCACTCATGTCTAGCAAAAAAAATTATCTGCCACTTGGTCTACAAGTGTTGAGCCAAAAATTTCCCACTTTACTTGGTGTAATCTTTTCTAAGGCTTTCCTATGGGTTCTCGCTTGTTCACTTGGGGGTCGAGGACCCTCGTTTCCATTTTTGTGGGTAAGCTAAGTCATTTAAGCATCTATTCTAGTTTTGCACCAGAGCTCAACAATTTTGGAATTGGATTCATGACTTCTTTCGACCTTTTAGACTAGGGGAATTCTCTTGGCATATGATTTTGTTGGGAGATTTGCTCAGACTTCCTGCTAAATATTCCCATCTTTGGCACACTTTTAGGGTGGAAATCCTCTTCAATATCGAGAAAGATAGAAATGCCTACATACTTGCTAACACACAAATGGATAAAAATGTTTCTTTGTATTTTAAAACTATTATTTTCTCTAATGTGCTCTTGCAGATTCATGTTTAGGCCAACAAGGTTGCACTTGAGGTGGCTCACTTCAGGTGCTTTTGGATCATTGGGGCGATGCCCCATGTACTATTTCTCGAGTTCCCGCTTCTCCCACTTCCTCTCGTGGTCGATCGCCCTCTCGGGGCCGACAGCGAAGTGGCTTTTCTCGCCCCAGCTCTCAACCTCCTCTTCGACGTGGTTCTCATCCTCCTCTATAAATTCATTCTCCTCCTTCATGGGCTAGCTAGGGGTGGCCCTCTGGAGGAGCTACGAGGAGTAGCGATGGCAGTTTCAGGTGGCCCTTTGATGACACTCTTTCTATTGGCTCTAGTTGGCTAGATTTTGGCAAAGGATTTCTACATCTCGTGCTTGCAATATCACCCCGACATAAGGATAAAGATAAAGATAAAGAGAAAGATGTTGATGATGGATGGGGCCCTCCTCCCAACGTCACTCCAGACCTACTGATGTATGGGGGAAACACTTGGATGAAAGAGACCCTCCTGGCTCTGCTGACACTACTCTAGCCACTTGATGGCCGCTTTATTTTATATTTGTAATGTTTATGGACTTTTGGGATAGGTCCAAGTGACTCTGGTTTTTGGTTTTCTGGACTCTACCCATGTGACTCTCGAGGTATGCCTTTTTACCACCCTCCTTTTTTTGTGAATATGTAACTTTATCTTTATTTAATAATATAGATAGTTTCCTATTCATAAAAAAAATAGTTTTAATTAACTAAATTGATAATTTCCCACCATCCACTTGCATAGAGAATATTTCAAATGAATATTCTCCTATTTGGCTCCAAAATTGGAATGTTTTCTTTCAAATGAACTTTGTAACAAACTTTCAAAGTTGTTACAAAGTGTGTTTGTTGAATCATTCTCAACCCTTGATCTTTCCTTGATCCATGTGATCTTTGATTCTCTCCATTGATAATAATCTTTGATCCATGTGCTCACCCTTCATTTAGTATTGACCATTGATTGATCAAATCAATTTGAGCCCTTGATTTCTCATTTGCTTTCCTAAAAATACACCATCATTTGGAGAGAAATGGATCCAACTTTTTAGAGAAAACTTATGCTATTGAAACAAACACCCATTTACACTCATTTTTTAGATTTGATAAGTATTTTAGGTTAATTTTCATACATTCTTAGCTTAGCATCCATTAATGGCTTCCATGGTAGCTTAGTTTACATACATTTAGTATATTTTGGAATCTAGGGCTCACATCTTTAAATCTTGCACACATTTACATCAATCATTTTAGCTTTTATCATGTTAATCTAGCTTTCATCATGTGTTTTTTCATCTTTTCTATCAGTTTCCATCTATTTTAGTCAATGGAAATGATTGGAAAGGCTCATATTATCTAAGGGACTAGGAAATGGTCACCATTCCATATCAATGAAACACCACTCCCCCAATAATATGAGATTCAATTTCGTAGAATAGATGTTTGTCAAGCTTTCATGTTTTAAAATGTTAGTTTTAATGGCTTCTTCATTTTTAATGATATTGAATATCTTATTGGGATTGATGCTTGGTGACTTAAATATTCCTTGAATTCATATGGATCGGGTGTAGTTAACCTATACTATGAAATTGGTCACAATATCAATCAAGCCTTATCTATTTGTCTAAAAACTGTTTACAAGTGGAAACCCACTATACACTATGCAAACAAAATATACTCACACAGGCTAGTGAAATCTGTTGTACAATAGGTGAGCCCCAAAAGGGTGGTTGGTGGGAAATTAATTCTATATAGGCTCCCATACATCAACCATACCAAAATTTATACCTCCTCATAAATTTGATAAGGTGCAACACAAAAAGGTTCCACAAGGCTAGCAAAATGCATTATGCTAGATACTCATTAAAGAAAAAAGGCTCCACTAGCAAGCAAGTTGTGTTATGCTTGGTGGCCATGACAAAGATTTTAAAATGCAATAGGATAAGATATTCAAAGTGGTTTTTCTTAATTCATGAAAATTATCACCTTAGGGAACATCATGCTTGACGTCACCAAGAGAGGACTAGTCAAGGATAAAAGATTTGCAACCTAGGGAATGCAAGTTGTAGCATTACCACTAAGAGGAATATCATATGCCAAGAAAGGTCACGCTCTTGAAGGACATCAAAAAAAATTTTACCAAGAAGAAGACCACACTTTGGATCAAACAATGAGTGGGGACACACATGCCCCCACTTTAAATAAATTGTTAAACACCATGTTGCGAGCAATTTCTTTAAACTAGAAAACAATAAATTCCAATACATGAGAGATTTGTTCAAAAATCCCTATGTAAAAAATATGTTTCCAAGTAGAGCTACATCATGAAAGGAGGTTTCCCCCCACATGCAATACTAAGATACCATATAAATGATCCATGGATTTGGGGTCATCATTATGTCTTTGCTATAGTGATATAATCAAGATCAAAATCATCATCATTCCCTAAATGACTCATGGAGCAACAAGCACAAAGGAAGAATCACACATATAGAGTGAAAAAAAGAGAATATTTTGGGTCAACATTGAAGAGACCTAAATTTCTCGATGCCTTGTGTCATCCCCAAAAGGAAAACACAAGAAAAGAGGAAAGATAAAGGTGTACAATAGATAGAAGAATGTAGATACAAATAGAAGAATGTCATGAAAAATTCATTTCCTTTGTATCCTTGCACCAACGAAATGACAAGGTTCATCCAAAGTAGGCTCACAAACATATAAAGACACACCAAGAAACACTATATGGTGGATCAAATTATGCACATGCAATCACAAAGAACATGAAAATAAAAATAAAGAAAAGGATTAGTATGCCACATGCAAGTCAGCCTATAGAAGGTCATCTACATCCCAATCTTGTTCATCATATGTGGAAGGTGGAAAACTAACCAAAGGGAAAATTCCAAGTGCTTTACTAGGATCACCACCAGGTTCAACATGTGGTGACTCACTCTTTATAGATCATCCTGATTGTTATCATCTAAGCTCATGGAAGATGAAAAAAATAAATTCAACTCATTATGTACTTACTCATCAATGTTAGCAATATCATCGCCATCATCCAAGTTAATCATAACATGAGACCTAATGATGATTTCCATGGAAGTTTCATGTTGTTGTGGAGAAGGTGGAGAATCATCATGCTTTGTTTCAATTTGTGTTTGATCTTTATTTTTTGTTTTGTTCTTTTCTTCTAATTGACAAGAAATATCATGACGTCAATGCCTACGCTCTTTAGCATTTCTATTTCTTCTTACATGATTTTCAAGTTGTGATTATGTAGGATTAGGTTTATCAACCATAGGTTTATTTTCTTCTTGTAAGGGAGGAACAAAAGGAACCATGGAAGGTTTTTCAACCACTTTCTCTTTAGCTTTGCAAACTTGTTTGATCTTATGATACTCAATGGGAATTATATGGTTATCTCTTGGTCTTTTATAGGAAATAGGCAGAGGATTTTTCATGGGTTGGTCATGGTTACTTGGAAGGGATTTTGGTTCAATCATGCTTTCATAAATGATAGGAGGTTCAATCATGGGTTGAGGCATGTTGCTAAGGGATACTTCTGCCATACAATTTTCCTTGAATTTTTGATAAGATTTGAAAAAGAAATCCTCACAAGGCTTAATAAGTTCCATGGATTTGGGCCAAAAGAAATCCAATGATAAATTCCCATGGGAAGAGATGGGATTAAAGCCACTATGTTACATAGTAAATATATCATTGCTAAATGGATATTTTAAGCATTTATGCACTACCGACAAGATGACATCCATGGAGGATAGCCATGGATAACCAAGCTTCACATGGAATTGGTCCAACAACAAGATGATGGAGAATGATACATTTAATTATTTTGGTCCAACTTTTAAAGTAAGAGTGATTGAACCTATTGTAGGGCAAGCAAAACCATTATGTGTTTTTATCCATTCTTTCAATTGTTCATAAGAATCTTGATAAAGTTCATGTACAAATAAGAATTCCTTGGTGATCACATTCTCTACACACACAAGATCAATTAATATCCCATTAGTAGGCCTGTCATTGATCCTTCCAGTGATGTAAAATGGACCATTGGGCGCGTGTCTGATTATTTCATTTTGTGAGAAAGCAATTTCAAGAGACTTTTTGGTTTGGCCCTTACAAGGTTGAATTTTAATGAAGACAACCATATCTTGTAAGTATTCTTCATTATCACTCATATTTTCATTATTTATATCATGAAGTTTTTCAACATTCATCACATCATTATTGGTATCACTAGCTTTCACAAAAGAGATATTATGATTTGGCATGGGGTTGGTAAAGATTTGCGATTTTGGTTGGTTGGGGCCATGGAATTATTTCCTTGATCATTAACACCACCAATCTAGATGTCATTAGAATCAATGAGGTCTTGCACATTATGTTTAATATGCTTACAATGCTATGTATTGTGTCCATTTTATTGATGATAATGACAAAAGGAATTTGAGTTAAAGTTTGGAGGTAAGGGATTAGTTGTATCGAGGGATTTAATGAGAGGTAAGGTAATTAGGTTCATACCAAAAAGTTACAACATGATGGAATGGAGGGAATTGGGTAATGGGGTAAATTATCTATCATGCTTTTTGAATTGATATGGATTCTTTGTTTTTATTGCAGCTAATTGAGAGTCAACATGTTGACTTTTTTGGGGTGGATTTATCTATAAAAGGCTCTTAATTTTTTTCTTGAATTGTTGGAAACTATTATGGGACACAAATTCAGATTTCTCAGGGTGGTTAGAAGGAGATTTTGCTTCATGATGACTAGCCAAATTTTGATAGTCATGGAGAGTCATAAAAATATGTGTAAAGGAGGAAAATTTCATCATCACAAGCTTGTCTTGAATTTTGTTTTGCAAATTTTTAATGAACATTCTTTGAAGATTAGCATCGGGAATCTTAATGTTGACTTGTGAGTAAAATAATTGGTATTGTGCTATAAAATTATTGATTTTTCATTATCCTTTTGTTACACTTCATTAAATTAGCTAGTGTTGAATCTTGGGACCAATGTGCACTTGGAAATGGTTGAGAAATGCATCAACAAGCTCATTGAATGAACTAATTGAGTTATTTGACAAAGAGAAAAACCATTCCAAGGCTATATCTTTCAAAGACCTAGGGAAAAGCTTAGCCAAGAACTTATCTTCAAAAATGAAGTCACTACAAAAGGTTGTGTATGTAAATACATGGTTACTAGGAATCTCTATGACTTTTGGCATTTGTGCTCTCAATATCTCCAAGGATAATGGGTTTCTTTTAACATATTATGAAGGTTTCCCATTTTGATTTAGGTTTAGTGTGGAAAGTTTTTGAAGGAGGGATGAAACATTTTGCAATATTTCATTAAGGATGGTACCATTGGTTGTGTTGTGATATGGAGGTGAATAAGGTGGGTGTATATATGTATTTAGAGGAAAAATAAATTGTAGGATTGTGAAGGGAGATGGATTAGGAGATATGAGATTTGATTCCCAAAGCTAAAGGGATTCCCAATGGAAATACCTAAGGTTGTATTGACATTGATAGTGGGTTGCCTTGTCGTAACAATTGGATTAGTGTATGTAGGAATAAAGGCTATAGTTGTAGGAGGAAATGGATTTCCACTTTGACTTTGAGTGTATCCCAAATTTTGAGCACAACTAACCATAGTAGGAACATGAGTGTCAATTATATGAGTTAGGTTATGCACAATTTCTATTCCTTGTTCATTATCAAGCATTTTCCTCATGTTATCTATGACATAAACTACAATACCAATGATGTATTCAGAACTCACAAATTTTTGTAATTTTCCTAAGGATTCATCCATTTGTTTTACCTTTTCTTGAGGGACATTAGCAACCATTGTGTCAGATCAGTCACATTGGTTTTTGGTAAGGTGGTCATGTGAAATGTGGTATCAAAGCTATGGTCCATAATGGGTTGACTAGTATCAACACTATGAGTGAAAGAGTTGGAAAGCTCAAGATCCATAGTAGATGTAGTATCACAGGATGGCATGAGTCTCAAACTACATCTCACTAAAGTATTATTAATAGGACATTAAGTTGTGAAGTTCATACAAGTTTCACCAAACCTAAGTGCACCCAAAATGGATAAAGGACACTATGTAAATGCAATGAACACCCAAAAGTATGGATCACAATGCAAGTATGTAAAAGGATTTTGCAATTTTCAAATTTGAAAAAAGATAATTTATTGATTATGCTATGCAAAAAAAAAAATGGTGTATTTTTTTAATTCCAATTTTGATTTCAAGCAATGCAATCAATTTGACCAATTGAACTTAATGGAAGAAAGTGTAGGATTTTTTATTTTTTAAAACTAAATAATAGATTTAATAGTAGAAGAAAAAAAAGAACACAAAGACAAATTGATTCCTAGAAATTTGAAAAGAAACCTATATAGGGACTTATTCACCCTAAGGCAAATGAGTCCTAGGTCAAAGATCTAAAAAATCAAAGTTTGAATTTCTTTCTTAATGTTTGAACTCCTTGTTACAGGTTGTAGACTATGGTTTTAGTGACAAAATTTTCCAAGTTTAGGTGTCTTAATGCACATGAAATTAGTGACACTTTTGAAATACAATTTTGATTAAATTTCTTGATGTAAATGATTGAAAATACACTAATATGCAAGTACTATGTAAAACCAATGTAATATTCATACAATTTTTTGGATTTTTAGATTTTAAACAATGCAAAATGCAAATTTAAAACCCTAAATGAGATGTAAACTAATGCAATTTTGACAACCTTAAATAGAATGAAAATTAATGCAATTTCAATGCAAACTAATGCAAATCTTAGATCTAGGGTTTTAATGACCTCCAAATCAAAAATTTTATAATGCAAGAATGTTGGGTTCACCAAAATGAAATGAAAGAAAAATGTAAGGTGATGGTGGAAAAATGGGTAAATGGAGAATGCACCTACACTTTCTCTATTTCATTAGAAAAAGAGATCCCAAAAGGTAGGATTGAATTTCAACCCTTAGGTGAGTCAACCCTATTGGATATCTTAGCTATTTTCCTTATGACAAGATGGTAAATATGCCTGGAATGCACTTTGGGGAGAATAACTAAAATTACTAAATGAACTTGATTATGCAATGTTAAACTTGAATCATCAATTTAAAGCATAAAAAAATTAGAAACAGTAGAATTTTGGTAGATCTAAGAAGGTTAAGTTGATGTGTACCAGTCACCAAAAGCTATTGCTAAGTGTCCTCCTAGGATAGATTATCCCTAGGGTAAATAGGTCTTGCTCCAAGGATTGGTGTAGGAGCATCTATTTGATCACATGCCTTCATGAGGCCATATTGAGTCATTTGCTCCATTTTGATGTCTTAATGTTGTAATAAGGCCTAATGATCCATTTTTGATATGTTGAGGTCATTTGGAGTCCTAGGAAGTCATGTTTTAAGGCCTTTTCAAATAATGTTCAAAGTTGGAAAAATTGCCAAAAATGCAAAATGGGGAAAAATTGACAAGTCAATGTGATTTGAGTCAGTTATATCAGTTGTGGTCAATTTTTATGAGTTATTTTAGTCCTTGATGTATAAATAAGCCTCACATAGGTCGAGTCAGGGGTGGAGTTGGCATTGTAAAGAGAAAATCATGAATAAACTTTGTATTTTCTGATTTCTAACTAGTAAAGTGCAATTGCAGGCCGTTGTACGGTCTTGCATGGATATATTTTTGTGGGGAAGTCATGTGGAATGATATTTCTTGAAGTCTACTTTAATTTCATTTTTTTCTCACTCAGATCCATGATGTTTTAAGAAAGTTATGTTGATTTTGGTGAAGGTAGCCAGTTCTGAAAAACATTTTTTCTAAAATTTCAGTTAGAAAACATGTGAGTACGGCCACATACAGACCTGCACGGACCTGAAAATTGGATGGATGGAAGGAGATTGATGTTGGGGACAAACTTTATTTTTACCAGTAATTTTTATAATGCCTTTTAAAGGGTCAAACAATCCCATTTCTAAAAATTGTCTTGAACATAGGGTTTTGGGGTTTGTATACAAAACAAATTGTGTTTCTCTTGATTTATCTAACGGAATCTCCTAAATTTTTGTTTGTAGGGAGTTTTGAATGTATTCTTTAATACTGCATAGTTATAGAGAGTGGAAAGGTGGTCTTGGGAAAATTTCATGAAGCCCTAGGTCTGCAATTTAGGGAAAATCTGGAAAATCACAATGCACAATGGTGATTTGATGAGTTTGATCATGGAATATGAATCCTTCATGAGTTGTATTGTTATAAAAGGTTGTTAGGGTGAATTTGAGTCCTTCTCCTAAATTTGGTTTGGGGAATTGTTATATTGGAGGCCATTATTCATGACTATCCTATTGGGAAAATTTGTGACAGTCATGTTTGGAGTTAAAAGTGTAGGTTCAATATGAGAGTTTGTTAAAATAACATGAACAAAGGTTGGGTGAAGGTTTTTGATGGTTGTGCAGACCCTTTTACACTTTTTTGTAGTATTAGAAAGGAGGGATGGACTTAGAAATGTAAATTTGTCTATAGTTGGGGTCTAAAGGCCTAATTACCGAATTAGGACAATCTACTTTTTGGAGAGTTCTCATGTTTGAGATAGGTTTTTAAAATGTTTCCTAAGGTGTTTTGAGGAATCAAAAGAAGATTATAGCCATGTTCTCAGCTTTGGTGTCTTGAAACAAGCATTTGTGAATGCAATTTTCCTTGAAGGATGGGTGTATGAGTTGAAGCCCATTGTTGTGAACTATGATATTATTGAGTTGAATTATGAATCCTCTGACTCTGCATCAAGGATACAAACTCTAATTTTACAGTACTTCGCTCCTAGATCTGCACTCAGGATTCCTTTGGATCTCATTGTCAGAAAGATATAAATAAATTTTGCAAGTAATATTTTGTGTCTTGAAAATTTTGATGATAACTTTGACAACTTTGTAAAATTTCACTTTTAATCAATATTCAATCCTTTTTCACCTATAAATCTACACACACAAAGAGGGATTTTTATTTTGTTTTTGGTGAATGGGGGTTTTCCTTGGTCAAACCCCATTTTGGTAATTAAACCTAGGTATGTGTAGGATCATGATGGGCCAAAAAGTGGCAATATGATGGGTATGTGGCTGATGACTTTTTTTACCCAAAATTGATGAAATGAAAAGGATTTTAAAGGAGATTCTCAAATTTCCACCAATATAAATTATGCTTTACTTTGAATTTAATAAATAATTATATCATTTTCTATTTGAATTATGACTAAAGTCTTGATTGGTAGGTTGATTGATAAACATCTATAGCTTTCAAATGGTATCACATTTTTTAAATCATGCATCACATTCTATGATTCACATACTATAAGATTAAAAAGAAAAAATTGAATTTCATGAAGTTTTGACCAAGTTAAGGTGGTTAGACATATGAGTTTTTATATTTTTAAAAGTTGTAATTAAAAATTCATAATTAATTATTTTTTGAAAAAATTACAAAAATATGCATCACATCGGACGTGAGAGTCCTCTACTTATCTCTAAAATATTATAAAAAATATTATCATTTCATTGTGGTTAGGGTGGTCGACAAACACCTACTTATTTTTCCTTGAAATTTAAGTACTCTGCATTGAAATTTCAAATTTTCACCAAATAGATTTTTTCTTTTAAATAAACCTGGTAGTTTAGAAACTACATTAAATTTTCTATAGATTCTATTCTTACATATTTTTGAAATAATATAGATAAATTATTCAAATTTTTACGTCAAGTTGCCTAACTTTGATTTTTTTGAATTTTTCACAACTTAAGGGCCTATTTTTTCCATGATGATCCTGCACATACCCACCTTGAAATGAAATAATGTTAGAAAGAAGGAATGATGAATAAACACTATATTTTTGCAACTCACCAAACCATTTAATGGTGACCCTTAGAGGACTAAAGTCTAACACATATCTCCAAAGATTAGATCTTGAATGAAATGGCTTGATTGGATGCTTGAATGCTTGAAACCTACATCACAATGTTAGCTCCAAAACCATGCATAGATGAAAATAACCTTAACATGATGCTTGAGATCTTGAATGTTGATGTAGAAGATTGATAAATCTGCTCTTGAATGCTCTTGACAATAATATTTTCTATAGGAATGCTAAAAAGACCTTGTATTTATAGGTAATTTTCTAATTTCTTGATAATTAAACATTAAAGGCTAACAATTGCAATTTGAATTTGCATCATAAAAATGCCACCAAAAACATATTAAAAATTTAGATCCAAAAGTTAAGGAGGACCCATTCACCCAAGGGAAAATGGGTCCTAGGACCTAAATCCAAGACACTCAATTTCAAAGGAAATTGAATTAATGTTTGAAATTGTTTAATATAGGTTCCCCTTTCAATAAACAAGATTAATTAGGCTTTTAAATGCATAATTGAGTCAATTAGAGGCTTAATTAAGTCCAATTAATTAAGGGGATGCTAAACAAAGTGTGAAAATGTAAAGGAGTACATTTTTGACACTACACTAGGGGAGAGGGGCCCATAGTGGAGCGGGCTCCAATAGTGGGGATAGAAGTAGTCCCCAGTGGGCCTCATAGTGGAGCATCTTAATATCCAATTCCAAAACACTTTTTATCCATAAAATACAAAAACTGACAAATCATGTGATGCCACATTGGTGCACCAATAAAACACGACTTAGTGCACCACTATAGGTCTCACTTTTTTTTTGAGATTTTTTCAATACCTTAACAAAAATTATGTTGATGTGGCATCATATTTGATGATTTGACTCTAAAATTAATTTTTTTAAGCAGGTGAGTTGCCAAATAAACTGTTGTACAAAATTGGGACTAATTTGAGATTTCATGTAGGATTTTGAGAAACATAAAGTTAGGGTGCTCCACTATGGGCCCCTCTCCCCTAATACCCATATGATACAAAATAATTTTTGATAGGCATGTATAAAACCCAATTTTTAAAAGTCACTTTTTTAGGACCATACCATGCACATGTACAAACACCATAATTTGACCTAAATAAAACTAATTTTATAATTCCTTTGGGGAAAGTTGTGCATTGTACTGAAGATTGATGGGGATATTTTTAATATTTTTTCTAAATATATATTTGTTATCAATTTTTTATTGGCCCTAATTGTTGTTTTTGAAAGCCCTCATGTACAAACACCATAATTTGAACTGAACTAGTATTATTTGATTTTTCATCATGTAAAGAATTTTTTATATTTATGTCGCATAATTTTTTTTACAAGAAAATTAAAAAATTAAAAGTTATTAAAAAATATGAAAACCTGAAATTTTAATTTTATCAACTATTTTCCTCATAAATTAATTAAAAAATAGGAAAAGTGGTCCAATCATTAAAAAAGTTACATATTTGAAAATTAGACATTGTCATCTATAATGGATTTAATTTCATAAAACAATTCTAGAAAAACCTATCAACCATACTCCCAAAGTTAGTTTTTTCTCTTAACATTGTGATGACCTTGTACTTGTAGGTCCAAGGCTAAGGTTTGTGTTACCATGCCTTTTCTGAGCCTAAATCCAAATGAGAAACATGAATTTTGAGTTTCAAAATTTTTGGAATGAGCACCAACTTTAAAATGGGTACCTATTCTAAAAAATGAATGTGTACTTATTTTAAAGCTGAAAAATGACACTTCCCCTAAAAGTGGACCCGACTTGCACTTACTTGACAATTAGGATCAAGAAGACAAGAATTTGCATGAGTGTCTCTAATGATACCACTAAAATTAGATAAAAAATAAAAAAAATGCAGGTGTAGGATATGTCGGGTTCACCAAAATGTTTTGTAGGAAAAGTGATCCTAGATCCAATTAGATTAACTAGGATTATCTCCTTTTCACTTACTAAACATTTAAACATAAGCGAACTAGGGTTTTGATGATTAGCTTACTGCCATAATGAAGAGCCAATCCCCTAGTGATTTATGTTTGTGATGTGTTGTGTTGTGATAAATTTTATGTGTGATTTGACAGGCCTATTTGATATATACTCTAGATCTAAAACTATAACTTATCGAATAGAAAAAAATAGAAAGTTATAAAATTGATCTATATCTAAGAAGTGATAATAGATAGGAGCTTGAATTGTAAATTATAGCTTGAATTTTCTGCTTTAGGATGCAAGGATTCCCTATAATAGACTCTTGCTATTTTGAATTTGCAAATTCTAGATTGTAGGTTAAGATTTGCACTTTGCTTGCCTAGACTGTTACTAGCCAAAACCTTCATATTTGACCTACACACATGAAAATAGGGAAAGGGTTGCATTGTATACAAGCTTTCTTAAGTTAAACCTCGTGTAGGTATTCCTATCTCCACATACAATGATTGATGTTGATCAAGGGAGCATGCCCTAGGCTAGGCAGAGGCTAAAAGAACAATAATTGACTGGAATTGATAAATGAAAAATGATAACGTTACCTTGATGTGAAATCCATTGAAGAATATATTCCACAAAAAAGTTGATTGATGGATTCCTCAAATGCTTGATAGACCTACAAAAGGTTGATTCCAAAGATAAAAGATTGATGCAACTATTATGTAGAGGATAACTCAATACCTCTTCATAATTTGGCATGATTGGTCATGATAGATCCTTGCACATAATTGTTTCCTTCATTTTTGATTTCTTGAAACCTTGAACTTAAATGATGAAATTGTTGTAACAATGCTACTAACACTACCCTTGATTGATTTTAAGATCTTCAATTTCCTCAATAGATTTCTTAGGATTTGAAATGATAAAATGACTAGGTATTTATATGCAATTATTTTAATTTCCTAAAAATAAAAATAATAAATTACTGTTGATGATGTTTTCTGCACAGCAACAACTTAGAAAAAATATAATATCCTATCTCTCTTGAAAGGTAAATCTCTATCAGCAAGCCTCAAGAGATAACCCCAAGGTCTCTAATGTCAGGTCTTGACAATGCACAAATAACTTAGTGATAAATGTGAAAATGTTGGTAATCACAAAGGGACCTTACTACAAGCAAAGACTGAATCTTGAACTTATCAGATCAGGCAATGTAATGATACTTCAATCCTAAATATAATCCAAATAATAAAGAAACAAAAAAATGTTAGGGTTTCAAAGAGATGTCTAAATTTAACTACTCCTGAGATTAACAATGCAAATGATGAAATACTTGAAATGGACCAATCCCTCATAAACTAATTCCTACTTGACCAAGATAAATCGACAATCTTACAAAAACAGTGCAATCTTCTAAGGTTTTAAAGATTTTCAGATCATGAACATTCATCGAAGGCAACCCAATTGCAATTGAATTGAATAAATATCCACAATTGAACTCAACACAATGAATATAAAAAGTCTAGGCTAACTTTCCAAAGCAACTAACAATCAGCTAGCTGCAAAAAGTATGGACCAGGGATTGTTGCAAACACTTCAAGCATCAAATCATAAACACCATGGAATCAGATCTATATCTAAATCTAATAACCTTGAGCAATTTGAATGATAGAATCATAAGAACCATGCAAGATAAATCAACACAAAGGAGATCACCAGAAAATCACAATGCTCTTCAATTGTATTGAATCACTGAATTTTAGCAACAATTCTAGTGTTTTGTGCTACAACACTTGCTCAAAATGACCTAATTTCTCCCTCTGCTCTACTAATTAATTCGCTCTAAGAACTATCTGTTAGTGTATCTTTATTCTATATGTTACAAATGAGGCAAAATGCCCAATTTATAGAGAACCCCAAAGCATGTCCGCCAAATAAGGGTTTTACAATAATAATAAAATAGCCACAAATAAGTTGGCCCAACTAATGTTTACAATAATAAATGGCCATAAAACAGGTCGGCCCAAGGAGAATTCAAAATAGAACAAATTAGAATTTAATGCATGAACTCAATCCAGGTTGGCCTGGGATCTCCAATGCAATTCGAACCAAGGCACAAGTTTCAATGCAGTCCTATATTAACTGCTTCCTTCTATTCTAATCCTAAGCACACCTCACCAAGTCAGCCAAGGGGTGGAGTAACTTGAATTTCTTCATAGTTTCAATTTCATGTCCAAAATTTCCTTGACGACTCAACAAAAACCACCATTAATATTCATTATAACACTATTATAACATGAAGATAAAGATTATCCCATCATCAGTAATAACATATTCATCATCCAAATAAATCCGAGCAAAGATCAAAATCAGCCCAGAATCATCGTTCAATCGCAAACAACACAGTTCAGGATTTCGAGCCAGCCGCGGAATCCGGGCCAGAAGGGAAATTCTAAAAAAATCCAGGCTAGGTGGATTCTAGTGAATAAGCCACAAAATCAACCACAATCATCACAAAATGTAGAAAAGATGCACATAACAGTGTAATTGATCAATTTAGAGCATGGAATGTTAAGAATTTATCATTAAAATCATCCATTTCATCCAATTTTCAAGTTTCACCAAGCTTCCCAGAAAATCTGGAAAAAACTAGCCTGACCAGATTTCCACAAATAGGGAAAATTTATGGAGTTTTAGCACATTACTGGAAAACGGAGAGGGGGAGGAAAACCGAAGAAATCCGATTGGACAGGAAAATCCCGAAATGAAGTAAAAGCCTGAACATCGGCAATATAACACGAATTCACTCAAGTTGATCAAAGATCACAAATTTGAGGACCCTGGGCATGGAAACCATTTAACTTGAACCTCCAACAGATCTTCCTTGAATTCTAGGTTCAATCAAAAGCAAATCAAGATGAAATGGCGATGCCCAAGGCTTGAAACCTTAAATTTTAACCATGAACGCACAAAGCAAGCCCAAGACACATAAATTCGAACTCCAAGAAAAACTAAATGCCAAAGCACAACTCACATCATCAATCAAAAGCAAGGAAACATGTACATACCATATGATAAAGTGGAAATCGATTCTCAAAAATAACAAATGATAGTTTAATGACATCCAACAAAGAACAACAACGATAATGCCCAATAAATCATCACCAAATCCAACAACTCGGAAGCTCAGAACACCAAGGTCAAGTCCAACATTCAAAGAATAAAATTCAACTCAAGAGAATGTGAATGATAAGTCATAATGGCAAGAAAATCTCTAAAAACTAGTTAAACTCGGAAACCCGACGGCCAAACAGAAGTTCAGAAAAATCTAGCCCAAGTAGAATTCTATGAAGACCCAAATTCTCTGAACTGCAGTGTAAAACAAGTCAAGCCAGACTTCAAACGCAATCTAGAAAATCCAGACGGGGCGAAAAATCCCTAACTGGCTCAAAAACCTGAACTTGGCCCAAACTTAGGATTTTCAACATATAACTTAGGGAAAACACCTAGACAAGTAAGATGAACACTTTAGCTCATGCCACTTAAGCAAGGAAAATCCCCAAAATCAAAGGGCCAAAACAACAAGAGAAAAAGCAAAAGAAGGTCCTTGCTTTTAGTGGGGCATGTGTGCAAAAACTACACAACAAATGGCAACTCTATTGGGGAAATACTCCAGAGCATTTGATGATAAACAAGAATCATGAACCCAGAATCTTTGGTCTCGATCTGGCTATCAAAAAAACAAATCAAAATGCAAGATTAAAGAATCAGAACCAAAGGTGGACTGAACCTTCCATAGACTAAAAATCCAAGTGTGTGCACATTAGTTCATTTCCTTCCTTGAGCTACTATAGAAACCAAGTTCAATCAGGTCAGGTGACGTAAATATTCTAGCTCCAAAAGCGACCTAGATAAAGCGTCGTTGTCAGTCAGGCGTCCATAGCCCAGATGAGGTTATCGCTGTGACTCTCCCCAAAATAGCTCTATTGCCAGTCAGGTGTCCATAGCCCCGATAGAGATATTCAAATACCCCTGATAAGTTGAATTCATTCTTTTGATTTTCAATATTTCATTTTTCTTTTCTTTTGATATGTCTTTTCTTTTTCACTTTTTCATTTCAACCTGTGAACAATGAAGTTCACACTCAGGGCTGAGAACCACAGTGGCACTGAAGAAGAAATAATATTTTTCACCTAACAAGACCTCAGAAGGACCCTACCACAACTTCAGGATTTTTAAGATGTATAAAAGATATAAGATTTTAGAATACTTCAAATTCAAATCAAACCAGTGAACCATCCTCTTTAAATCAGACATTTATACTACATGACGATAACAAAGACTTCAACCATCCTTTCAAGACACAGGATTAAAGTTCATCAAGGAAATACTTAGAACAATCCCAGACAAAAGAATAATTGTTATGCAGGTGCAACACATCTAGAAGAAAACAAGAAAACCTTCAAAGCAAGAGCAGAGCAAAACACCAAACTAAAAGCAAACCCAAACTAACCAAAGCAAAGAAAAAGCATAATAGAAAGGGAAACCTACTCTAACCAAAGAAAAGCAAAGCAAACAAAAATAGAAAGGAAACCTACTCTAACCAAAGCAAAGCAAAGAAAACCAAAATTGAAAGGAAGCCTACTCTAACTATGTACATGAAAAGAGTTGAAAACAACTCAAAACTGGAAATAATGCTTCAAATACTACCCATTAAGAGGCAGTGGGATATCCTCCCCAGTGAGAGTTTTCAAGCGGAAAGCATTATCTCCCAGGATTTCTAAAATCTGGTAAGGGCCAAGCCAAAGTTTGTCAAATTTTCCATGCTCCCCCTTATAGTCATGGGCTTTATCCCAGTATAGAACCAAGTAAGAAATCCTAAAGGCTTTTACCTTGGCTCTTTTATCAAACCACCTTTTAACTACACACTGATGTTTAGCAAAGTTTTCTAAGGCTTCATCTCTTTTTTCTTCAAGGTGTAACAACTCCTGTAGGCGGGCCTCATGCCTGTTCTCTTCGTCATAATATTCATTAATGAACTGTAAAGTAGGGCTCCTCAATTGAATTGGAAATACAGGTTCCAGACCATATACAAGGTGATAAGGGGAGGTCCCTATGGAAGTCTTCTATCTTGTATGGTCTACCCACAAAGCAAATCTAAGTTGAGTGTGCCAATCTTTGGGATTCTTCTCTAGTAACTTACGAATGACTATCAAGAGGTTTTTATTGGAAGACTCAACCAACCCATTACCCTGTGGATAGTAATTGGATGAAAAATTTATTATAATCCCATGATCAAAGGCCCAATTAGAAAACTTCAATTATGCAAATGCAGGACCATTATCACAAACTAAAAATAAAGGACATCCAAAGTGATTGATAATACCTGATTCAATGAAATCAATTACCACTTCAGAAGTACACTATTTACATGCAAGAGCTTTAGTCCATCGTGTAAAGTAATCAGTAATGGTGAGAATATACCTATGACCAATAGAAGAAGGTGGATTGATGGGACCTATGAAGTCCATCCCCCCCTATGCAAAAGGTTTTACCTCAAAGATTGGGTGGAGTGGAAGAGTTGCATACTTCTCTCTGGTTGCTGCAATCTGGCATATTCGACAAGTTCTGACATGATTGTGTGTGCCCTTGAATAATGTAGGACAATAATAACCAGCCCTTAGAATTTGGTTGTAGTAGAATGTGCAAATCCATGGCCAATACCATATCTATCATGAAATTCAGCCATGACCATTCCTGTTTTCCCAAGCATCTCGGGTGGATACCTTCATGATTTTTCTTATATAGAACAACTCCCTTCAGCATGAAACTGTCACTCCTCAAGTGTAATTCTCTTCTCTATATTGCATTAATATGGTTAGGACACCTCTGAGTCAGAAGATAATGAACAATATCATCATACCATTCGCCAAGAGATACATCCTCTAGATTGTAATGCTGAGCTGCAAGATTAGAGCATGTTTCTACCACTGTCCTTGTAAGTCTTTGCCCTCTTACCAGCTTCATGGGTTGGATCTCAACATCATACTCTTGTAACATAGTTACCCACTTGGCTCTGTGTTCCCCTAGCTCATTTTACATCAACAACAACTTAACTGTAGGATCAGGAACTATTGCAAACACCTTGTTTCTGAGAATATAATGCCTAAACTTCTTCACAGCTCTGACTAAGGCATAGGCCTACTTCTCCACACTTGGGTACCTTAGTTCTACATCTTTCAATTGTGCACTCATGAATTCTATGGGATGTTCATTTCCTTGATCAGATTTTTGAGTCAACATAGCAGCATAGGAGTGATCAAAAGAAAACAAATATATATAGAATGGCTTAGCATAATCTAGACTCACCAAGACCGGAGCTTCAGCAATAGCCCTCTTTATCTCTGCAAATGCTTCCTTAGCCTCTATATTCCATTCAATTTTGGCTTCCTAATTCAACAGTTCATTCAATGGCTTTACTATTTATGCGAATCCAGTGATGAAATTCCTTACAAAGTTGATCTTACCAAAGAATGACTTCATTTCTTTCTTGCTAGAAGGTGGTGGGATCTTGAGTATAGCTTCCACTCGTTCTGGATCAATGGAAATTCCTTTCTCAAAGATAACATTTCCTAGCAACTTTCCCTCTGTCAATCCAAAGATGCATTTCTTTGGATTGAGAGATATACCAAATTCCCTACACTTCTGAAATACTTTACACAAATTTGTGATATGGTCACCCCTCTTCTTGGAAAAGACTATTAGATCATCCATATAAATGATTATGCACTTACCAATTATTTCCTTAAAAGAAATGTACATAACCCTCTGAAATGTGGCTCCAACATTAATCAAACCAAAGGGAATTCTCCTACATGCAAAAGTTCCCCACTTGGTAGTGAAAGCAATCTTATGTCTATCTTCATATTGCACTATAACCTAGTTATATCCTGAATAGCCATCTAAGAAAGACATCATCTGAGATCCATTGAAAATCTGAAGTGCTTCATCTAGTGAGGGTACTAGATAATTATCCTTTTCTAATGCTTTGTTGAGGTTCCTAAAATCTACACACAACTTGATTTCACCATTCTTTTTCCTCACAGGAACCAAGTTTGCAACCCACGTTGAATGTCTAACTAGAAATATGATCCTTGCAGACAATAGCTTCTGCACTTCCTTCTGTATTATAGGTTCCAATAGAGCATTAATTAGCCTTTGTCTTTGTCTAAAAGGTTTTACTCCTATATTGAGAGGGATAGTATGAGTTATGATTGATGTGTTATAGGTCTTCAAATATTCATAACTCCATGCTATCACATTTGTATATCTATGTATTGCGCCAATTATTCCTCTCCTCTCTTCTGGAGTGCATACTTTGCCAATGAAGACATTCTTGGCATCATCTTGAGTTCCCATATGATACTTTTCACATTGTCCACTGATGAATTCTTTTTTGGCATCTTGTTCCTAATCTATGACCTTATCCAGATCAAAAATCCTCTCTAATTGCACCATTCCTCTGGGAATAGTATTGGTCTTCAAATTAAGTACTCCTTCCAAATCCATTTCTGCTTCTTGGAGTTCAGTTTCATCTATAATTTGAGAAGCAAAAACATCTGTACTTGTGATAAAATCTAAAATATTCTTATCATCTTCAAATACTTGGAAGTTGGTGACATTATCAGGTACTGAAGTTACTGGGGTTAGTTCCACTGTAAACTTCTTTAGTCTAGAAAGAGACAGAGGTTGCAATGTACTAGCTGCCTAAGCAAGAGAGTTAGTTGTCTAGTTTTTACCTTGTGGTATTAACTAAATGTTGAAGGCATCAAACCCTTCAATAAGGTCACATACTATGTGTCTATAATTGGTCATTCTTCTGTCATGACAAGAGTACTGTCTCCTAACTTGCTTAACCATTAGCTCAGAATCCCCAAAAAATTGCAAGATCTTGACCTTTTTCTTTAGTGCCATTAGCAACCCATGGACCAAGGCCTCATATTCTACTACATTATCCGTACAATGAAATTGAAGTTTATGAGCAAAAAATAATGTCTTACCTCTTGGACTAATTAACTCAAATACTGCCCAGCTCCTTGCTTTGATTTGGATCCATCAAACCTTAAAGTCTAATAGTTAGCAACTGCAGATTTCCTTGTTGTATCCCTTGCACTGTTGCTGCTAGAAGGTTCTTCAGAAAGCATCACTTTCTTCTCCTTAGGGTCCTCTTGGACATTCTGGATATCAATTTTGACTGCTGGAGTGGGGTTGATACACTTCTGCACTTGTTCCACTGTAGTTTGGCATAAGCAACAATCTAGTTCTGAATGAGAGGCATTATGAACCCTACACCAATTTTAAAAAAGAAAATCTCTAAAATTCATCTTCCTACCCAACTAAATATGATCCTCAATGCACTTCTGAATGAATTCCTGGAAATTATCTAGTAAACTAAGCTGACTGTCTTCAAGATCATCATCATTTTCGACTGGTTCTGCCAAGGCTTCAGTGCCATTGGATTCTACTGTGAGATCAATAGGCGTAGTATGGAACATAAGGACCTCCTCTACATCAGATTCCTCAAAGGGGGCTGCAAGTACATAATTCCCCATGCTCACCTCAGATATTAAAATTTCATTAGAGGTATTCTGATATTCTGTAATCATGTATCTCATCCTGGGTTCCCTTCCAAGGAAGCCACATGTGAGAGTTATCAGTTGATACATATCCATTCAAGGCCCTGGTAAAGTCTCTTCCCAGAATTAGGCCATAAGTATCAGGTATATCCGCCACTTGTATATTAATGACCTGTTGAATCCTAGGGTCAGAAGCAACTTGCATATGAATCATATTTAATTCCCCTACAACATTAACTTCAGTTCTATCCAATTGTGTAACTTTCTTTTGGGAATCAGCAGGAGTAATGCCCAAAGCCCAACAGACACCAAAGGGCATTACATTGGTGGAAGCACCAAAATCTAACAAGCAATTATGCAAGTGCTTACCAAATATGCGGATAGAAATCAGGAATGGAGGAGTCTTTGTTTTCCCTTGAAATAGAGTTAAGGGAGTATCTACCTGAGCAACTTGAGTTCTATCTTTCTCTTTTCCCTTATCTCCAGAAGGCACATGAACTTGATTTTGAGTCTGATTTTTCCTTCCTACTGTTTGAGAGCTAGATACTTTGTTGATACTTTCACTAACTGATCTATCTTGTGATATGGAATTTGCATTATAAGCCCCTAGAACAACATTTCTAATTGTTGAAACCCTCAATAACTCAAATGCAGATAGACTTACCTTTAGCTTCTTGAGTTCTTCTACAACATATATGGCTAGTTGTTCTTTACTTAGATCAACAGGGGTCTCTTTTGGATAGTCCACCATCCTATCTTTGCTTGCTTCAACACTTCTTCCTTTTGACATGTCCATATGTGCTTGTCCTTCCTTTGACATATACTGCTTAGACACATGAGGATACGATGGATTATTGTTGGCATTGGGATCTAGAGGAGTGGTGAAGTTGTTCAGTGGAATGGAGGTGGTGAAGGAGCCTCCAGCCAGTGGATGTCTATGTGACATGTCTCTCAAATCATACTTCTTAACATGCCTCTAGAAAGTTTTTACCTTTTCAACATAAGCTTCTTCTTCATCCAAGGGGCCATTGTCATTTACTAGATTTTCATCAAACAATTGTGAAATCTCATCTCCATTGCATACCTGGTCTACCTCTTCCTTGAACTGGTCTGATTCTTCTTCAAGTACATTGTCCTTGCTCTATGGAAAAGGAGCATGGTTCAGGACCAACATTAGTGAATCATAAGGAATAGATGGCACCATCTCCTGACTACTTGAATTGTTCTCTAGTTCATATTGGAATATTGAAGCTATTGTTTGGAACTCTTGACAATCTAACTCAGAATGTTGACTTGTTTTATGGAGTTTACACCATCCTGATAATGCAGCCTAAGCTAAATATACACCATTAGGAGGCTTCTCTTGATTAACTGGCTGATTGATTGGTTGATCCAATGGAGTAGGGACTCCTCCATTATTAGGCCTCGTGTTCCAAGTCTTGTTTTGTCCTGGTGGTTGTCTCCTATCAAACCCTTGTCAACCACCTTGCCCTCGGTCAAAGTTTTGGCCTGAGGATTGTCCTCTATCATAATTATATCCTCTATCATTATTATATCCGATGTCATTGTTGTATCTTCTGTCACAACGTTGCTCCCTATCAAAGTATTGTCCTTGTTGATTTTATCAACTTTCTCTGCTTTGATTGGACTGCATATTTCTCTAAGAAGCTTGCAACTAACTGTTCTGGTTCCTCAAGTAAGTCACCTCCATATTCAGCTTCTTCACTTTTTCGGTCAAGTCATCCAGTCTTTCCTAGTTAGGGTTTCTATATGGAGGCTGGCTCACATTATTTTGGGAATATCTTACTACAATGTTGGTGTTTAATGACTGGTTCAAAACTTCAGAATTTTGCAGCTATGGGGGATAGCTAGCATGAGATTGTGGATGAAGAGGTTGATTCACATTTTTTTGCGGATAACTGACTGTAGGTGGCATTTGACTCACTGGAGGCCTTGGGTGAGGGACCATAGGAAAATGAGGAATCGTATTCATGATTGGAGTATGATTGGTGATAGCCTAGTTGAGAGCTGGGACTTTTCCAGGGTGAGCAACGAGTCCTAATGATGGTAGAGGTCCAGGAAAATGTTGTCTTAGGGTAGTGCTAACCTTTATAGCCTCTACATATGCATCAAGCAAGGTATTAGGAGGATTGTTTCTCCATTTCATGAAGGTGGCTATCAGACTATCAATACCTTCATAATAGACTTCTAAAGCAGTGGGCTCATCAATAGCATAAGGCGCCTGCAGTTTAGTATAGGTGCAGTGAAACTGGTTGTTAAAGGACCCTATAGGCTCATGGACTTCTCTCTTAACATTAGTGAACTGACGGTAGAGCTCACTGGGACTGATGGGAATCCTAAACTTCTACAAGAATGCAGTCTCCAGTTCATTCCAATTCTGGATAGACCCAGTAGCTAAATGATTGTATGAATAGAATGCATCCTCTCCCAAAGAATAAGGAAAGAGTCTACATGCTACATCCTCATGATTGATTCCCCGATCCTTAAGGATAGTCTAAAAGATCCTAATGTGTTCCTCAGTAGTTCTATTGGGATCATTAACCTGGAACTTTGAACGAAAGTGTTCAGGGTTCTTGGGCATGACATTTTAATTGGAAAAGGTCAATGGAGATGGGTTATTAGCTAGGAAAGCCATTCGTGGAGGTGGGGGTGGTAATGGCTGATTTACAACTGACTGAGGTTGTGGGATGGGAATGTCCTCAGACTCAGACTCAGATGAACTTGAGAATGATGGAGATGATGGAGGTGGTTGGGTGGATGATGATTCTTCCCTTCTGTTGATCCTTCTTGACCTAGTAGGGACTAGTAATTCTTGAAATTCCTCCTCTCCTAGAGTAGACCTAGTTCTTCTTTTGAATCTTTCGGGAGAGATGGCAGCCATAAATTGATCCAGCTTAGCTTATTCAATCCTTCCTTCTAGCGCCAATCTGTTGATGATGTTTTCTGCACAACAACAACTCAGACATAATATAATAAACTATCTCTCTTGAAAGGTAAATCTCTATCAACAAGCCTCAGGAGATAACCCCAAGGTCTCTAATGTCAAGTCTTGACAATGCACAAACAACTCAATGATAAATGTGAAAATGCTGGTAATCACAAAGGGACCTTACTACAAGCAAAGACTAAATCTTGAACTTATCAAATCTGGCAATGTAATGATACTTCAATCCTAAATCTAATCCAAATAATAAAGAAATAGCAAAAGGTTAGGGTTTCAAAGAGATGTCTAAATTTAACTACTCCTAAGATTAACAATGCAAATGATGAAATACTTGAAATGGACCAATCCCTCATAAACTAATTCCTGCTTGACCAAGATAAATCTACAATCTTACAGAAATAGTACACTCTTCTAAGGTTTTAAAGATTTTAAGATCCTAAAAATTCATCCAAGACAACCCAATTGCAATTGAAATGAATAAATATCCACAATTAAACTAAGCACAATGAATATAAAAGTCCAGGCTAACTTTACAAAGCAACTAACAATCAACTAGCTGCAAAAAGTATGGACCAGGGATTGTTGCAAAAACTTCAAGCATCAAATCATAAACAACATTGAATCAGATCTATATCTAAATCTAATAACCTTGAGCAATTTGAAAGATAGAATCATAAGAACCATGCAAGATAAATCAACACAAAGGAGATCACCAGAAAATCACAATGCTCTTCAATTATATTGAATCACCAAATTTCAGCAACAATTCTAATGTTTTGTGCTACAACACTTGCTCAAAATGACCTAATTTCTACCTCTACTCTACTACTTAATTCGCTCTAATAACTATCTTTCAGTGTATCTTTATTCTATATGTTACAAATGAGGCCAAATGCCCAATTTATAGAGAACCACAAAGCATGTCGACCAAATAAGGGTTTACAATAATAATAAAATAGCCACAAATAAGTCGGCCCAACTAATGTTTACAATAATAAATGGCCATAAAATAGGTCGGCCCAAGGAGAATTCAAAATAGAACAAATTAGAATTTAATGCGTGAAGTCAATCCAAGTCGGCCTGGGATCTCCAATGCAACCCTATATTAATTGCTTCCTTCCATTCTAATCCTGAGCACACCTCACCAAGTCGGCCAAGGGGTGGAGTAACTTGAATTTCTTCATAGTTTCAATTTCATCTCCAGAATTTCCTTGATGACTCAGCAAAATTCAGCCTACACTCAACAAAAACCACCATTAATATTCATTATAACACTATTATAACATGAAGATAAAGATTAGCCCATCATTAGTAATAACATATTCATCATCCAAATAAATCTGAGCAAAGATTGAAATCAGCCCAGAATCATCGTTCAATCACAAACAACACAGTTCAAGATTTTGAGCCAGCCGTGGAATCCGGGCCAAAAGGGAAATTTTGGAAAAATCTAGGCCAGGTGAATTCCAGTGAAGAAGGCACAAAATCAACCATAATCATCACAAAATGTAGAAAAGATGTAGATAATAGTGTAATTGATCAATTAAGAGCATGGAATGTTAATAATTTATCATTAAAATCATCCAATTTTCAAGTTTCACCAAGCTTCCCAAAAAATCTGGAAAAAACTGGTCAGACCAGATTTCTGCGAATAGGGAAAATTTTTGGAGTTTCAGCACATTACGAGAAAACAGAGAGCGAGAGGAAAATCGAAGAAATCCGACCGGACAGGAAAATCCCGAAATGAAGGAAAATCTTAAACATCGGCAATCTAACACGATTCACTCAAATTGATCAAAGATCACAAATTTAAGGACCTTGGGCATGGAAATCATTTAACTTGAACCTCTAACAAATCTTCCTTGAATTCTAGGTTCAATCAAAAGCAAATCAAGATGAAATGGTGATGCCCAAGGCTTGAAACCCTGAATTTTAACCATGAATGCACAGAGCAAGCCCGAGACACAGAAATTTGAACTCCAAGAAAAACTAAAACGCCAAAGCACAACTCACATCATCAATCAAAAGCAAGGCAACATGTACCTACCATATGATAAAGTGGAAATCAATTCTCAGAAATAACAAATGATAGTTTAATGGCGTCCAACAAAGAACAGCAACGATAATGCCTAGGAAATCATCACCAAATCCAACAACTCGGAGGCTCAGCATGCCAAGCTCAAGTCCAACATTCAAAGAATAAACTTCAACTCAAGAGAATTCGAATGATAAGTCATAATGGCAAGAAAATCTCCAAAAACTAGTTAAACTCGGAAACCCGACGGCGAGACAGAAGTTCGGCAAAATTCGGCCCAAGCGGAATTCCGCGAAAACCCAAATTCTCTGAACTGTAGTGTAAAACAAGCCGATCCGGACTTTGAACGCAATTCGGGAAAATACGGACGTGGCGAAAAATCCCTAACTGGCTCAAAAACCCAAACTTGGCCCAAACTTGGCCCAAACTTAGGATTTTCAACGTATAACTTAGGGAAAACACCTAAGCAAGTAAGATGAACACTTTAGCTCATGCCAAGGCAAGGAAAATCCCCAAAATCAAAGGGCCAAAACAACAAGAGAAAAAGAAAAAGAGGGTCCCTGCTTTCAACAGGGCATGTGTGCAAAAACTACACAACAATTACCAACATTGACATATTCAAATTTGGAGCTAAAAATGTTGATCTAGGGCACCCTAGACTAGATTCTTTCTTTTTGGGATCGAAAGTGTCAAGAGAAAAATATTAAATACATTAATTGATTTGACATGTTTTATTTTCCAAGAATGTTTATAAAACAAGAAATTAAACTCATAATTAGGAAATTAAATTCATAACTATGTCCAAAAACATAGGAGGGAACAAAACCTAGTGTGAAATTGTCAAGGGTGACAATTTTGGACACTACACCTTATACCCTCAACAGTAAACCCATTACCCTCGACCCTATACCCAATATCTTCAACCCTATGCCTTATACCCTATACACTCAACCCTATACCCTAAGCCTTGAACATTATCCTCAAGAATAGGCCCTAAAGACTATACACTAAACCCTCAACCCTAAAGCCTATACTCTTGACCCTATACCTTATACCCTCAACCCTAAACCTGACACCCTCGATTATATACCTTATATCCTCAACCTAGAAATGCTACTTGAAGAGTACAAGGAACTCATAGTTCAATCATAGATGTGGGTGAATGGGAAGGATCTATAATTCATTGTTAAAATTGGAAGTAAAAAAAGTTTGATATCTACTAATTCTTAAGAGATTAAACCTATAAACAACATTGCACCCACAACAAAAATTCATGGGATGAGTGAGCTAAGGGTAAAATATTTAGGTAGGTGCATAATTTTGGTGAATAGAAGTATCAAATAGTAAAGATAACTTTGGTGAATAAAATTTTCCAACTCCTTGCATTCATTCCCTCTTTGATCAACTTAAGGGGGGTAATTTTTTCCCTACAGATTGGCGACCACCAAGTTACCATTGAGTTATTAGATGTGTAAAATATTACCTTTAAATCCAAATGGATTTTTAAAATTGGTACACTAGCCCTTTGAAATTAACACTAATGCCTCCAAATATGCACTTGAAGTAGTTTATGTAGCTTGATAAGCTTGGTTTTAATTGAGGTAAAAGTATGTATGAGATTGTTGTAGTTTGGTTGTCACTGATGTAAGAGAGTTGTTGATTTCAAAAGAGTGTTATAGTCTGGTTTTTTGGTTGCCAAAGTCTCTAATAAATGGTCTACATTTCTCTACTGGTGATGCTTTTCTCCTATGGCTTGGAAGATAGGTTTCTAGTGTGTCAAAGCATGTGTGATCCAAGTTTCAATTCATTTAGGTTTTGAAAATATGTGTTTGTGAGTGATAGTTTGAAGATTGTGTTGATTCCATGAAGGTGCTTTTAGAGGTGTAAATTTTGGATCTGTATTCCTCCACATTTGCAAATATTGCTATACGGTTCAAAAGTTAATTTCAAAGTGTTGTGAATGTGCTATAACCAAATTTTCACATCATTAGTCCTTTTGTAGAGAAATTTGAAGGTGACATAGTTCAGGACTATTTTTTGTGGTGATTGGTTTCAATATTTGTTGGCTTGAGCCTACTTGTTGCATAAAGTTGTAAAATGACTATATGAGAGTGTTCTTGAATGTCATGTGATGTTTTTTTTTCTCTCCAAGGTGTTTTCTGGTTTCTATAGAACACATTGTGGTCTAAAATGAAGGTGTTGTTGGGTTATGCTTTTTCTTGGTCAACTAGGCTATGTTGAAGGTGTGTGAACCCCAATCCCAATACCTGCAAAACAACATGAAAAAACACATTAAATGAGAGATTGCAAGTAAGAACAAGGATTCCCCATGAAATCCATTTACCAAGTTCAAATTAGGAAAAAAGCAATGAAGAACATAATGGAAGAAACAATAAAGCAAGCTAAATCCTAATTAATAAGCAAACTCATGATCCCATGGGGGAATTGGTGCCAATTTGATGTGAAAATTGGCCCTTTCCCAATTCCTATGATGCAAGCTTGATGTGTTGATGATAATTGATCCACTTTGATGAAGGATGGTGAATGCTCCAAGCTAAAAACCTACATAACCTAGCTAAGATTTAATGATGATGGATGGAATTTGATAGATATTTGAGCATGGTAACTTTGCATAATTTGTGAATGATCAAATGAGGAATGAAGCCTCTTATTTATAGATGAGATTGAAGGATGAATGTCAAAAATTGAGCAATGTGGGACTAACATTCATCTAATGGCAAGATGCCATTTGTCAATCTATGAGTGGATGGAGGATGTGCAAGTTTTGAGGATTGTGCCAATAAATGCCTATTTTTAATTTCAAATTTGTTGAAATGACTTGCAAGAGGGAAGGGAAAATGCAATAAATGCCACTTGGCTCAAGGCAAAGGACATGTAAGATGGAGTAAATGCCTTGTTGAGGAAAATAGGGACTTAATAAATCAATTAAATCTATTTTCATGTGTAAGTGGTAAAAGTTGGAGGATGGGACATGATTTAAATTAATCAAGGTTAATTAATTCAATGAGAGATTAGATTATGTAACAAATTTGACTTAGATTTGTGGATTTATTTAAATCAAATATGAGAGGAATGTGATAAGAGATTAATTAAATAAAGATTTTGATTTATTTAATTAAAAGAGATGATGTTAGATTAAACTAAATAAGGTTTTAATTTATTTAATTTAATAGATAGACTTTAGAGATTTAATCAAATAATATTAATTATTTAATTAAATGGGGATAATTAGATCAGATTGATTGATTTAATTAATAAAAGAGAGAGACTTAGTTAGATAAAGTGATTTATTTAATTAAGGGGAGGAAATTGATGAATTTAATCAAATAAGGAAATTTGAGTAAATGGTTAGACCGAGGGATAATTTAGGATGAAATGGTATTAGTAGACAGGATTAGATGCATAATGTCAATCAGTACATTTTACGTGTCTATAGAAGGTACACACCACAAGTTCAAGGTTGAATGAAGTTCATGGAATGTTTGGAGGTGTTGTATGAGTCATTCCAACTCATCTAGGTGAAGCAAAAGTATTTTTTTATCTTCATGTGTGCAACCAATGTTGGGAAGGTCGACATGCTACAAGTTTCATGTTTTCTTGCTTAAGACCAACCTAATTTGAATTTGTGAAGCATGTGGATGATGTTTAATGAAGACCAAATCTATGAAGAGTGTTTTGAACCAAGTTAAATGTGTGTTGGAATTTGTAAGGAATTTTCCTCTTCCTAGTGTTATGTGTCTAGTCTTTATGGGTCTTTGCTTTTGTAGACACCTAAAAATGTCCTAATCACATTGCACACCTGATTTTGATTACGAACACTATTTTTCTCCTAATTCACTATTTTCTCCTATTAATTAGATAATTAATATTGTTTGATGAATTCACCTTTTCATGCCAATTTTCATCTCATTTGATTAAATAATGCAAATTATTTAATTAAATCTCCTAAGTCTTCTCATTTGATTAAATAATCCAAATTATTTAATTAAATGTCCTAAATCCCACTTTGGTTAAATGAATTCTAATTATTTTAATTAAAGATCTAAATTCACTCCACTTGCACAATTAAGTAATTTCTTAATTATTTAATTAACTAATTTCTTCTAATTCCTCCAATCATTGAAAAAATATTCTCATGTAATATTCCTCCAATTTGAATTCAAATATTTCCCTCCACATGGAAATATCTCCCACATGCTCCTAAAATCATGGGATTGCATTTGTCTCAATCAATTTGAGCCCTTGATTAATATCATTGATCTATGTAATTGAGCAATCTTATCCTTTGATTTGATCACTGATCCATGTCATCTCCTCTCATTTAATTCTATCCATTGATTAGCCAATTTGATCCTAGTCATTAATTCCTTAAAAAGGTCTATAAATAGCATTCATTTTACATGAATTTATATCCACAAACATCCAAAATTAACTAGACTATGTAATATTTCCTAATCACCATTATTATCATTTTGTGAATCAATCTCATCACTATCAATCTTTATCAAGCTTTGCATCATTCAACAATGGGATTAGGCTCAAGTTGAGCATTCCACATCAATCCAACATTAATCTCCCAATGTGATTGAGGTTTGCATTTTTTGGATAAAGAAAAGAATGTTTTGAAGGGATCCCAAAACCCTTTACAATGAAAGAAGGCTACAAAAGAAATAACAATGAGCACCAACAACCCCAAAAAAATCCAAAAAAGCTATCAATAGATAAACCTAGGCAAACTGACAACTAAACCAACAATAAAAGATCAACACATAAGCTGAAGAAAAACAAGCTACAATATATTGTCTAAAACCTTAGTTGACTCTAGATTACTAGAGATGACATTATCATGCATCTCCATCACTTCCTTGAGCTCCTAGAAATAAATTGCAGCCCTCTTTTTGGTCTTGCTCCTAGTATGAAAATAGAGAACTTCATCCACACTATTCTCCATCTGGTTCATACGATTAATCTCATTGATCGCCTCCTCATTGTTACTAAGCTCTAGCTTTTTACCAATCCAATTAAGGACTTTCTCATTCAACATAGACAAGCCTTGCGCACTAGAATTCAGGGTCTGGTTGCTAATTTTCACCATAGATTGCAAGTCACTATAGATCTTATTCACTTTTTCCTCCAAGGAAATAAACCACTCATCATGAACCCTATGGACATCATCTTTCAATGTAACCAACCTCTCCTCATGGTCCTTGCTCAGTTTCTCTACATCCACGACCACCTTATCAAGAACCGCATTCATAGTTTTGAATTTTCCTTTAATTGACCATTCTTTTTTATTACAGTTCATCAACACCACACAAACATCCTACCACTCATTCAGCTTTGTATTGAGATCCTTAACCTCCTAAAAGATCCATTTAACAAGAGAAAGGATATTTTTGGTTTCATCCTCCCCCATTCTACAAAAAAAGATCCATATCAATTTCATCCCAATTCATAAGTATGGCAATAGGTAAAGAAACATTTTCAAGGTGATCCTTTTGATCCACACCATTTCCCTCTAAATCCTCCTCAACAAGAGAGTCCTCATCATCAAAAACTTAAATGTTCAACCGTTGTTTACCAAAGTCCACCACCGAGTTTGCCAACAACTCAAAAATCCCTTTCTTTTCCTCAACCTACTCAAAACCCTTGCAATCAGGGAATACCAACCCACCTTGCAAAAGGGAAGCCTCCCCAGAATTCATGAGAAAATATCCCTCAAGGAATTTTTCCACCATAGACTACCCCTTATCAGCCTTAATATTCCCTTGAATCCCCTTATCAATAAGAACATGGACCATATCCACACCTTTCACTCCTTCCTTTCTCAGGTTTAGAACACACTTCTTATTTTTACCTTGTTTCTTCCCCTTAGAAACCTTCTTAGCACCAGGAGTTACAACCTCCTTCATTTCAATGTTAGTCTCATAGCCTTTCAACCAAGAATGAAAAACCTTTGTATCATCCTCAGACTTCCTCTCTTCATTCAAAGACTCCACATCATTAGAATTATCCTCCCCATCATAGTCACCATCCCATTCCTCTGTCATATCACTAGTATCATAACCAGGTGCTATTCCTTTCTTTTTCTGAGTAGAGGAAATCTTACGAATTTAAGGGATAAACTTCAGTTTGATATAATCAATAATACGTTTCATGAAACCCTCATGGAGGATTTCTTTACTGGAATTATTTCTATGATCCTCTATACTAGTTTCCATAGAGAGAAGCAAATAATAGGGGAATGACACCAAACTGTTGTGTCTAAAATGATTAAACAACATAAAGTGGTAACCATAAATAACAACTTGTACCTGCCATCAATTGTCAAATATTTCATGATAGCCAGGGCCACATCTCTCTACAGCGGCTTATTAGAATTCTGATCATACCCATTGCTTCCCACACACATAAGTTTCTCCCTTTCCTTCCCTTTGAAGAAATTAGCCAGGGCAGTCTTAGAGGCAACACGGTCTCTATAAAACTTCTTGCCCTTCATAGATAAACCAATGATTTCAGCAATGAACTCCTCAATGACATTTACCTCCACCCTTGGTAGCATAACATTCTACTATTCCATCCCTTCACAAAGACCTCGGTCACCTCAAAATTAAAACCATGAAGTTTAAGAAAGTAATAAATGCCACCTTTCTCCAAGAACTCCCAAAAATATCATTCTTGCTAAACTCTTCACATGAGAGTAGCTCTAGTCTGCAACAATCGCCACCCATGGCAACCAAAGACAACAAAACCATAGCCTTCACCTTGTTCTGATGAGTAGTGAGAATTAAGAGAACAATCCAGAAGCAAAGCCAAAATGCACCCATAAATCTTGTTATCCTAACAACGCGAGTGCACCTAGCAATAAAACCCAATTCCATTAGCTCTTTTTCATAAGATATGCAATGATTACTCAAAAAAGCTCTGAAATCAAAGTTCCTAAGCCAAGGAAAGAGGAAATATAAACACTTACCTCCCAATGTATCCACCATCATGACTAGATAGTTGGTCATAATTAATAATACTTGGAGATTAACAAGGATGGTGTCATATGAATACCAACAATTATGAAACACAACCCCCACATTAGCAAACCCATCTACAAGAAAACTTTTCCTCATGAAAGACATGTGATATTTTAATATCAGCAAAGGAGCGAATAATAGAAAGGGAATCCTAAATGATATAAAGTATAGACCACAACATGGGATTCACCTTCAAAAGGAAATTAATAATATTAAGGGAGTCCCCTTCCAACCATAACTTCATCACCCCAACCTCTTTAACAAGTAGGAGTCCATGATAGGCTATGGTTTGCATTTCTTAATCAGGTCATTGATTAAATTTCTTTGCTATATCATTTTTTGATTGAACATTCATTGATATTTTTGAAAAATCTTGAATTGGAATGTGGTTTAATTAGATCAATTTCTTTGTTTTTGAGTTGATTCCTAGCCTAATTGATTTGGTTAATCTTCCATGTTCACGCCATCTACATGTTTCATGTTGTTGTTTGATCTTTGGATGACTTGTAATAGTAATATTATTTTTTGTAGGTCAACATATGTAATTTAATCAATGTAATATCATGTATATATTGTAAACCTAGTTGATTTAGGTTGAGGGTGTTGTCAAGGATGTGTAATGCATTATGATAATTGTATAAGAAACTAAAATAGAAATAACAAAAGCTTTAGATCCTTTTTGGATTTGATTTTATCTTATCTTTATGACAGAAGGGAAGTGAAGAGTGTTCCTAATTGTTTTTTGGAGGTAGTGAGCCAAAGGAAAAACTTCTTGAATGTTGGAAGTAATGAGCAAGAAAGTTGTAGAGAAGAAATTTGAATACATTTGTAGAAGAGTTGTCAAAGCAAAATTGCAATCATCAAAAGGATTGATCCTAACTGTCATATTCAGATAGTGGAAGGATTGCCATGCTATAATATTTTCTAAGTTTTCTCTCAATTTAGGTAGTAGTTGATTCCTTATATAGTAGCCCTTAAAAAATGTCTACAAGGAGTGGTAGCTTTCTTGGGAGTGACCCTAAAACCTTACTACATGGAGTAGTAGCTTCCTTGGGTTGTAGCCCTAGAAAATAGTTGTAACTGTTATTCATTTGTGAGGATAGATTAGGATAATAGCTCCTATCAACATTTATCACCACGTTTTTTGCCCTTTGGATTTTTCCACATACATCTGGTGTTGTGTGGTTTTGTGCATTATGTTTATCTTTCATGTTTCTTCTTATGTTGTAAATTTTAAGTTTCTATTTGCTCTGGAGGGTTTAATATTTGATATAATACTGATTCACCCTCCCTCTTAGTATGTTAATGTATGATTAACAATTGGTATAAGATCTTGTTAAAATCCAAGATCACTTGCATGCCAATGAATACTCACATGCAAAAGACATGCAAAACCAAAGAAGATGTTTTGTAAACCTCAAAGTAAAAATGCATTAAGAGAATCAATTATTACAAAGAGATCAATCCTTATGAAGGAGATCAAGAAACCCTAAAAGGGAAACCCTAAATGAAACCCTAGTGTGCACACTTAATAATTAATAATTAATTATTAATGTGCCTAAGTTTAGCTTAAGTAATAAAGAGGAATAAGTGACTTAATTAATTAATCAATGTGATGTAATTAATTAAGCATAATAACTTATTACTCTAACACCCCCCCTTAAGATGAACTTAGGAAGAAGCTAAAACACTAGAATAAGATGCATGAAAGCAAAGATGGGTCCCGGCAACGAGGCCTGATCAGGTACCCATTTACAAATGCAATAATGGAGTGCATGAAAAGGAACCAAGAACATCTGAAAGTGCACAAGAAAGCACCTGCAACTGAAAAAGTGGTGTGCAAAATAAAGCACACATACATGAGACTGGAATCATCTGGATTCACTGTTGTCGTGGAGGGACACTCACCGGACAAAGGTGTGATGGCAAAACAAAGGCACTACACAACCCCCCATGGCACTTTATAATACAGTGCGAGTACAAAATATGGCACAAAGTGATGTGCAAGAAACCCAATACAACACAAAAAAGGAGTAGAGAAGGAAAAACCCAGTGGGACAAAACCCCCCCTACAATGAGATTACATGCTGCAAAGAAGCACTGGAAGAACTCTGTAGAGTAACACTGGAACTTGATATAGGCAAGCAAGTAAATATTCTTCTGTATACTACTGAAATCGGATGAGAGTCACTGATTGACTCAAGGAATCATGATTGACTCAAGGAATCTTATCTTGAGCAACAAGATAGCTCGATAAGATAAATATAAGATCCTAAAAAATAGGAATTAAATATGCCTAAGTAAACTTATGCAAGCGTAATTAAATATTAATTACACTAACACCCCCCATAAGTGCAACTTAGGGAGAAGTAGATTATTATGCAAATATGAGTCCCGGCAACAAGGCCTGATTAGGTACTCATGTACAAATGCAAAGAGAGAAACCCCCCTCAGTGAGATGAACTGCTGCGAAGAATCACTGGAAGAACTCTGTAGAGTAACACTGGAACTTGATATAGGCAAGCAAGAAAATATTCTTCTGTATACTACTGAAACCGGATGAGAGTCACTGATTGACTCAAGGAATCATGATAAAGCAACAAAAGACCGATGCCATGGAACACTCGAAACTCACATACTGGATCAACTCTGGAATCTGTAAGCAACAGTAGATGAAAAAGATGAACCCATAATGATGACAAAATCTGGAAACCATGTATCTCGATGCCGATGCCAAACTGTGACTGAAACTCTTCCATGGGAAGGAGTACCAAAAATAGACTCTGGAACAATAACCACAAAAAACATGGCCCTCAAATTGAGATGGATCCAATGTGGATCATTAACCATAGGCTCTCAATCTGAAGTGTGAACCGATGAATCTGATATGTGTCAAGCAAGACAAGAATGTGGCTAAAAAGAGACAACAGGAAACCAGACAAACTCATGCGAGTTGTCACCAAAATGAAATATGGATGCAATAACCCCCCTTAATGGAACTTTATATCAGTTCGTTTATTACAATACCCAATGATTGCATAAGGAGATAATGCAAAATTATAGAAACATAGATGAAAATGCAAACCTAGCACACTAAACAAAAATAAATGCATGCCTAAAAAAAGTTATACATTTTCTGGAAATGACCTCAGATATGCATAGAGGCCGAAACCAGCTTTCCAATGCCGCAAAAATCGCGAAAATCGGACAAGCGAGTGAAAAGATATGTGTCCCGGAGTGAAAACAGCAACATCTGACTTCCGAGGCAGAAAAAAATATCAAAATGGAAAAACCAGAAAACCAAACCAGTACCATTATGTAGATCTCGTAAACAGCTTTCCGACGATATCTTATTTGCAAAAAAATGACGCTGTATGAGAAAGTTATGATCGTTTCCGTGAAACTGCTCCAAAAAGGTCTGATTCAGCCATGTAGAGCCCTCAGGGGCTAAAAATATTCGGCCCCTGGTCGTATGTAGGACCAGGGGCTGCCGCGCTGGGACTAAGGCCGAAGCCCTCGGTTGCCAATAGGACCAGGCCCGGGGCTTTACCCGACGGGGGCTGAGGCGAGGGGTTCGGTCCCCAATATGACCCTGGTCTGCGCAGTGAAAGCCCACGGGGGCGGAAATGGGGAAGCGGCGGACTGGTGGCAGAATGTGGTGGCCCGGTGAGTCTGCGGTTGGCGCCCGGTGTACCGGTGGCCGCCAGTGACCTTACACGTGCTGGCGGCATAGGCCGACCAAACTTGATTTTTAATATTTTTGATTTTTTTTGAAATATGCTTATTGCCTGGAGTGCGTGCAGGGGCGTCACGGCCGGAAAAATTGCTTCTCCGGACAAGCTGTCCAAATCCGGACATACTTTATATGAAATGGGGGTTTTGAAGCATTGCGAATCAGCGGCCGAGGGTGGATTTGGGCCCCAAAGTGCTTTCCATCGAGGGAAGAGCCCCAGGATCTAACGGATAAATCACCCGATCTTACAACCCTCGCAGATCTGGCAATCGGTGATGAAAATGAATAAAACGAAAGCCATTTCTGACTTTTCCAGCGCTCTAAATCCAACGGAAAACCCCGATCTGATCCAAAGTGCTGCATAAATGTACTCAAGGATTGAAACCCTCGAGGGACCTCGAGCGAGCTCTGCCTTTACGTGAACCTCGAAAATCTTTGAGAAGAGTGCGGTCGAGGACTCACGATACCATGTTAAAATCCAAGATCACCTACATGCCAATGAATGCACATCACATGCAAAAGGTATGCAAAACCAAAAGTGTTGCGTAAACCTCATTAAAATGCATTAAGAGAATCAATTGGCCCATTATGATCAATCCTTATGAAGGAGATCAAGAAACCTAAAGGGAAACCCTAAATGAAACCTAGTGTGCACTTAATAATTAATAATTAATTATTGAAAATGTACCTAAGTTTAGCAAGTAATAAAGAGGAATAAGAGTGAAGCAATTAATTAATCAATGTGATGTAATTAGTGCTTGTAATAACAATTACTCTAGCGGATCTCTGGTTCCTTAGAAGAATTCTAATAGCTTGAGGAAGATTTGGGATGGCACAAGAAGGATCTCACAAGGTGCCTAGGTTTTATGGAACAATTTTTTCTTTTTGGCAATTCGGGATGGAATCCTATCTATCCTCTTTGGGGTTTTGTGTTTGTAAATCAATCAAGGATGGTTATGTTGTTCCTTCTACTCCTCCAATTGATCTGGTAGAGATTAGGGATTATGAGAATAATGGAAAGGCTAAGAATGCTATCTTGAGTGGGCTAGCAGATCTAATCTTGTAAAAGTAATGCATTGTAAGACAACAAAGAAGGTCTAGGAAAAGCTCAGTGGCATCTATGAAGGAGAAATAAAAGTAAAGCAATCCAAGTTTTAGATCTACAGAGGCAAGTTTGAGAACCTAAAAAAGTCAGAGGATGAAGATATTGTAGGATATCTACTCTAGGTAGATGAAGTGGTCAATGCAATCAAAGGACTTGGTGAAGATCTAGAAGAACCTGTGGTGGTAAAAAAGGTATTGAGATCTCTTCCTAAAGCTTATAGTCCTAAAGTATCTTCTATTGAGGAAGCTAGAGATTTAGATAAATTATCAATGGATCAATTATATGGTACCCTCATTGCATTTGGAATGAGAGAGTTTGACAAAGAAGATCCAAAGAAGGAAGTTGTGTTCAAAGATAGTAAGAAGCAGATGTATGATGCATCTGATCTAGATAGTGACACTAATGAAGAAGAAGAAAAATTTATAAGGAATTTGAAGAAGTCTTGTGAGAGTACAAGGTAAGCTACCTTTCAAAAAATTTAAGTGTGGAGAAGTTGGCCATTTTTATTCTAAATTTCCCTTGAAAGATTCTAAAAAAGAGAAAAAAATAGAGTAAAAGAAATAAGGCTAAGAAGAGTCTCTACTCCAAGGAAGATTCCTACTTTGCAAAAGATGATGATTCTAGTGGTCCAAATAATGAATATGAAGTCTTGTTTTTGGCTAGTGGTCCAAATAATGAATATGAAGTCTTGTTTTTGGCTGCTAAGAAGAATAAAAATAAAGTTAAAGATATGAGTGTTGTGTGTACTAATTTTCATGTGAAAGATGAGGAAAACCCATGGGTGATTAATAGTGGTTGTTCCAACCACATGAAAGGAGATAAGAAAAAAATGATCAAACTTTGAAGTGGAATGGAGGCATAGTCAATCCTAGAGATGATACCTCAATAAAGATCTATGGAAAAGGTGCAATAAGTATTTATATAAATCACATGGTCTAGAAGATGTTCTTTATGTCAAATTTCTCTGGAATAATCTTCTCAGTGTGATTCAAATGTGAAGAAATGGATACAATATCATATTCAATGAAAGAGGATGTGAAATTATGAAAGGAAAGTCTAGAAAATTGGTTGCAAAAGGACCTATGACAAGTGGTGACATATATAGTCTAAGAGATGTCAATGGGAGAACTTGTCTTCTTGGACAAGAAAGTGAATGTTGGCTTTGCCATCAGAGAATGGGACACATTAACTTTGAAAATATTTTGAAGGTCAAATCATTACATGTGGTAAGAGATATGCCCAAAATAATCAAGCTTGCAAGTACTATATTCAAGGAATGTCAATTTGGAAAACTGACAAGGATAATTTCCAAGTCTAAAGAATATTCTTCTTGACTTGTGTGGACCTACCAAAATAAAATTTTGAAAGGAGAAAGGTATTTCATGATTTTTGTTTACAATTTCTCTAGAATGACATGGGTTACATTCTTGAAAGATAAATTTGATTCTTTTAGTAGATTCAATGTTTTCAAATCAATGGTTGAGAATGAAATGAGTGCAAAGATCAAATGTTTTGGGTTTGATAGAGGAGGTGAGTTCACTTCAAATGAGTTCAATGATTTTTGTGAAAAATAAGGAATAAAAAGGCATCTATCTATTGCTATAAATCCTTAGCAGAATGGGGTAGTCAAAAGAAAAAATAGGACTATTCAAGAGATGGAAATGACCATGTTGATGGAAGAAAATATGCCTGATGTTTATTGGAGAGAAGTAGTTCATATTGTAGTCTATATTCTTAATAGAGGATTGTTAAGGTTGAACAACACTAAGACTCCAAGGATAGTTATGGTATGTGAGACCTACAACTGTTAGGTATTTTAGAGTTTGGAAGCAAATGCTACATTAGAAGAGATGAAGACACTTTTGGGAAGTTTGATTCAAGAGTTGATGAAGGTATCTTTCTAGGATATTCATCTTAGAGTAAAGCATATAGATGCTACAACAAAATATTTGGAAGAATAGTTGAAAGTACAAAAATCAAGGTTGATGAAGATCTACATAAGAATATGTATGAAATTGAGGATTGTGGATCTAACACACCTTCCTACTCAGAAGAAGAAGAAGAAGAGGAAGAAGTTGAAGAGAAAGAAGAAATAGTAGAAAAGCATAGTAAGACCCCTAACAAGTATGTTCAAAGAAATCATTTAGAGGTTTAGATTATTGGAGATAAGAATGGAGTGTTGAACAAAAGAAGGCTTGCAAAGATAAATGAACAAGTAAAATTTTATTTGCTATCAAAGTTAGAACCAAAAAAATTTACTGATGCTAGCAAAGATGAAGGATGGATACAAGAAATGGAAGAAAATTGAATCAGGTTGAAAAGAATCAAACTAGTGAACTAGTTCCAAGGCCTCCAAACAAAAATGTGATAGGAACAAAGTGGGTATTTAGGGATAAGTTGAATGAATAAGGAGAATTTTTCAGAAAAAAAAAGAAGAAGCAAGATTGGTATACAAAGACTATTCACAAGTATAAGGAATTGATTTTGAGGAGACTTTTGCTCTGGTTTCAAGTATGGGTGCAATTTGTATGTTTATTTCTTTTCAGCCTACAAGGACTTCAAATATTATCAAATGGATACTAAATTAGCCTTCTTGAATGGATATTTAGAAAAAGTCTACATAGAGAAACCTTGTGGATTTCGGTTATTAGAAGAACCAAACATGGTGTGCATACTCAAAAACAAATTGTATGGTCTCAAGCAAGCTCTTAGGGCTTGGTATGCAAGGTTGGACAAGTAATTGCTTCAACAAGGTTTCAAGAAAGGTACCACAAATAGTAATCTTTCCTTCAAGTTTGAGGATGAAATAATTTTGACAGTTGTATATTTTGATGACATAATCTTTGATGGGAATGATGACATGTGTAAGATTTTTTTTGAAGATATGTAGGAGTTTGAAATGTCTATGATAGTTGAGTTATCCTTCTTTCTTGATCTTCAAATTGCTTAGCTAGATGATGGTGTCTTTATTTCTCAAGAAAAATATTTCAAGGAGATGTTAATGAAGTTTTGTATGGAAGATTGCAAACTAGTGAGTACTCCTATGGTAATTGGTTGACATTTGAGAAAAGATGGCAAGTCTCTCCTAGTTGATCAAACTTTATATAAATCTATGATTGGAAGCATGTTGTATTTAACTACTTCAAGAATTGATATCATGCATGTGGTATGCTTGGTTGCAAGATTTCAAGCTAATCCTAAAGAAAATTATGTGAAGTAAATCAATAGAATCTTTAGATACTTGAAGAGTACTCTAGATTATGGTTTATGGTATCCAAAAGGTAATGGATTTGATATGAGTACATACATTGATGTTGATTTCCCGTTGGTTGTGTTGATGATAAAAGGAGTACCAGTGATGGTACTTTTTTGAGGAAGCAAATTAGCTTCATGGCATAGTAAGAAACAAGATTCATTATCTTTATCAACTATAGAAGCATAGTGTATTGTAGAAGCATATTGTTATACTCAAGTATTGTGGATGAAGCAAACATTAAAGAATATCAAGATAAAGTATGATGATCCCATTCCTATTCTATGTGATAAAACAAATGTTATCAATATTTCCAAGAATCTAGTGATGCATTCTAGAACCAAGCACATACCAATCTGGTATCACTATATGAGAGAGAGGTTGTTGAGAAAGAAGTTGGATTATGTACCTAAAAAGGATCATATTGCAAACATTTTCACAAAGGCACTTGCAAATGATACATTTGAGTATCTTCAGTAGAAATTAGGGGTAATTTGCCCTCCTTTTACCTGCTAGATTCATAGTTGGTCCATCTATCCAAGGGGAGTAATCCAACCCATATCCTTATTCCTAGACTAATTGTGGCTACCTCTTAGGGGGAGCAAGTAGTGGTTTTTGATAACAGGGGGAGCCTATAATTTGTTTCAAGATGGAGAGAATGTACATCAAAGGATATTTTGAAGATGAAAAATTATGCTTGAAAGAGGGAAAGTCCATTTTCCCTTTGTCCTTGATGTCAAAGGGGGAGAGAGAAATGTGCACCTAATGGGGAGAGATATTGTGCACCAAAGTGGTGTGTGGAAGGTTTTTCTATCAATGAAAAAGGGGGAGATTGTTGTACAACTTTATAAGATTTGTTGTCATTGATGTCAAAATTATATCTGAGATTGTTGTAATTTGGTTGTCATTGATGTAAGAGAGTTTTTGATGTCAAAAGAGTGTTGCACTCTAGTTGTTTGGCTGTCAGAGTCTTTGATAATTGCTTTGTATTTCTTCACTGGTGATGTTTTGCTCCTACAGTTTGGAAGATATTGTTTTGGTGTGTCAAGGCATGTGTGATCCAAGTTTTAGTTCAATTGCATTTTGGAAAGATGTGTTTGTGAGTCATAGTTTGAAGACTGTGTTGATTCTATGAAGGTTCTTTCAAAGGTGTAAAATTTGGCTCTACATTCCTCCACATTTATAGATATGGTGATGTGGTTCAAAATTTAAGTTCATAGTGTTGTGAATGTACTATATGGAAAGCTTCATATCATTAGTCCTTTTGTAGAGAAAGTTGAAGGTGACAGAGTTTAGGACTATGTTATTTGGTGATTGGTTTCAATGTATGTTGGCTTGCACCAACTTTTTGTTGCATGAAGTTGTAAAATGGTTGTATGAGAGTGTTCCTAAATATCATGTCATTTTTTTTGTTCCTCTACAAGGTGTTTTCTAGTTTCTTTAGAATAGGTTGTGGTTTGGAATGAAGGTGTTGCCAAGTTATGCTTTTTCCTGGCTAACTAGGGTATGTTGAAGGTATGTGCCACAAGTTCAAGGTTATGCAAAGTTCATGGAATGTTTGGAGCTGTTGTATAGGTCATGCCAACTCATTTGGGTGAACTTCAAGTAATGTTTTATCTTCATGTGTATCACCAATGTTGCGAAGGTTGACCTGCCACAAGTTTTATGTTTTCTTTCTTAAGAATGGCCTCATTTGAATGAAGTTCATTGAAGACCAAATTTTTGAAGAGAGTTTAGGACCAGGTTAAGCATGTGTTGGAATTTGCAAGGTTTGTTCCTCTTCCTAGTGTTGTGTGTAGTCCTTTTGGGTCTTTCCCTCTACACATTTCATGTTGTTGTTTGATCTTTTACCGACTTGTAATTGTAATATTCTTTTTTGTAGGTTGATTGAAAGAGAAATAGAAGTTGTAGATCTTGTCTGGATTCAATTTATTCATATCTCTATGATAGAAGGGAAGTGAAGAGTTTTCCTAATTGTTTGTTGGAGGTAATGAGCGAAAGGAAAAAATTCTTGAAGGCTGAAAGTAGTGAGCCAATAAGTTGCGAAGAAGATATTTGTAGAAGAGATGTCAAAGAAAAATTGCAATCATCAAAAGAGAAGGGAAAAGAAGAATTGCAATCATCAAAAGGATTGACCCTAATTGTCAGATTTAGATAGTGGAAGGATTTTCATGCTGTAATATTTTCTAAGTTTGTTCTCAGTTCAGGGAGTAGTTATTTCCTTTGTTTTTAGCCCTAAAAATAATTTTGCATGGAGTTGTAGCTTCCTTAGGAGTGACCCTAAAATCTCTTTATAGGGAGAAGTAGCTTCCTTAGGTGATATCCCTAAAACAAAGTTGTAACTATTATTCATTTGTGAGGTCGAATTAGGACAATAGCTCCTAGAAGCATTTTTCACAGTGGTTTTCCCCCTCTGGGGTTTTCCATGTGCATCTGGTGTTGTGTGGTGTTGTGCATTATGTTCATCTTTCATGTTTTTGCTTGTGTTGTAAATTTTAAGTTTCTATTTGCTTTGAAGGGTTTGAGATTTGATAGAATACTGATTCACCCCCCTCTTAGTATTCCAATGTATGTTCAAAATAGTTTTGGTCCTCAATGTGGTCATCTAATTTCCTCACATGTAGTGATATTTTAACTAATACTATGTATAGATAACCCATGTATGGCAAGGAGTTATATACATTGTTCAAGTCTGCAAATAACATGGATTTGCAATATATCTTGTGGAAAGACATTGTTATTGACATATATATCAAAAGCCTCTTAAATTTATATAAAAATAATCAATTTTGTAGAATGATCAACATCAAAGATGGTCTAGTTACCTCAAATATTTTCATCTCAACATTCGCCATAAGAAAGAAGAAAAAATAAAGTTGTAAACTAATTTGGTTAGCTTCAAATGAATAACCTTGATAACTATGTTGGACTCTTGTGAAAACTAAGAAATATATTAACCTCAATTATATTCAACATTAATCTTTTTTGTTGATATCTATCCACCAAAGAATCAAATGATAGATAAGCCCTTTATTATTGTATGTAAGATAAAATACTCTATCATATAACACACATATGTTACTATATACACCCTCAACCTTATACCCTCCACTATAAACCCTATAGCCTTGACTCTATACTTAATAACCTTAACCCTAAACCCTAAACACTATACCCTAGACACTCAACCCTATACCCTCAACCCTAAACACCATCCCTCAACCCTAGGCCCTAAAGCCCATATACTAAACCATTAGCCATAATCTCCACACCTTGAGGCCTAGGCCCTAGGCAGCACCCCTTCAGTCCTGCGCATGCCTAGCCCTGTGCCCTTGTTTCTGCCTCAACCCTCAGGCCTGTGCACTGAGCCCTGAGCCATGCCTTATGCCCAGTACTCTCAGCCCATGCCTCGGCCTGAGCCCTAAAGTCTCAGCCCTGGCTACATGTGCATCCTGCCAGGCACAGACACAGCAAGCTCAAGCCTGTACTTCTGAGCCTTAGGCACTTTTGTCCTCAGCCATGGACCTAAAGGCGTATGTGGTGAGCCTCTGGGCAGCCCAGCCCACTTCCCTCCAGTCCCTAAAAATCTGTACCATCGATTGAAAAGGAAGTAATGACCTAGAGAGGGAGGAAGGGCAGGAGAATAATAGAGAGGGTAAGAAAAGGAGGGAGGTAGAGGAGAACTAAAGAGGGAGAGAGAGAACAAAGGATGGAGAGAGGGATTGATAGGAGGAGACAGTAAAGAGGGATGGAGAGAGGGAAGGATCCATTGAGAATGGGAGAGAGAGCAAAGGAATGGAGAGAGGGAAGGATTCATTAAGAGTGGGAGAGAGATATAACGTGAGGGGGATAAATATACAAATAAAAACATAACACGAGCATATTCTAATGTGCTCACATAATGTGAAATCATATAATGAAGGAGATAAATATATAAAAAAACATAATGCAAGCATGTTATAACACACTCACGTTATGATTTTGTTTCACATAATGTGAACATGTTATAACATGCTCGTGTTATGTCTTTCTTTGGAAATTTTTGAGCCTTTAGATTGGATTTTCCTTGGGATTCCAACCAAATATTTGGAGTGAATTTTCAACATCTAAGGATGTATTTTTGCAAATAGTAACAAATTTGACATAATCTCAAGCGTGCTCCCCAACAAGTTTGTACATGTTTCAACGCCAAGCCAAAAAAATAACGTGATAATGTTAAGTCTCTCTTATTTATCTAACCATGTAACTTTTTTCATGTTTTGAGTATGTTAAGGTTTTCATCTTTAATTTCTTTTATTAGTTTATTCATTTTTTTGTCAAAAACCAATGTGTGGTATTTTTTACTTTTTTTTAACCATTCATCAAAATTTCTTATAAATTACATTTTTAGAAACTATACTCCATTATACACATTGATTTTTGTTTTGATCAATTTTCAAAAATAAGGGGGGAGCACGCTTAATTTTCTATTTTTTCAGAATGTGTCCACTTTGAAAATTAGTTAAAAATCATACATTTATTAAAAATTTAGCAAAAAAAATAGGCATAACTACATGGTGTTATCTAATTTCTCACTAAAGTAATTTTTGAAATACTAAAAAGAAAAGTTAACATTTTAGGGGGACCGCACTAGACACTATGTTATGTTTTTTTCAAAAAAATAGGACTAATTTGTGTAGCCACCTTTTTTTAACCCCTTAATCTTTACCATTTAAAAATAAAAAAAAATATTTTAGAAAGTAGATTCAAAGCTCTATGACCCTTGTTTTTGTTGCATCTTAAAATTTTGTGTGTAACTATATTCAATTTCTCATCCAAGTTCAGTATTTCTTGATTTCAATAAAAAAGTGGTCAATTAAGACCCCTTTTTGGTCCCCTATCTTTGTGAACTTAACCAATATTAATTGAAATAAACCATAGAATTAAAAAATAATTTATCACACAAATAAAAATAAAAAATTGATGAAACAAACACGGATCTGGAAAAGGAATACAAAGAGGAACCTATGATTAAAAACTTGCCCTAAATTTGAAGGTCAAGGGAGATATTGCCCTAGACCAAAAAAGATGTTTTTTGGGATCTACAAAACTTTAATGATGTGTTATAAGCTACTTTTTGTTTCTTGTGACGATGTTGATGAAACTTCTATATTTGACTTATCTACATTAAAAAGGGGGAAAGGTTAGGTTGTTTAGGGGCTTGCCTAAGTCAAACCCCATTTTGTTGTTTCCACCTCCACGTACAAAATGAAAATGATCAAGAGGGATTACTCTAGGTCAAACAAAGGCCAAATAACAATAATTGACTGAAATGAAAAATGAAATGAATAATGTTACCTTGGATATGAAACCCTTATCAAAGTGATGCTTGCATCCTAAGTTGCCACCAAACGTTGTTTAATGGATGCTTGAATTGCTTGAAGACCTACAAGAACTTAGTAATCACAAAACACAATAGATTGTTATAGCTAGCATGTAGAGGATAACTCAATACATCTTTATAATAATAGCATGATTGATCACAATAGCTTCGTGTTCATCATTGCCTCCTAATGTTCAAATGAGAAGAAAAATTGTTTATATATCCATCCCCACTGATAATTTTGATTATAGGTTGATTTGGGGTCACTTTATAGCACACAAGTCCAACACCCAACATATTAGAATTTCAAATAGGTCACCCTTAGGTGAGGCATGTCCCCACCCCCAACTGAGCACTTTTTGCCCAAATTTATTGAGATGTTGAGGAATTTAATAATTTTTCATAATTTGGCACTAAAATGAATAAATTATTAATATAATTAATATTGTAGGAAAAATAGGGTGTCCATGTAATATGAAATTGTCAGGGTTGATAATTTATGGTGCTACATTAGTCTAGAGAGATCTACATGTTTTGTGACAAATTTTAGGGTCTTCTATCAATGTTTAATCATTTGAGGAGACTTATTGGTCCTAATAGTGGTTATGTTTAGGATTGCATTGATTTTGGAATCATAATTCACATCTAGGTAACCAATAACCTTCTGCACAAAAGAAAAAAAACCTATAAAAAGGAGGGCCAATTCATTATAACGAGACATCAAAGGGCAAGGAGAGATGCAAGGGCTAGAATATGTTTGAATAGTTTAGAGAAATTGAGAAGATAGAGAGTAGCTTGAGGAAGCTAATGTTCATGACCACACTAATGTGAAAGAATTGATATTGTATTGCAATAAATGACCAAGGCCTAGCACGCTGTAATCCCATGGGGATGGAGAGCGATGATGTAATTCTAATTGTAGATTATACATATATTGAAATAAATTAATTTTCATAAACATGTATTGATTTTGGATGTTGATATGCATAGAATATCTTTATGTATGTGTTAAAGTTGCATGATTAAAAAATCTTTTATTAGACCCTCCATCCATGACTACATCACATAGTAGTATTAATGAATGCCTTTGAAGACCTAGTATATAAGGATTGACATATTAGATATTTTAAGTCTAAGTGAAGCCCCTTATTTATTGTCCACAAGAAGTCATGTACCCGAATATAGGATGTATGATGCGATTGCTAAATGCATGGTTGCTCTATTTTGCATGCTCCATGATAATTTGAACGTGTTTAATAAATGTTATCCTCAGGAAATGACGAATCTCAGCCATACATGTAATAAAGACCAAGATAATGCCTTCGAAGTGACGAAGGAGAAGTCAAGTCAGTAGATAAGATAGAATTCAGGCGGCGAATCGTGACTGACCGGACTGTCTGAATTACGTGATTTGTTTGAGCACGTCTCTTAAGTGGCCAAAATATTTACTACCCTATTTTCCACATAAATTATCTATAAATCTTCCTCCCTAACCATCAATCTTCAGTTCAAAGCAGTTTTGAGGAACTGGGCAAAAGAAATTAGTTAGTATTGTAAGATGGAGAGTAGAGTAATGTTGGTAGTGATATTGGGTTGCCTAGGTTTGCTGGCATTGCAGGCCAATGCTCAACAAGCCACCAATGTGAAGGCAACTTATCATCTTTACAATCCTCAGAATATTGGGTGGGATTTGAACAAAGCCTCTGCTTACTGTTCCACCTGGGATGCAAACAAATCCCTGGATTGGCGCAAGAAATATGGATGGACTGCCTTCTGTGGACCAGTTGGCCCAACCGGACAAGCCTCTTGTGGGAAATGCTTAAGGGTAAGTAAGCTTCAGTACATGGTCTTTTCTTTAGTTTTTGAGATTCAATACTATCTATGTTTATAAGATCGAAATCTGCATTTTATGTAATTTTATTGAGTACTCTTGTGGTGTTGTGATGCAGGTGACAAACCGAGACACTAAAGCACAGACCACTGTGAGAATAGTTGATAAATGTGCGAATGGAGGGCTTGACTTGGACGTCAATGAATTCAACAAGATTGACACCAATCGCAATGGGTATAATGCCGGTCATCTGCAGGTGGATTATCAGTTTGTTAACTGCTAAACACAACATAATGACAGCCATAGAATAAAAAGACTGAGATGGGAATAATGAATAATGGGTCCAAGGATAGTTATGGATTCCATTATGAGAATCCTGCTCATCTAATGTGAGCTTATGGTTTTACAGTTGAGGAACTTAACTTCTGAGATCTATCTAATTAACATATATTTCCTACAACATTCCATTATCATTTTTAGTATTAGTTTATGGTTTTAACTCAATATTTATGTATCAGGCTTGTAAGGGTAAAGACGTACCAAAAATAGCATGAAGTGATTGATAAATCTTAAATTATGGATTAGTATTTAAGGTCCAGGTATACATAATAAAGTAATAATTTAATCTCATTTCTCCCTTGTAGGGATCTCCAGCCAAGAAACATTGTTTCATATAAAGTAATCTAGAAAATAATGCTGTAGATGGATGAATGAGTATGGATCGGCACATTGTTTTATTCCACATTTCTTTACGGCAGCCAGACTGTTTAAAATAATGACGACTTCAAGGCATCGTACATGGGCATGAATGACTTTTTCGCTTTCCTTTTGGGGTCATTGTGATTAAAGTTGGAATTATTGTCTCTAAATTTGAATTTAAACCATGACATAGATTAAATAAATTATTCGCCATACATATTTAATTATTTAATGTAAATTTTTGCTCAAAAGTCTATTTATTCAAGGCAGTGGATGGAAAGGGAGAGGAATTTGGTACTAGTTGAAGAAAATGGATAGTCATCTATATGAAAGATTTTCAAGCTTCTTTGTTTTGGGTAATTTAGTCAAATTGGTGTCCTTTGTTTTTTTTTTATTATTTGCTTTTAGGATCTTAAATATTTGTTTAGTCTTTTTATTATTATTTTTTCATCGTTTGTGTATAAATTGAATTAATGTTAATTATTCTTAAAAGACATATTGATCTTGCTGAAAATGATTATTTTAAGAAAAAATTACTTACAAATTTATTAAATTAGCAATAAGAATGAATTAATAAACCATTTACCATTATAATTGCAACTTTTCTTTAAAGATGGATTGACCCATGTGCTACCTATTATTAGGAATTTCATCAATAGAAAATTAATGTGAAATATGGTTGGAGGGGTTGGTTTAGGTTATTCTTCAATATTGTCCACAAAGATTAAAATCAAGAGAAGTATTTTTAATATGCTATTTCTTAGTAGGTTCATCTCCCTCAATCACAACCACATTATTGGCTTGAGCATGATGTGTGAATGGGTTTGTGTAGATTTACAAATTATGATTTAAAGGAGTCAAAGCGTACTCGTCTCCATCATTTAAATGCATTTTACATGTACGGTGTTATTATCTATTAGATATTAAATTTTATGTCTCAATGTATACATATTTATATCTTATGTCCATTAACTCTATGATGATTAAAAATTACTCACCATAATAACCTTCGGGAAACTTAGAAAGAGTTGTAGTAATTAGTTTAATTAATGGCAAGGTTGTCATATTTTCTCCCAACAAATTTTATAATACTAGATGAAAGGTATCATAGATTTTTATAATTTCTCTAGGAATTTTTGGCTTAAAGGAAATGGTTCATTAGAGGTTATTGAAGATATAAAAACAATATTAGTAGAAGGCCTCCTATAATTTATGTGTGAAGCATCACCTCCCTTCTTAGAAAGAAAATGGTGGATATACAAAAGGTTAGGATTCTATTATAGAGGATGAAAGATCCATATGTATTAGTGTGTTTGTTTCTAATAAATTGAAACTCAACATTTCTTACAATTACACATGAGTCTTGAATGAGGTATAACTACTCAAATAAAAAAAATCTTGTGTTTTAGGTAATAGACTATCAATAGAAAACCTTTGGAGCTCATCATCTAGAATTTGGTAGTGAACTTTATCGGATAAGGATTGAAATCAAATATCATAATTGTGAACTCTCCTTTTAGATCTTTGATTGCAATGTACCAAATTAGAAATAGTGACTTTAAGACTAATAAAAAAAGAATATCCTTGGTTAGTAGTGGTGTATAAATGAAGTAAACTAAAATATAGGTAAATGATATTTATCTTCCTCACCATATTCATTTAAATGATGGATTAACATTTATTAAGTATGCACATTTCCATTTATTTCATGATCTCACCTAATGCACACATTCTGAGTATGTGAACCTCACTATAACCTACATAATGTTAGTTATCAAATACATATTTATATAACAATATAAGCTATACATTCCAAATATAAATATTTATAAAATTGGTAGAGATTTTATATATTTTTTCATTTCTCTCTCAATGGTTACAATCATGGGTTTTTATAGGAATTTCACCCCAATGTGATTGACTCTTTGAGATCATGTGAACTCTAAACTAACCACAAAATTTATTGGAAAGAGAATTTGGGACACAATTTGAAGATATAAGCCTAGGATACTCTTATGTAGTATATTTATACTCCATAAGAGACAATGATAGAACAAAAATGAATGTGGAAAGAAACCACATAATATGACAAGACTTTAATAGATGTAACATATCACATATATCATTAGGCATCTAGTTCCACTTTATAATTCTTATATCTCCATATATATCTATGTTTACTATCTAATATAAAAGATAGCTTTGAGTCTCTACTCTATATAATATATTTTCCTCTCTCTTCTTACTTGCATTCTAGTTCTTTATTTTGCTAAATTCATACCTTACAATCTATTAGGGATGTGTCCCATACAAAATATCCTTACATCTATTATCCTTGGTCAGCTTTGTGCTTCACACTTGATTTACAATAAGTTGTGGTAGCTTTTGTTTTTGTCCAGATTCTTGCTAACATCATCCCCCCTTTTTAGACTATGTCTTGTTCTCAAGATGTGGATTCAACTACTTGGTAGGATTTTTTTGTAGGTAACTTTAAGTTGTGTCAAACTATTATCCCGCTAATTTTTGGCTCGTTGTAGTATTTGAATGTGGTCCTCTATAAATATGTGTTATTTCTATCTCTGCCATACTAGAAGGGTTTTTTATTTTCTAAGCTCTTTTTTTGGCTTCCCCTGGTATTCTAATCATATGTGCTAGTCATAAACTTATTACTTCTTTGAGCTTCTTTATTTGTGCATTTATATGTTTTCTTTTATCTTACAATTGTTGGAGTTGTGTATGGATGACCTCTATATATACCTTGACTGACCCATGTTCATACCTTGTACTAGGTCATAAGTGCTTGTGATTTGTAGTATATATCCCTCCAAGTGATCAATTTTGGTTTTAATATTCTTTGATTTTTCAACCAATGTAAACAAAATTCATAGAGGATATTTGTATTGTTAATGGTTCCCTCCAGGGTTCTTATGTGATTTTCCAGCAAGCTGTGTGTTATGGAACACTTTTTATTAGCTTCATTCATCCTACTCTTAGTCATTATATAGTTATTTTTTGTTTCTCCTTTCCCTATTATCTTCTCATTTATTCTTGTAACCCATCTATTAATTTCTTAAGTTGTTATGGTAGTGGAAATTTTGTATCTTTGGGCATATGGCAATTGGATTTGTATAGTATTTATGGCCTCCTATAACTATTTTATGCTCTCTACATGTTGTTATAGAATCTATCCTCTTATGGTAGCATAAAATATGTCACCCAATTAAATAATTTGTATGGGAAATATACTTGCTAAATTTACTTGTGAACCCACTAATGGTAGTTGTAGCAATTGTGGTGTCAACACAAGTTGTATATATTTATGTTGTACTAAGAAGTATTTTATGGACTATATTGGAGATTTGGTGGAGGAGTATTTCCTAGGGGGAGATAAATTTTATTATTTCTAAGATCCTTCTTCATTCACACTATGTTGTTGATTCTATGGAGAATCTATTTCTTGTTCTTGTTTATTGTTTTCTTCCTCCCTCATTATATCATATTCTTTTAGTGATTTCCTCAATTTATTTCTAAATTATTTGCTTATGATTTTCTATTATCTCCTTGATATTATCTAATCTTTGTTTTTTCTCAATTCTTTGGCTTTCATATAGGATAATGTCTTCTAGATCTAGTGTTTTTTCTCATTTTTTTTTCTTATTGCATTTCCTAGCTTTTTAGGAAAGAACTCCATTATTTATTTTTAGTTCTTATTATCACTTTAGATATGTTTTGAAACATGCCATCATGGTTTATGTCATTAGTGAGAGTATTCACTTCCATCAAGGGTTCCTTTTTGGAATCTTCTCCTTTCTTTGTTTGTTCCCAAATTTGAATTGTACTCTTTTTGGTGATTTTATTCTATGGGGTATTTTGTGCATCCTCCTCTTCTTTGTTAGCCTTTTTGTTTCCTAATATAATTCTCCTTTTCACTCCATGCTTTTCCTAGAATGGTTGTTTCTTCCTTTCCCCACTCAATTTTTTTTAATATTCCTTCTACATCTAGGTCTTTTTTTATGTTTGTGGGGTGGATATTGATTGTGTTTGAGAGGAAGTAGAATGTTCTACCATAGCCTACACACTTGGTGTGTCTGAGTGTAATCTACTAGTCTCCACTTATGTTTTTTTGTCATGTTGGTCTATGGTGTTAAAGAACTTGATAGTGGTACTAAGGATTTGGGTTTCAACACTTCATTTGATGGTGTTAAACTTTTTCATATAGTTATCCCTATTTTATCTATTTTTTTGTTGCCTCTTTCTTTTGTTGTTTGTCCATGAATTCTCTATACATACCAAACCTTTCAACGTTCACATATTTATGATTTTTTAGTAGTTTTTGGGTGTATAATTCCATTTCATCCTATTTTATTTCATCAAGGAGCCTTGGTATCCATGAATCCCTCAACTCAACTACTTCCATTAGCATTTAATTTTTGTCTACCAAGAAATAGATATCTTGTATGTAATTTCACACCATATTGTATGAGATTATTTCTTTGTTCTACATTTTTTGTTGGAGGGATTTGAAGAAGCCCCAATATGTGGTAGTGTATACCTTTTTTTATCTTTGAATTAGTCCACATATTTGATTTGTGCTACAAAAAACATATGGGAGTGTCATTCCTTTCTAAAAAATTAGGAGGGGATTCAAAAGTAAGATGACAAGGTAGATAATTAATGTTCCATACCAAAAATTGTAGTTAGATATCTTTGTTTTTATAGAGGGGGAAATTTGACACCTCAAAATGACATGATCTCAAAGGGGTGAATGTTCCTCGACTACCTCAGGGATCAAAGATCAGGCGATGAGATTGAAATACAAGAGGGCGATATTTTTAGAGATCAAAAGAGTAGGTTGCAAAGTTCTCTTAAGAAAATTGGTAGGCTCTCGGCCAAGGATGACAATGTGCTATGTAGATGTCCTCACAATGCACTAAAGTCTTGTACAAAAAAAACCTGAGTTTACTAACAAAGAAAACAATGAACCTATTCACTATTTGGTGACTAAAATTATCAAGAGTGTGCTAAAATTATAATAGAACAACAAAGATACACTAAATAACATAAATTCTCATAAACTAAATTTTGGAACACAAAAATCTACTGAGAGGGGGGTTGAATCAGTAGATTTTAAAACTTAACCTTCAAAACCTTTATGCAGACTAAACATATGATACAGAAATATAACCAGATACATAAACTAGCTCTAAACACTTTCAACAAATTGATTCCTTTAGATTTTTATGTAGATTCACTAAACATGCAAAGAAATAAACATGCACACACATAAAACATCACATAACACCAGATATACATGGAAAACCCAAGATGGGAAAAACCATAATGACAAAAGTTGCTTGAGTCTATTGCTCAAATCCAACATCACAATCAAATCCTTTGTTACAATGTTTAATGGCACCAACCCTAAGGAAGCACCAACTCCCTGATTTAGGAGCACCAACTCTAAGGAGACACCAATCCCCTACACTGAGCACCAACTCAATTATTTGATGGTACCAACCAATAAGATCTATAATTTAAATAGATATCACAAATTGATTACAATTCAATGTTGCAACTTACTTTGCAACTGCACAATACATTGTTGCACTTTCTGCAACTCACACTCTGTTGTTGATGTTGCAATCTTCGCAACACATCCTATCTTCTCCTCTCTTCACTTCTCTCTTATTCCTTTCTCTTCTTTGCTCTTTCTTCTCTACAGTTTTCTTCACTCTCTTCTTTGCACTCCCTTCTACTCTTAGAACATTCTTTGTTCTATCTTGCTACACCTTAAATATAAACCCTTGGATATTTTTTTCTTTTTTGTTTGGGTTTCACTCATTCATAGAATTAGTGCATTCTTTGTTTGTTGCATTACTCACTCTTCACCCTCTTGCAAACTTCATTAACTCAACACATGCAGGCTCTCCACTTCAACAATTTTTTGATTATCTTCTTTTTCACCGACCTATAATTACTTCCTCAAGATTTGCACCACCATCCAGATCATCTCGAACCTTATGTTAGGGTTTCCTTTGTTTACAAGCTTCTCTAGCAAGCTATCTATTCATCTCAAGCTAAACACCATCATCTAGCTCATCATAAAAGCACATGATAAGGTTTATCAGATATCTTCATCATCACACTACCTTTGCATCGAACCAAATCTAATTCTAATCATTAGATGCCATCATCGATTTCAAATCTAATTCACTGGCTATCATGGTGGTCTGAAAAACCCTAAGACATAATGTATTAAATGTTATTCTCTATTCATTCAATCTAATTTTGATCTTCATTGATATGGCTATTTTTGTCACCAACTTGTGCATCAAATCTCCAATCAAATAGTCATTGGTGTAGTTGAATGAATTAAATTTGTTCACTGTGTTAGTTACTAGATGAAAACCTCTTTTACATGAACTTAGCCCTAGTAATCTTCATGATTGAATATGGGTTGTTGATCCCAGTCCTTTGTGCCAAGATCCATGGTTCTCCATTCATCTTGACATGTTTAAATTATCACCGTCAGATTGTTCTTCTTTAAATAGGAACCATTGATCTTCATCTATGACTAACAGTTTACACCATTGAAGACACTTTATCGTATCGAGCAGAAACATATTAGGGTATGTGCAGGATCATGATGGGCCAAAAAATGGCAATATGATGGGTATGTGTGGGGTATGTGGTTGATGACTTTTTTTTACCCAAAATTGATGAAACAAAAAGGGTTTTTAAAGGATATTCTCAGCTTTCCACCAATATAAATTATGCTTTACTTTGAATTTAATTAATAATTATTATTCATTTTCTATTTGAGTTACAAGAAAAGTCCGGATTGATAGGCTGATTGAAAAACATCTATAGCTTTCAAACAGTATCACATTTTTTGAATCTAAAACATGCATCATATTCTATGCTTCACATACTATAGGACTAAAAAAAAAAAATTGACTTTCATGAATTTTTGACCAAGTTATGGTGGTCAGACATGCAAGATTTTATATTTTTTTAAATTTGTAATAAAATCATTTATGTTAATTATTTACTTGGAAAAAATTACAAAAAATATGCATCCACCTTCGAGACACTTAAGTCCTCTACTTATATCCTAAAATCTTATAAAAAATATTATCATTTTATTGTGAAGTTAGAATTGGTGGCTGAGACACTGCTTACTGCTTATTTTTTTCCACGAAATTTAAGTACTATTGCATTAAAATTTCAAATTTTCACCAGTAGTTTTTCATTACACTTCGTGGTTTAGAGCTACATTATAAAAATTTGCTACAGATTCCATTCTTACATATTTTTGAAAAATATAGATAACTTATTCAAACTTTTACATCAAGTTGCCTAACTTTGATTTTTCTAAATTTTTTGCCACTTAATGGCCTATTTTTTCCATGTTGATCCTGCACATACCCATTAGGGTCCTATTGGTAAACACCATTCACATGATACCTCTTGTGAAAGACACAGGCCCACATCACCATCAGTCATCCATGCCATCACCACATAATTCACAATAAGGATGTGAATTGGTTTGTCAAGCAATCGCTCTTCGCCATCTATTAGCATAGTCACCTTCCATCACCATCACCTTCCTATCAGGTCCCACCAAGGTGTTTTCCAATAGACCTTTCAACTTTGATCAGGCTGTCCCTACTGCCTAAGTGTCATCCTTGTCAACGTCATACAAAAAACATCACTAGTGTGACTTGATATATCAACCAAACTCTTGTCGCCACATGTCCTGCTGACATCATCCTTCACCATCGTTTGGTCCACCTTATCAGCATCTCCAAGAGACTAAATCATCACCTATTCACATGTCACATGTCATAATCTAATTTGACCTCAAATTAATGCTTCAATACATCCACCTTTACATCATTTCTACATATCAAACTCCCACTAGTCTGCGGGGTCAAACTGAGTCAACTCTTCCTTTTGGCAGGATGTCAGGAAGCTTCTACCTATCCTTATCTTGACTGTCAAGGATCGTGGATCCCTTTTTCTTCATACCACATATATCTTGAGTGAGTAAACCGACAACCATACCTCTGAATAGTGAAGAACAAATCCCTTTTGTGAGTCAAGATCCCCCCTTCCTTCATACAACTCATCATTCCTTTTGGTAAGTTGTAAGCCTCCCTATTAACCTATGAGCATGAAGCCATTTCAGGGGTCAGTGTTCCTGAATACTTCATACACTTACACCCATGACTATAGACTTAGTAAAGGTTACTATGAACCTTCAAAATCTGATTGCCGACAACTTCCAAACCTTCTATGCCTTTCTCAAATGCATTCGAGAAGCAATACGCCCGATGACCAATGCTCGATTACCTACACAGCTTCTAAGTCTTTTACCATGGCATTTGGTAAGCGATAAGCCCGAATCCCGAACTCTGAAACCTACAAACTTAGCATAAATTTCACTATTTTTTACACTAGATCTTCTTTTGACTTCAATCAGGTACATTGTTGCAATCTCCCCTTTACACCAACTCCATTTCACCTCTAATCTCTCCTTTTGACATCAATGAAAACAATATGCCAACAATCTCTCCCTTTTTCATTAATGGAAAAACCAAAATGCTCCAAATGCTCAAAACCAATTAATGAGCATTTGCACAACTTTCTCCCAATAGAGCTCTCTCCTCAAGCAAAGCATTTTCAAAACTCTCTCCCCCTTTGACATCAATGGAAAAGGGTCACTTCAGGGCACCATGCTACTGCAGCCTCTACTCTCCTTAGTAATGGAAAAAAGGGACTTTATCTCCCCCTTTTACTGATACCAACTAATATCAATTTTTTCATACCAATTGTTTCTCTCATTCTTTGACTACAATGACAAAGCCAAATGCACCAACCAATTTGTGCCAATTAACACTATTTGATGCCAATTGAAGTGATATTACATTCTCTGAACCAATCAAGTTTGATACCAATCACATATATGTTTTCCCTTTATGCTCTATACAAATTAATATTCTAGACTGCACTATATCAAGTATAACATTGATCCGATACCAATAGGAGCTCCCCCTTAGAACTTGCTCCATTCTCTCATGCATACTCAAACATTTGCTTCACTTTTAGGCTTTGTACCAACTAAACTACTCTGTACCAATTCAAGATGGACTGAAACCAATTGGAACCACTCAATACTAGATGTAACAAAAGTAATTTGTGAGTGAATTGCAAAACAACTCCCCTTAAGACATATCTCTTATTCTTGTAGACAAGGAGTATTTATTTTAATAGAGCACATGTACAACTACCTTCTCCTTCAGCTATGAATGTTCTTCCCCTTTGACAAGCATTTCAAGGAGAAATATTGTGACTAAATCTACAACCGTCAAGTTGTTAGAAAATTGTAAAACTAATTTTACTAGACTTGATATCCTTTTTCATTTACAAGGATGAATAAAATACCAATTAAGCTCCCCCTAGACTCATGCCCTATCACTAAAAATTAGTGATGTAAGGATGGAGAAACCACATTAAATTCTTCTTTTTGACCTTTCATTCTCCACACCTTCTTGGGCTTCTTCTCTGTCTAGTTAGCCATCTTCTCAAGAATATGTGAAACATTTTTTACTTTGGGGGACATATTCTTTCTCTCATAATGTGTTATTGGCCTTACATATTTTAATCTACAACTCTTTACTATGTGACCAAGGTTATTATAATTGTAGCACATTACATTCATATTCATTACAGGGGAAAATGAATTTCTATTCACATATTTTGTGCTCCTTCTAGGTGTAGCTCTACATTCACAAGCCCTATGACCAAACTGATTACATGTATAATAGTAACCATAGAGAAACAAGGAATACCTGGCCATATCTTTTCTTTGTACAAGATGAGGTGGTTTTCTTTGCTTTTACTTCTTCATGTATCTCATCCTTGAGAATATTTCTACTTTAGCTCCCTTTATATGACGCTTCTTATTCAAATTTTTAGGGAATGAATTATCCACCTTCTTATCTACTGTAGGCTTCTTTTCCTCTTTTGCTTCCTTCACTTCAGTAGTGTCTTCTTTTGATCTTCCATTTCCATAGGAATTTTCTTTGGAACAACTAGTGCAGACTTTCTCTTTCTTTGAGCAACATCTTTCTTCTACTCTAAATATGTCATATAACTTTGCAGAAGCACTGGTAGAGGGACTCTTTCCTTTCTCAAACCCAAGGCCAACCTTTTATTTAGGTTTTGATACCTTTTGTGATCTAACTAGTTCATCTAATATCTTAGATCCACCCTTTAACTTTAGGCCTTTATCAATATGCTCTTTAGCCTTTTCTAAATCTTTTCTCAAGGCCACTATTTATGCTTCTAGCTTCGTGCACTCATCTGATTTAGACTATAGTTTA
>VDFB02292527.1:17066686-17184918 GCA_007258455.2 Sequoia sempervirens | reverse complement strand
CTCTAACCAAAGCAAAGCAAAGAAAACCAAAATTGAAAGGAAGCCTACTCTAACTATGTACATGAAAAGAGTTGAAAACAACTCAAAACTGGAAATAATGCTTCAAATACTACCCATTAAGAGGCAGTGGGATATCCTCCCCAGTGAGAGTTTTCAAGCGGAAAGCATTATCTCCCAGGATTTCTAAAATCTGGTAAGGGCCAAGCCAAAGTTTGTCAAATTTTCCATGCTCCCCCTTATAGTCATGGGCTTTATCCCAGTATAGAACCAAGTAAGAAATCCTAAAGGCTTTTACCTTGGCTCTTTTATCAAACCACCTTTTAACTACACACTGATGTTTAGCAAAGTTTTCTAAGGCTTCATCTCTTTTTTCTTCAAGGTGTAACAACTCCTGTAGGCGGGCCTCATGCCTGTTCTCTTCGTCATAATATTCATTAATGAACTGTAAAGTAGGGCTCCTCAATTGAATTGGAAATACAGGTTCCAGACCATATACAAGGTGATAAGGGGAGGTCCCTATGGAAGTCTTCTATCTTGTATGGTCTACCCACAAAGCAAATCTAAGTTGAGTGTGCCAATCTTTGGGATTCTTCTCTAGTAACTTACGAATGACTATCAAGAGGTTTTTATTGGAAGACTCAACCAACCCATTACCCTGTGGATAGTAATTGGATGAAAAATTTATTATAATCCCATGATCAAAGGCCCAATTAGAAAACTTCAATTATGCAAATGCAGGACCATTATCACAAACTAAAAATAAAGGACATCCAAAGTGATTGATAATACCTGATTCAATGAAATCAATTACCACTTCAGAAGTACACTATTTACATGCAAGAGCTTTAGTCCATCGTGTAAAGTAATCAGTAATGGTGAGAATATACCTATGACCAATAGAAGAAGGTGGATTGATGGGACCTATGAAGTCCATCCCCCCCTATGCAAAAGGTTTTACCTCAAAGATTGGGTGGAGTGGAAGAGTTGCATACTTCTCTCTGGTTGCTGCAATCTGGCATATTCGACAAGTTCTGACATGATTGTGTGTGCCCTTGAATAATGTAGGACAATAATAACCAGCCCTTAGAATTTGGTTGTAGTAGAATGTGCAAATCCATGGCCAATACCATATCTATCATGAAATTCAGCCATGACCATTCCTGTTTTCCCAAGCATCTCGGGTGGATACCTTCATGATTTTTCTTATATAGAACAACTCCCTTCAGCATGAAACTGTCACTCCTCAAGTGTAATTCTCTTCTCTATATTGCATTAATATGGTTAGGACACCTCTGAGTCAGAAGATAATGAACAATATCATCATACCATTCGCCAAGAGATACATCCTCTAGATTGTAATGCTGAGCTGCAAGATTAGAGCATGTTTCTACCACTGTCCTTGTAAGTCTTTGCCCTCTTACCAGCTTCATGGGTTGGATCTCAACATCATACTCTTGTAACATAGTTACCCACTTGGCTCTGTGTTCCCCTAGCTCATTTTACATCAACAACAACTTAACTGTAGGATCAGGAACTATTGCAAACACCTTGTTTCTGAGAATATAATGCCTAAACTTCTTCACAGCTCTGACTAAGGCATAGGCCTACTTCTCCACACTTGGGTACCTTAGTTCTACATCTTTCAATTGTGCACTCATGAATTCTATGGGATGTTCATTTCCTTGATCAGATTTTTGAGTCAACATAGCAGCATAGGAGTGATCAAAAGAAAACAAATATATATAGAATGGCTTAGCATAATCTAGACTCACCAAGACCGGAGCTTCAGCAATAGCCCTCTTTATCTCTGCAAATGCTTCCTTAGCCTCTATATTCCATTCAATTTTGGCTTCCTAATTCAACAGTTCATTCAATGGCTTTACTATTTATGCGAATCCAGTGATGAAATTCCTTACAAAGTTGATCTTACCAAAGAATGACTTCATTTCTTTCTTGCTAGAAGGTGGTGGGATCTTGAGTATAGCTTCCACTCGTTCTGGATCAATGGAAATTCCTTTCTCAAAGATAACATTTCCTAGCAACTTTCCCTCTGTCAATCCAAAGATGCATTTCTTTGGATTGAGAGATATACCAAATTCCCTACACTTCTGAAATACTTTACACAAATTTGTGATATGGTCACCCCTCTTCTTGGAAAAGACTATTAGATCATCCATATAAATGATTATGCACTTACCAATTATTTCCTTAAAAGAAATGTACATAACCCTCTGAAATGTGGCTCCAACATTAATCAAACCAAAGGGAATTCTCCTACATGCAAAAGTTCCCCACTTGGTAGTGAAAGCAATCTTATGTCTATCTTCATATTGCACTATAACCTAGTTATATCCTGAATAGCCATCTAAGAAAGACATCATCTGAGATCCATTGAAAATCTGAAGTGCTTCATCTAGTGAGGGTACTAGATAATTATCCTTTTCTAATGCTTTGTTGAGGTTCCTAAAATCTACACACAACTTGATTTCACCATTCTTTTTCCTCACAGGAACCAAGTTTGCAACCCACGTTGAATGTCTAACTAGAAATATGATCCTTGCAGACAATAGCTTCTGCACTTCCTTCTGTATTATAGGTTCCAATAGAGCATTAATTAGCCTTTGTCTTTGTCTAAAAGGTTTTACTCCTATATTGAGAGGGATAGTATGAGTTATGATTGATGTGTTATAGGTCTTCAAATATTCATAACTCCATGCTATCACATTTGTATATCTATGTATTGCGCCAATTATTCCTCTCCTCTCTTCTGGAGTGCATACTTTGCCAATGAAGACATTCTTGGCATCATCTTGAGTTCCCATATGATACTTTTCACATTGTCCACTGATGAATTCTTTTTTGGCATCTTGTTCCTAATCTATGACCTTATCCAGATCAAAAATCCTCTCTAATTGCACCATTCCTCTGGGAATAGTATTGGTCTTCAAATTAAGTACTCCTTCCAAATCCATTTCTGCTTCTTGGAGTTCAGTTTCATCTATAATTTGAGAAGCAAAAACATCTGTACTTGTGATAAAATCTAAAATATTCTTATCATCTTCAAATACTTGGAAGTTGGTGACATTATCAGGTACTGAAGTTACTGGGGTTAGTTCCACTGTAAACTTCTTTAGTCTAGAAAGAGACAGAGGTTGCAATGTACTAGCTGCCTAAGCAAGAGAGTTAGTTGTCTAGTTTTTACCTTGTGGTATTAACTAAATGTTGAAGGCATCAAACCCTTCAATAAGGTCACATACTATGTGTCTATAATTGGTCATTCTTCTGTCATGACAAGAGTACTGTCTCCTAACTTGCTTAACCATTAGCTCAGAATCCCCAAAAAATTGCAAGATCTTGACCTTTTTCTTTAGTGCCATTAGCAACCCATGGACCAAGGCCTCATATTCTACTACATTATCCGTACAATGAAATTGAAGTTTATGAGCAAAAAATAATGTCTTACCTCTTGGACTAATTAACTCAAATACTGCCCAGCTCCTTGCTTTGATTTGGATCCATCAAACCTTAAAGTCTAATAGTTAGCAACTGCAGATTTCCTTGTTGTATCCCTTGCACTGTTGCTGCTAGAAGGTTCTTCAGAAAGCATCACTTTCTTCTCCTTAGGGTCCTCTTGGACATTCTGGATATCAATTTTGACTGCTGGAGTGGGGTTGATACACTTCTGCACTTGTTCCACTGTAGTTTGGCATAAGCAACAATCTAGTTCTGAATGAGAGGCATTATGAACCCTACACCAATTTTAAAAAAGAAAATCTCTAAAATTCATCTTCCTACCCAACTAAATATGATCCTCAATGCACTTCTGAATGAATTCCTGGAAATTATCTAGTAAACTAAGCTGACTGTCTTCAAGATCATCATCATTTTCGACTGGTTCTGCCAAGGCTTCAGTGCCATTGGATTCTACTGTGAGATCAATAGGCGTAGTATGGAACATAAGGACCTCCTCTACATCAGATTCCTCAAAGGGGGCTGCAAGTACATAATTCCCCATGCTCACCTCAGATATTAAAATTTCATTAGAGGTATTCTGATATTCTGTAATCATGTATCTCATCCTGGGTTCCCTTCCAAGGAAGCCACATGTGAGAGTTATCAGTTGATACATATCCATTCAAGGCCCTGGTAAAGTCTCTTCCCAGAATTAGGCCATAAGTATCAGGTATATCCGCCACTTGTATATTAATGACCTGTTGAATCCTAGGGTCAGAAGCAACTTGCATATGAATCATATTTAATTCCCCTACAACATTAACTTCAGTTCTATCCAATTGTGTAACTTTCTTTTGGGAATCAGCAGGAGTAATGCCCAAAGCCCAACAGACACCAAAGGGCATTACATTGGTGGAAGCACCAAAATCTAACAAGCAATTATGCAAGTGCTTACCAAATATGCGGATAGAAATCAGGAATGGAGGAGTCTTTGTTTTCCCTTGAAATAGAGTTAAGGGAGTATCTACCTGAGCAACTTGAGTTCTATCTTTCTCTTTTCCCTTATCTCCAGAAGGCACATGAACTTGATTTTGAGTCTGATTTTTCCTTCCTACTGTTTGAGAGCTAGATACTTTGTTGATACTTTCACTAACTGATCTATCTTGTGATATGGAATTTGCATTATAAGCCCCTAGAACAACATTTCTAATTGTTGAAACCCTCAATAACTCAAATGCAGATAGACTTACCTTTAGCTTCTTGAGTTCTTCTACAACATATATGGCTAGTTGTTCTTTACTTAGATCAACAGGGGTCTCTTTTGGATAGTCCACCATCCTATCTTTGCTTGCTTCAACACTTCTTCCTTTTGACATGTCCATATGTGCTTGTCCTTCCTTTGACATATACTGCTTAGACACATGAGGATACGATGGATTATTGTTGGCATTGGGATCTAGAGGAGTGGTGAAGTTGTTCAGTGGAATGGAGGTGGTGAAGGAGCCTCCAGCCAGTGGATGTCTATGTGACATGTCTCTCAAATCATACTTCTTAACATGCCTCTAGAAAGTTTTTACCTTTTCAACATAAGCTTCTTCTTCATCCAAGGGGCCATTGTCATTTACTAGATTTTCATCAAACAATTGTGAAATCTCATCTCCATTGCATACCTGGTCTACCTCTTCCTTGAACTGGTCTGATTCTTCTTCAAGTACATTGTCCTTGCTCTATGGAAAAGGAGCATGGTTCAGGACCAACATTAGTGAATCATAAGGAATAGATGGCACCATCTCCTGACTACTTGAATTGTTCTCTAGTTCATATTGGAATATTGAAGCTATTGTTTGGAACTCTTGACAATCTAACTCAGAATGTTGACTTGTTTTATGGAGTTTACACCATCCTGATAATGCAGCCTAAGCTAAATATACACCATTAGGAGGCTTCTCTTGATTAACTGGCTGATTGATTGGTTGATCCAATGGAGTAGGGACTCCTCCATTATTAGGCCTCGTGTTCCAAGTCTTGTTTTGTCCTGGTGGTTGTCTCCTATCAAACCCTTGTCAACCACCTTGCCCTCGGTCAAAGTTTTGGCCTGAGGATTGTCCTCTATCATAATTATATCCTCTATCATTATTATATCCGATGTCATTGTTGTATCTTCTGTCACAACGTTGCTCCCTATCAAAGTATTGTCCTTGTTGATTTTATCAACTTTCTCTGCTTTGATTGGACTGCATATTTCTCTAAGAAGCTTGCAACTAACTGTTCTGGTTCCTCAAGTAAGTCACCTCCATATTCAGCTTCTTCACTTTTTCGGTCAAGTCATCCAGTCTTTCCTAGTTAGGGTTTCTATATGGAGGCTGGCTCACATTATTTTGGGAATATCTTACTACAATGTTGGTGTTTAATGACTGGTTCAAAACTTCAGAATTTTGCAGCTATGGGGGATAGCTAGCATGAGATTGTGGATGAAGAGGTTGATTCACATTTTTTTGCGGATAACTGACTGTAGGTGGCATTTGACTCACTGGAGGCCTTGGGTGAGGGACCATAGGAAAATGAGGAATCGTATTCATGATTGGAGTATGATTGGTGATAGCCTAGTTGAGAGCTGGGACTTTTCCAGGGTGAGCAACGAGTCCTAATGATGGTAGAGGTCCAGGAAAATGTTGTCTTAGGGTAGTGCTAACCTTTATAGCCTCTACATATGCATCAAGCAAGGTATTAGGAGGATTGTTTCTCCATTTCATGAAGGTGGCTATCAGACTATCAATACCTTCATAATAGACTTCTAAAGCAGTGGGCTCATCAATAGCATAAGGCGCCTGCAGTTTAGTATAGGTGCAGTGAAACTGGTTGTTAAAGGACCCTATAGGCTCATGGACTTCTCTCTTAACATTAGTGAACTGACGGTAGAGCTCACTGGGACTGATGGGAATCCTAAACTTCTACAAGAATGCAGTCTCCAGTTCATTCCAATTCTGGATAGACCCAGTAGCTAAATGATTGTATGAATAGAATGCATCCTCTCCCAAAGAATAAGGAAAGAGTCTACATGCTACATCCTCATGATTGATTCCCCGATCCTTAAGGATAGTCTAAAAGATCCTAATGTGTTCCTCAGTAGTTCTATTGGGATCATTAACCTGGAACTTTGAACGAAAGTGTTCAGGGTTCTTGGGCATGACATTTTAATTGGAAAAGGTCAATGGAGATGGGTTATTAGCTAGGAAAGCCATTCGTGGAGGTGGGGGTGGTAATGGCTGATTTACAACTGACTGAGGTTGTGGGATGGGAATGTCCTCAGACTCAGACTCAGATGAACTTGAGAATGATGGAGATGATGGAGGTGGTTGGGTGGATGATGATTCTTCCCTTCTGTTGATCCTTCTTGACCTAGTAGGGACTAGTAATTCTTGAAATTCCTCCTCTCCTAGAGTAGACCTAGTTCTTCTTTTGAATCTTTCGGGAGAGATGGCAGCCATAAATTGATCCAGCTTAGCTTATTCAATCCTTCCTTCTAGCGCCAATCTGTTGATGATGTTTTCTGCACAACAACAACTCAGACATAATATAATAAACTATCTCTCTTGAAAGGTAAATCTCTATCAACAAGCCTCAGGAGATAACCCCAAGGTCTCTAATGTCAAGTCTTGACAATGCACAAACAACTCAATGATAAATGTGAAAATGCTGGTAATCACAAAGGGACCTTACTACAAGCAAAGACTAAATCTTGAACTTATCAAATCTGGCAATGTAATGATACTTCAATCCTAAATCTAATCCAAATAATAAAGAAATAGCAAAAGGTTAGGGTTTCAAAGAGATGTCTAAATTTAACTACTCCTAAGATTAACAATGCAAATGATGAAATACTTGAAATGGACCAATCCCTCATAAACTAATTCCTGCTTGACCAAGATAAATCTACAATCTTACAGAAATAGTACACTCTTCTAAGGTTTTAAAGATTTTAAGATCCTAAAAATTCATCCAAGACAACCCAATTGCAATTGAAATGAATAAATATCCACAATTAAACTAAGCACAATGAATATAAAAGTCCAGGCTAACTTTACAAAGCAACTAACAATCAACTAGCTGCAAAAAGTATGGACCAGGGATTGTTGCAAAAACTTCAAGCATCAAATCATAAACAACATTGAATCAGATCTATATCTAAATCTAATAACCTTGAGCAATTTGAAAGATAGAATCATAAGAACCATGCAAGATAAATCAACACAAAGGAGATCACCAGAAAATCACAATGCTCTTCAATTATATTGAATCACCAAATTTCAGCAACAATTCTAATGTTTTGTGCTACAACACTTGCTCAAAATGACCTAATTTCTACCTCTACTCTACTACTTAATTCGCTCTAATAACTATCTTTCAGTGTATCTTTATTCTATATGTTACAAATGAGGCCAAATGCCCAATTTATAGAGAACCACAAAGCATGTCGACCAAATAAGGGTTTACAATAATAATAAAATAGCCACAAATAAGTCGGCCCAACTAATGTTTACAATAATAAATGGCCATAAAATAGGTCGGCCCAAGGAGAATTCAAAATAGAACAAATTAGAATTTAATGCGTGAAGTCAATCCAAGTCGGCCTGGGATCTCCAATGCAACCCTATATTAATTGCTTCCTTCCATTCTAATCCTGAGCACACCTCACCAAGTCGGCCAAGGGGTGGAGTAACTTGAATTTCTTCATAGTTTCAATTTCATCTCCAGAATTTCCTTGATGACTCAGCAAAATTCAGCCTACACTCAACAAAAACCACCATTAATATTCATTATAACACTATTATAACATGAAGATAAAGATTAGCCCATCATTAGTAATAACATATTCATCATCCAAATAAATCTGAGCAAAGATTGAAATCAGCCCAGAATCATCGTTCAATCACAAACAACACAGTTCAAGATTTTGAGCCAGCCGTGGAATCCGGGCCAAAAGGGAAATTTTGGAAAAATCTAGGCCAGGTGAATTCCAGTGAAGAAGGCACAAAATCAACCATAATCATCACAAAATGTAGAAAAGATGTAGATAATAGTGTAATTGATCAATTAAGAGCATGGAATGTTAATAATTTATCATTAAAATCATCCAATTTTCAAGTTTCACCAAGCTTCCCAAAAAATCTGGAAAAAACTGGTCAGACCAGATTTCTGCGAATAGGGAAAATTTTTGGAGTTTCAGCACATTACGAGAAAACAGAGAGCGAGAGGAAAATCGAAGAAATCCGACCGGACAGGAAAATCCCGAAATGAAGGAAAATCTTAAACATCGGCAATCTAACACGATTCACTCAAATTGATCAAAGATCCTGGTTCCATTGCTGGGCAAATCTTCCTTCAGGTTCAATCCAAAACAAATCCATCATTATTCCATTCCATGATTATTTCACCGGTTGAACTCCATTCCATCCATCCATCAATCCATTCCTTCATGTCCATTAAATCCAATTCTTTCATTATTAAGTTTAATGCGTCCAACAAAGGCTTGATAGCGATAATGCCCACAAATCATCCACCCAGATCCAACAACTCGAATTTCGACATACGCAAGCTCGTCCAACATTCAAAGAATAAACTTCAACTCAAGAGAATTGAATGATAAGTCATAATGTAGAAAATCTCAAAACTAGTTCAAACTTCGAGCAGGCGAGGCCAGTTCGGCAAAATTATTGAAAGCGAATTCAGCGAAAACCCAAATTCTCTGAACTGTAGTGTAAAACAAGCCGATCCGGACTTTGAACACAATTCGGGAAAATACAGATGGGGCGAAAAATCCCTAACTGGCTCAAAAACCCAAACTTGGCCCAAACTTAGGATTTTCAACGTATAACTTAGGGAAAACACCTAAGCAAGTAAGATGAACACTTTAGCTCATGCCAAGGCAAGGAAAATCCCCAAAATCAAAGGGCCAAAACAACAAGAGAAAAAGAAAAAGAGGGTCCCTGCTTTCAACAGGGCATGTGTGCAAAAACTACACAACAATTACCAACATTGACATATTCAAATTTGGAGCTAAAAATGTTGATCTAGGGCACCCTAGACTAGATTCTTTCTTTTTGGGATCGAAAGTGTCAAGAGAAAAATATTAAATACATTAATTGATTTGACATGTTTTATTTTCCAAGAATGTTTATAAAACAAGAAATTAAACTCATAATTAGGAAATTAAATTCATAACTATGTCCAAAAACATAGGAGGGAACAAAACCTAGTGTGAAATTGTCAAGGGTGACAATTTTGGACACTACACCTTATACCCTCAACAGTAAACCCATTACCCTCGACCCTATACCCAATATCTTCAACCCTATGCCTTATACCCTATACACTCAACCCTATACCCTAAGCCTTGAACATTATCCTCAAGAATAGGCCCTAAAGACTATACACTAAACCCTCAACCCTAAAGCCTATACTCTTGACCCTATACCTTATACCCTCAACCCTAAACCTGACACCCTCGATTATATACCTTATATCCTCAACCTAGAAATGCTACTTGAAGAGTACAAGGAACTCATAGTTCAATCATAGATGTGGGTGAATGGGAAGGATCTATAATTCATTGTTAAAATTGGAAGTAAAAAAAGTTTGATATCTACTAATTCTTAAGAGATTAAACCTATAAACAACATTGCACCCACAACAAAAATTCATGGGATGAGTGAGCTAAGGGTAAAATATTTAGGTAGGTGCATAATTTTGGTGAATAGAAGTATCAAATAGTAAAGATAACTTTGGTGAATAAAATTTTCCAACTCCTTGCATTCATTCCCTCTTTGATCAACTTAAGGGGGGTAATTTTTTCCCTACAGATTGGCGACCACCAAGTTACCATTGAGTTATTAGATGTGTAAAATATTACCTTTAAATCCAAATGGATTTTTAAAATTGGTACACTAGCCCTTTGAAATTAACACTAATGCCTCCAAATATGCACTTGAAGTAGTTTATGTAGCTTGATAAGCTTGGTTTTAATTGAGGTAAAAGTATGTATGAGATTGTTGTAGTTTGGTTGTCACTGATGTAAGAGAGTTGTTGATTTCAAAAGAGTGTTATAGTCTGGTTTTTTGGTTGCCAAAGTCTCTAATAAATGGTCTACATTTCTCTACTGGTGATGCTTTTCTCCTATGGCTTGGAAGATAGGTTTCTAGTGTGTCAAAGCATGTGTGATCCAAGTTTCAATTCATTTAGGTTTTGAAAATATGTGTTTGTGAGTGATAGTTTGAAGATTGTGTTGATTCCATGAAGGTGCTTTTAGAGGTGTAAATTTTGGATCTGTATTCCTCCACATTTGCAAATATTGCTATACGGTTCAAAAGTTAATTTCAAAGTGTTGTGAATGTGCTATAACCAAATTTTCACATCATTAGTCCTTTTGTAGAGAAATTTGAAGGTGACATAGTTCAGGACTATTTTTTGTGGTGATTGGTTTCAATATTTGTTGGCTTGAGCCTACTTGTTGCATAAAGTTGTAAAATGACTATATGAGAGTGTTCTTGAATGTCATGTGATGTTTTTTTTTCTCTCCAAGGTGTTTTCTGGTTTCTATAGAACACATTGTGGTCTAAAATGAAGGTGTTGTTGGGTTATGCTTTTTCTTGGTCAACTAGGCTATGTTGAAGGTGTGTGAACCCCAATCCCAATACCTGCAAAACAACATGAAAAAACACATTAAATGAGAGATTGCAAGTAAGAACAAGGATTCCCCATGAAATCCATTTACCAAGTTCAAATTAGGAAAAAAGCAATGAAGAACATAATGGAAGAAACAATAAAGCAAGCTAAATCCTAATTAATAAGCAAACTCATGATCCCATGGGGGAATTGGTGCCAATTTGATGTGAAAATTGGCCCTTTCCCAATTCCTATGATGCAAGCTTGATGTGTTGATGATAATTGATCCACTTTGATGAAGGATGGTGAATGCTCCAAGCTAAAAACCTACATAACCTAGCTAAGATTTAATGATGATGGATGGAATTTGATAGATATTTGAGCATGGTAACTTTGCATAATTTGTGAATGATCAAATGAGGAATGAAGCCTCTTATTTATAGATGAGATTGAAGGATGAATGTCAAAAATTGAGCAATGTGGGACTAACATTCATCTAATGGCAAGATGCCATTTGTCAATCTATGAGTGGATGGAGGATGTGCAAGTTTTGAGGATTGTGCCAATAAATGCCTATTTTTAATTTCAAATTTGTTGAAATGACTTGCAAGAGGGAAGGGAAAATGCAATAAATGCCACTTGGCTCAAGGCAAAGGACATGTAAGATGGAGTAAATGCCTTGTTGAGGAAAATAGGGACTTAATAAATCAATTAAATCTATTTTCATGTGTAAGTGGTAAAAGTTGGAGGATGGGACATGATTTAAATTAATCAAGGTTAATTAATTCAATGAGAGATTAGATTATGTAACAAATTTGACTTAGATTTGTGGATTTATTTAAATCAAATATGAGAGGAATGTGATAAGAGATTAATTAAATAAAGATTTTGATTTATTTAATTAAAAGAGATGATGTTAGATTAAACTAAATAAGGTTTTAATTTATTTAATTTAATAGATAGACTTTAGAGATTTAATCAAATAATATTAATTATTTAATTAAATGGGGATAATTAGATCAGATTGATTGATTTAATTAATAAAAGAGAGAGACTTAGTTAGATAAAGTGATTTATTTAATTAAGGGGAGGAAATTGATGAATTTAATCAAATAAGGAAATTTGAGTAAATGGTTAGACCGAGGGATAATTTAGGATGAAATGGTATTAGTAGACAGGATTAGATGCATAATGTCAATCAGTACATTTTACGTGTCTATAGAAGGTACACACCACAAGTTCAAGGTTGAATGAAGTTCATGGAATGTTTGGAGGTGTTGTATGAGTCATTCCAACTCATCTAGGTGAAGCAAAAGTATTTTTTTATCTTCATGTGTGCAACCAATGTTGGGAAGGTCGACATGCTACAAGTTTCATGTTTTCTTGCTTAAGACCAACCTAATTTGAATTTGTGAAGCATGTGGATGATGTTTAATGAAGACCAAATCTATGAAGAGTGTTTTGAACCAAGTTAAATGTGTGTTGGAATTTGTAAGGAATTTTCCTCTTCCTAGTGTTATGTGTCTAGTCTTTATGGGTCTTTGCTTTTGTAGACACCTAAAAATGTCCTAATCACATTGCACACCTGATTTTGATTACGAACACTATTTTTCTCCTAATTCACTATTTTCTCCTATTAATTAGATAATTAATATTGTTTGATGAATTCACCTTTTCATGCCAATTTTCATCTCATTTGATTAAATAATGCAAATTATTTAATTAAATCTCCTAAGTCTTCTCATTTGATTAAATAATCCAAATTATTTAATTAAATGTCCTAAATCCCACTTTGGTTAAATGAATTCTAATTATTTTAATTAAAGATCTAAATTCACTCCACTTGCACAATTAAGTAATTTCTTAATTATTTAATTAACTAATTTCTTCTAATTCCTCCAATCATTGAAAAAATATTCTCATGTAATATTCCTCCAATTTGAATTCAAATATTTCCCTCCACATGGAAATATCTCCCACATGCTCCTAAAATCATGGGATTGCATTTGTCTCAATCAATTTGAGCCCTTGATTAATATCATTGATCTATGTAATTGAGCAATCTTATCCTTTGATTTGATCACTGATCCATGTCATCTCCTCTCATTTAATTCTATCCATTGATTAGCCAATTTGATCCTAGTCATTAATTCCTTAAAAAGGTCTATAAATAGCATTCATTTTACATGAATTTATATCCACAAACATCCAAAATTAACTAGACTATGTAATATTTCCTAATCACCATTATTATCATTTTGTGAATCAATCTCATCACTATCAATCTTTATCAAGCTTTGCATCATTCAACAATGGGATTAGGCTCAAGTTGAGCATTCCACATCAATCCAACATTAATCTCCCAATGTGATTGAGGTTTGCATTTTTTGGATAAAGAAAAGAATGTTTTGAAGGGATCCCAAAACCCTTTACAATGAAAGAAGGCTACAAAAGAAATAACAATGAGCACCAACAACCCCAAAAAAATCCAAAAAAGCTATCAATAGATAAACCTAGGCAAACTGACAACTAAACCAACAATAAAAGATCAACACATAAGCTGAAGAAAAACAAGCTACAATATATTGTCTAAAACCTTAGTTGACTCTAGATTACTAGAGATGACATTATCATGCATCTCCATCACTTCCTTGAGCTCCTAGAAATAAATTGCAGCCCTCTTTTTGGTCTTGCTCCTAGTATGAAAATAGAGAACTTCATCCACACTATTCTCCATCTGGTTCATACGATTAATCTCATTGATCGCCTCCTCATTGTTACTAAGCTCTAGCTTTTTACCAATCCAATTAAGGACTTTCTCATTCAACATAGACAAGCCTTGCGCACTAGAATTCAGGGTCTGGTTGCTAATTTTCACCATAGATTGCAAGTCACTATAGATCTTATTCACTTTTTCCTCCAAGGAAATAAACCACTCATCATGAACCCTATGGACATCATCTTTCAATGTAACCAACCTCTCCTCATGGTCCTTGCTCAGTTTCTCTACATCCACGACCACCTTATCAAGAACCGCATTCATAGTTTTGAATTTTCCTTTAATTGACCATTCTTTTTTATTACAGTTCATCAACACCACACAAACATCCTACCACTCATTCAGCTTTGTATTGAGATCCTTAACCTCCTAAAAGATCCATTTAACAAGAGAAAGGATATTTTTGGTTTCATCCTCCCCCATTCTACAAAAAAAGATCCATATCAATTTCATCCCAATTCATAAGTATGGCAATAGGTAAAGAAACATTTTCAAGGTGATCCTTTTGATCCACACCATTTCCCTCTAAATCCTCCTCAACAAGAGAGTCCTCATCATCAAAAACTTAAATGTTCAACCGTTGTTTACCAAAGTCCACCACCGAGTTTGCCAACAACTCAAAAATCCCTTTCTTTTCCTCAACCTACTCAAAACCCTTGCAATCAGGGAATACCAACCCACCTTGCAAAAGGGAAGCCTCCCCAGAATTCATGAGAAAATATCCCTCAAGGAATTTTTCCACCATAGACTACCCCTTATCAGCCTTAATATTCCCTTGAATCCCCTTATCAATAAGAACATGGACCATATCCACACCTTTCACTCCTTCCTTTCTCAGGTTTAGAACACACTTCTTATTTTTACCTTGTTTCTTCCCCTTAGAAACCTTCTTAGCACCAGGAGTTACAACCTCCTTCATTTCAATGTTAGTCTCATAGCCTTTCAACCAAGAATGAAAAACCTTTGTATCATCCTCAGACTTCCTCTCTTCATTCAAAGACTCCACATCATTAGAATTATCCTCCCCATCATAGTCACCATCCCATTCCTCTGTCATATCACTAGTATCATAACCAGGTGCTATTCCTTTCTTTTTCTGAGTAGAGGAAATCTTACGAATTTAAGGGATAAACTTCAGTTTGATATAATCAATAATACGTTTCATGAAACCCTCATGGAGGATTTCTTTACTGGAATTATTTCTATGATCCTCTATACTAGTTTCCATAGAGAGAAGCAAATAATAGGGGAATGACACCAAACTGTTGTGTCTAAAATGATTAAACAACATAAAGTGGTAACCATAAATAACAACTTGTACCTGCCATCAATTGTCAAATATTTCATGATAGCCAGGGCCACATCTCTCTACAGCGGCTTATTAGAATTCTGATCATACCCATTGCTTCCCACACACATAAGTTTCTCCCTTTCCTTCCCTTTGAAGAAATTAGCCAGGGCAGTCTTAGAGGCAACACGGTCTCTATAAAACTTCTTGCCCTTCATAGATAAACCAATGATTTCAGCAATGAACTCCTCAATGACATTTACCTCCACCCTTGGTAGCATAACATTCTACTATTCCATCCCTTCACAAAGACCTCGGTCACCTCAAAATTAAAACCATGAAGTTTAAGAAAGTAATAAATGCCACCTTTCTCCAAGAACTCCCAAAAATATCATTCTTGCTAAACTCTTCACATGAGAGTAGCTCTAGTCTGCAACAATCGCCACCCATGGCAACCAAAGACAACAAAACCATAGCCTTCACCTTGTTCTGATGAGTAGTGAGAATTAAGAGAACAATCCAGAAGCAAAGCCAAAATGCACCCATAAATCTTGTTATCCTAACAACGCGAGTGCACCTAGCAATAAAACCCAATTCCATTAGCTCTTTTTCATAAGATATGCAATGATTACTCAAAAAAGCTCTGAAATCAAAGTTCCTAAGCCAAGGAAAGAGGAAATATAAACACTTACCTCCCAATGTATCCACCATCATGACTAGATAGTTGGTCATAATTAATAATACTTGGAGATTAACAAGGATGGTGTCATATGAATACCAACAATTATGAAACACAACCCCCACATTAGCAAACCCATCTACAAGAAAACTTTTCCTCATGAAAGACATGTGATATTTTAATATCAGCAAAGGAGCGAATAATAGAAAGGGAATCCTAAATGATATAAAGTATAGACCACAACATGGGATTCACCTTCAAAAGGAAATTAATAATATTAAGGGAGTCCCCTTCCAACCATAACTTCATCACCCCAACCTCTTTAACAAGTAGGAGTCCATGATAGGCTATGGTTTGCATTTCTTAATCAGGTCATTGATTAAATTTCTTTGCTATATCATTTTTTGATTGAACATTCATTGATATTTTTGAAAAATCTTGAATTGGAATGTGGTTTAATTAGATCAATTTCTTTGTTTTTGAGTTGATTCCTAGCCTAATTGATTTGGTTAATCTTCCATGTTCACGCCATCTACATGTTTCATGTTGTTGTTTGATCTTTGGATGACTTGTAATAGTAATATTATTTTTTGTAGGTCAACATATGTAATTTAATCAATGTAATATCATGTATATATTGTAAACCTAGTTGATTTAGGTTGAGGGTGTTGTCAAGGATGTGTAATGCATTATGATAATTGTATAAGAAACTAAAATAGAAATAACAAAAGCTTTAGATCCTTTTTGGATTTGATTTTATCTTATCTTTATGACAGAAGGGAAGTGAAGAGTGTTCCTAATTGTTTTTTGGAGGTAGTGAGCCAAAGGAAAAACTTCTTGAATGTTGGAAGTAATGAGCAAGAAAGTTGTAGAGAAGAAATTTGAATACATTTGTAGAAGAGTTGTCAAAGCAAAATTGCAATCATCAAAAGGATTGATCCTAACTGTCATATTCAGATAGTGGAAGGATTGCCATGCTATAATATTTTCTAAGTTTTCTCTCAATTTAGGTAGTAGTTGATTCCTTATATAGTAGCCCTTAAAAAATGTCTACAAGGAGTGGTAGCTTTCTTGGGAGTGACCCTAAAACCTTACTACATGGAGTAGTAGCTTCCTTGGGTTGTAGCCCTAGAAAATAGTTGTAACTGTTATTCATTTGTGAGGATAGATTAGGATAATAGCTCCTATCAACATTTATCACCACGTTTTTTGCCCTTTGGATTTTTCCACATACATCTGGTGTTGTGTGGTTTTGTGCATTATGTTTATCTTTCATGTTTCTTCTTATGTTGTAAATTTTAAGTTTCTATTTGCTCTGGAGGGTTTAATATTTGATATAATACTGATTCACCCTCCCTCTTAGTATGTTAATGTATGATTAACAATTGGTATAAGATCTTGGCTCCTTATAAGAACTCTAACAACTTGAGGAAGATCTGGGATGATACAAGAAGGATCTCACAAGGCACCTAGGTTTGATGGAACAAATTTTTCTTTTTGGTGAATTAGGATGGAATCCTATCTATCCTCTTTATGGTGTTGTGTTTGGGAATTTTTCAAGGATGGTTATGTTGTTCCTACTACTCTTACTAATCTAGATGAGATTAGGGCCTATGAGAATAATGGAAAAGCTAAGAATTCTAACTTGAGTGAGCTAGCAAATTCTGATCCTGTAGAAGTAATGCACTAAAAAATAACAAAGGAGGTCTAGGAAAAGCTCAGTGGCATCTATGAAGGAGACATCAAATTAAAGAAAGCTAAGTAGCAAATCTATAGAGGCAAGTTTGAGAACATGAAAGTGTCATAGGATGAAGATATTGCTAGATATATGCTTCGGGTAGATGAAGTGGTCAATGCAATCAAAGGACTTGATGAAGATCTTGAAGAATTTGTGGTAGTCAAAAAGGTACTAATATCTCTTCCTAAAGCTTATAATCCTAAAGTATCTTCTATTGAGGAAGCTAGAGATTTATATCAATTGTCAACAAATCAATTATATGGTGCCTTCACTACATTTGAAATGAGAGAGTTTGAAAAAGAAGATCCAAAGAAGAAAAAAACTTTCAAAGCCTATAAGAAAGAAATTTATGAAGCATTTGATCTAGATAGTGACATTGATTAAGAAGAAGAAAATTTTGTAAGGAATTTGAAGAGGGGTACTGACAAGTACAAAGGTAAGCTACCTTTCAAAAAATTTAAGTGTGGAGAAGTTGGCCATTTTTATTCTAAATTTCCCTTGAAAGATTCTAAAAAAGAGAAAAAAATAGAGTAAAAGAAATAAGGCTAAGAAGAGTCTCTACTCCAAGGAAGATTCCTACTTTGCAAAAGATGATGATTCTAGTGGTCCAAATAATGAATATGAAGTCTTGTTTTTGGCTGCTAAGAAGAATAAAAATAAAGTTAAAGATATGAGTGTTGTGTGTACTAATTTTCATGTGAAAGATGAGGAAAACCCATGGGTGATTAATAGTGGTTGTTCCAACCACATGAAAGGAGATAAGAAAAAAATGATCAAACTTTGAAGTGGAATGGAGGCATAGTCAATCCTAGAGATGATACCTCAATAAAGATCTATGGAAAAGGTGCAATAAGTATTTATATAAATCACATGGTCTAGAAGATGTTCTTTATGTCAAATTTCTCTGGAATAATCTTCTCAGTGTGATTCAAATGTGAAGAAATGGATACAATATCATATTCAATGAAAGAGGATGTGAAATTATGAAAGGAAAGTCTAGAAAATTGGTTGCAAAAGGACCTATGACAAGTGGTGACATATATAGTCTAAGAGATGTCAATGGGAGAACTTGTCTTCTTGGACAAGAAAGTGAATGTTGGCTTTGCCATCAGAGAATGGGACACATTAACTTTGAAAATATTTTGAAGGTCAAATCATTACATGTGGTAAGAGATATGCCCAAAATAATCAAGCTTGCAAGTACTATATTCAAGGAATGTCAATTTGGAAAACTGACAAGGATAATTTCCAAGTCTAAAGAATATTCTTCTTGACTTGTGTGGACCTACCAAAATAAAATTTTGAAAGGAGAAAGGTATTTCATGATTTTTGTTTACAATTTCTCTAGAATGACATGGGTTACATTCTTGAAAGATAAATTTGATTCTTTTAGTAGATTCAATGTTTTCAAATCAATGGTTGAGAATGAAATGAGTGCAAAGATCAAATGTTTTGGGTTTGATAGAGGAGGTGAGTTCACTTCAAATGAGTTCAATGATTTTTGTGAAAAATAAGGAATAAAAAGGCATCTATCTATTGCTATAAATCCTTAGCAGAATGGGGTAGTCAAAAGAAAAAATAGGACTATTCAAGAGATGGAAATGACCATGTTGATGGAAGAAAATATGCCTGATGTTTATTGGAGAGAAGTAGTTCATATTGTAGTCTATATTCTTAATAGAGGATTGTTAAGGTTGAACAACACTAAGACTCCAAGGATAGTTATGGTATGTGAGACCTACAACTGTTAGGTATTTTAGAGTTTGGAAGCAAATGCTACATTAGAAGAGATGAAGACACTTTTGGGAAGTTTGATTCAAGAGTTGATGAAGGTATCTTTCTAGGATATTCATCTTAGAGTAAAGCATATAGATGCTACAACAAAATATTTGGAAGAATAGTTGAAAGTACAAAAATCAAGGTTGATGAAGATCTACATAAGAATATGTATGAAATTGAGGATTGTGGATCTAACACACCTTCCTACTCAGAAGAAGAAGAAGAAGAGGAAGAAGTTGAAGAGAAAGAAGAAATAGTAGAAAAGCATAGTAAGACCCCTAACAAGTATGTTCAAAGAAATCATTTAGAGGTTTAGATTATTGGAGATAAGAATGGAGTGTTGAACAAAAGAAGGCTTGCAAAGATAAATGAACAAGTAAAATTTTATTTGCTATCAAAGTTAGAACCAAAAAAATTTACTGATGCTAGCAAAGATGAAGGATGGATACAAGAAATGGAAGAAAATTGAATCAGGTTGAAAAGAATCAAACTAGTGAACTAGTTCCAAGGCCTCCAAACAAAAATGTGATAGGAACAAAGTGGGTATTTAGGGATAAGTTGAATGAATAAGGAGAATTTTTCAGAAAAAAAAAGAAGAAGCAAGATTGGTATACAAAGACTATTCACAAGTATAAGGAATTGATTTTGAGGAGACTTTTGCTCTGGTTTCAAGTATGGGTGCAATTTGTATGTTTATTTCTTTTCAGCCTACAAGGACTTCAAATATTATCAAATGGATACTAAATTAGCCTTCTTGAATGGATATTTAGAAAAAGTCTACATAGAGAAACCTTGTGGATTTCGGTTATTAGAAGAACCAAACATGGTGTGCATACTCAAAAACAAATTGTATGGTCTCAAGCAAGCTCTTAGGGCTTGGTATGCAAGGTTGGACAAGTAATTGCTTCAACAAGGTTTCAAGAAAGGTACCACAAATAGTAATCTTTCCTTCAAGTTTGAGGATGAAATAATTTTGACAGTTGTATATTTTGATGACATAATCTTTGATGGGAATGATGACATGTGTAAGATTTTTTTTGAAGATATGTAGGAGTTTGAAATGTCTATGATAGTTGAGTTATCCTTCTTTCTTGATCTTCAAATTGCTTAGCTAGATGATGGTGTCTTTATTTCTCAAGAAAAATATTTCAAGGAGATGTTAATGAAGTTTTGTATGGAAGATTGCAAACTAGTGAGTACTCCTATGGTAATTGGTTGACATTTGAGAAAAGATGGCAAGTCTCTCCTAGTTGATCAAACTTTATATAAATCTATGATTGGAAGCATGTTGTATTTAACTACTTCAAGAATTGATATCATGCATGTGGTATGCTTGGTTGCAAGATTTCAAGCTAATCCTAAAGAAAATTATGTGAAGTAAATCAATAGAATCTTTAGATACTTGAAGAGTACTCTAGATTATGGTTTATGGTATCCAAAAGGTAATGGATTTGATATGAGTACATACATTGATGTTGATTTCCCGTTGGTTGTGTTGATGATAAAAGGAGTACCAGTGATGGTACTTTTTTGAGGAAGCAAATTAGCTTCATGGCATAGTAAGAAACAAGATTCATTATCTTTATCAACTATAGAAGCATAGTGTATTGTAGAAGCATATTGTTATACTCAAGTATTGTGGATGAAGCAAACATTAAAGAATATCAAGATAAAGTATGATGATCCCATTCCTATTCTATGTGATAAAACAAATGTTATCAATATTTCCAAGAATCTAGTGATGCATTCTAGAACCAAGCACATACCAATCTGGTATCACTATATGAGAGAGAGGTTGTTGAGAAAGAAGTTGGATTATGTACCTAAAAAGGATCATATTGCAAACATTTTCACAAAGGCACTTGCAAATGATACATTTGAGTATCTTCAGTAGAAATTAGGGGTAATTTGCCCTCCTTTTACCTGCTAGATTCATAGTTGGTCCATCTATCCAAGGGGAGTAATCCAACCCATATCCTTATTCCTAGACTAATTGTGGCTACCTCTTAGGGGGAGCAAGTAGTGGTTTTTGATAACAGGGGGAGCCTATAATTTGTTTCAAGATGGAGAGAATGTACATCAAAGGATATTTTGAAGATGAAAAATTATGCTTGAAAGAGGGAAAGTCCATTTTCCCTTTGTCCTTGATGTCAAAGGGGGAGAGAGAAATGTGCACCTAATGGGGAGAGATATTGTGCACCAAAGTGGTGTGTGGAAGGTTTTTCTATCAATGAAAAAGGGGGAGATTGTTGTACAACTTTATAAGATTTGTTGTCATTGATGTCAAAATTATATCTGAGATTGTTGTAATTTGGTTGTCATTGATGTAAGAGAGTTTTTGATGTCAAAAGAGTGTTGCACTCTAGTTGTTTGGCTGTCAGAGTCTTTGATAATTGCTTTGTATTTCTTCACTGGTGATGTTTTGCTCCTACAGTTTGGAAGATATTGTTTTGGTGTGTCAAGGCATGTGTGATCCAAGTTTTAGTTCAATTGCATTTTGGAAAGATGTGTTTGTGAGTCATAGTTTGAAGACTGTGTTGATTCTATGAAGGTTCTTTCAAAGGTGTAAAATTTGGCTCTACATTCCTCCACATTTATAGATATGGTGATGTGGTTCAAAATTTAAGTTCATAGTGTTGTGAATGTACTATATGGAAAGCTTCATATCATTAGTCCTTTTGTAGAGAAAGTTGAAGGTGACAGAGTTTAGGACTATGTTATTTGGTGATTGGTTTCAATGTATGTTGGCTTGCACCAACTTTTTGTTGCATGAAGTTGTAAAATGGTTGTATGAGAGTGTTCCTAAATATCATGTCATTTTTTTTGTTCCTCTACAAGGTGTTTTCTAGTTTCTTTAGAATAGGTTGTGGTTTGGAATGAAGGTGTTGCCAAGTTATGCTTTTTCCTGGCTAACTAGGGTATGTTGAAGGTATGTGCCACAAGTTCAAGGTTATGCAAAGTTCATGGAATGTTTGGAGCTGTTGTATAGGTCATGCCAACTCATTTGGGTGAACTTCAAGTAATGTTTTATCTTCATGTGTATCACCAATGTTGCGAAGGTTGACCTGCCACAAGTTTTATGTTTTCTTTCTTAAGAATGGCCTCATTTGAATGAAGTTCATTGAAGACCAAATTTTTGAAGAGAGTTTAGGACCAGGTTAAGCATGTGTTGGAATTTGCAAGGTTTGTTCCTCTTCCTAGTGTTGTGTGTAGTCCTTTTGGGTCTTTCCCTCTACACATTTCATGTTGTTGTTTGATCTTTTACCGACTTGTAATTGTAATATTCTTTTTTGTAGGTTGATTGAAAGAGAAATAGAAGTTGTAGATCTTGTCTGGATTCAATTTATTCATATCTCTATGATAGAAGGGAAGTGAAGAGTTTTCCTAATTGTTTGTTGGAGGTAATGAGCGAAAGGAAAAAATTCTTGAAGGCTGAAAGTAGTGAGCCAATAAGTTGCGAAGAAGATATTTGTAGAAGAGATGTCAAAGAAAAATTGCAATCATCAAAAGAGAAGGGAAAAGAAGAATTGCAATCATCAAAAGGATTGACCCTAATTGTCAGATTTAGATAGTGGAAGGATTTTCATGCTGTAATATTTTCTAAGTTTGTTCTCAGTTCAGGGAGTAGTTATTTCCTTTGTTTTTAGCCCTAAAAATAATTTTGCATGGAGTTGTAGCTTCCTTAGGAGTGACCCTAAAATCTCTTTATAGGGAGAAGTAGCTTCCTTAGGTGATATCCCTAAAACAAAGTTGTAACTATTATTCATTTGTGAGGTCGAATTAGGACAATAGCTCCTAGAAGCATTTTTCACAGTGGTTTTCCCCCTCTGGGGTTTTCCATGTGCATCTGGTGTTGTGTGGTGTTGTGCATTATGTTCATCTTTCATGTTTTTGCTTGTGTTGTAAATTTTAAGTTTCTATTTGCTTTGAAGGGTTTGAGATTTGATAGAATACTGATTCACCCCCCTCTTAGTATTCCAATGTATGTTCAAAATAGTTTTGGTCCTCAATGTGGTCATCTAATTTCCTCACATGTAGTGATATTTTAACTAATACTATGTATAGATAACCCATGTATGGCAAGGAGTTATATACATTGTTCAAGTCTGCAAATAACATGGATTTGCAATATATCTTGTGGAAAGACATTGTTATTGACATATATATCAAAAGCCTCTTAAATTTATATAAAAATAATCAATTTTGTAGAATGATCAACATCAAAGATGGTCTAGTTACCTCAAATATTTTCATCTCAACATTCGCCATAAGAAAGAAGAAAAAATAAAGTTGTAAACTAATTTGGTTAGCTTCAAATGAATAACCTTGATAACTATGTTGGACTCTTGTGAAAACTAAGAAATATATTAACCTCAATTATATTCAACATTAATCTTTTTTGTTGATATCTATCCACCAAAGAATCAAATGATAGATAAGCCCTTTATTATTGTATGTAAGATAAAATACTCTATCATATAACACACATATGTTACTATATACACCCTCAACCTTATACCCTCCACTATAAACCCTATAGCCTTGACTCTATACTTAATAACCTTAACCCTAAACCCTAAACACTATACCCTAGACACTCAACCCTATACCCTCAACCCTAAACACCATCCCTCAACCCTAGGCCCTAAAGCCCATATACTAAACCATTAGCCATAATCTCCACACCCTTAAACCTAAACCCTAAACCATATACCCTTGACCCTATACCTTATACCCTAACCCATAAACCCTATACCCTTGACACTATACCCAATACCCTCGACCCTCAACCCTCAAACCTATACCCTAAACCCTAAACCCTATGCCTTATACCCAATACTCTCAACCCATACCCTCAACCCTAAACCCTAAAATCTCAACCCTATACCTTATACCATCCACCATAAACCATATACCCTCGACCCTATACACTCAACCCTATACCCTAAACCTTAAACACTATCCCTCAACCATAGACCCTAAAGCATATATGATAAACCCTCTACCATAAACCTTATACCCTCAATCCTAAAATCTATACCATTAATTGAAAAGGAAAGAAGTAATGACCTAGAGAGGGGGGGAGAGAGAGAAGAGACAGGGAGAGAATAATAGAGAGAGTAAGAAAGGAGGGAGAGGTAGAGAGGAACTAAAGAGGGGAGAGAGAGAACAAAGGGATGGAGAGAGGGAGGGATTGATAGTGTATGCCTTGGAATTTATCCTGCTCTAAATGTGCAAAATAACTTAAAAATGTGAATGTTAAAAGACCAAGGACACCTCAAGATTAGAGCATTTTTATCACTCTTTTGGCTAATCTTGAGGTGTCCTTGGTCTTTTAACATTCACATTTTTAAGTTATTTTGCACATTTAGAGCAGGATAAATTCCAAGGTATATAGATAGAGAGTGGGAGAGACAGTAAAGAGGGATGGAGAGAGGGAAGGATCCATTGAGAATGGGAGAGAGAGCAAAGGAATGAAGAGAGGGAAGGATTCATTAAGAGTGGGAAAGAGAGATATAACGTGAGGGGGATAAATATACAAATAAAAACATAACACGAGCATATTATAATGTGCTCACATAATGTGAAATCATATAATGAAGGAGATAAATATATAAAAAAACATAATGCAAGCATGTTATAACACACTCACGTTATGATTTTGTTTCACATAATGTGAACATGTTATAACATGCTCGTGTTATGTCTTTCTTTGGAAATTTTTGAGCCTTTAGATTGGATTTTCCTTGGGATTCCAACCAAATATTTGGAGTGAATTTTCAACATCTAAGGATGTATTTTTGCAAATAGTAACAAATTTGACATAATCTCAAGCGTGCTCCCCAACAAGTTTGTACATGTTTCAACGCCAAGCCAAAAAAATAACGTGATAATGTTAAGTCTCTCTTATTTATCTAACCATGTAACTTTTTTCATGTTTTGAGTATGTTAAGGTTTTCATCTTTAATTTCTTTTATTAGTTTATTCATTTTTTTGTCAAAAACCAATGTGTGGTATTTTTTACTTTTTTTTAACCATTCATCAAAATTTCTTATAAATTACATTTTTAGAAACTATACTCCATTATACACATTGATTTTTGTTTTGATCAATTTTCAAAAATAAGGGGGGAGCACGCTTAATTTTCTATTTTTTCAGAATGTGTCCACTTTGAAAATTAGTTAAAAATCATACATTTATTAAAAATTTAGCAAAAAAATTAGGCATAACTACATGGTGTTATCTAATTTCTCACTAAAGTAATTTTTGAATTACTAAAAAGAAAAGTTAACATTTTAGGGGGACCGCACTAGACACTATGTTATGTTTTTTTCAAAAAAATAGGACTAATTTGTGTAGCCACCTTTTTTTAACCCCTTAATCTTTACCATTTAAAAATAAAAAAAAATATTTTAGAAAGTAGATTCAAAGCTCTATGACCCTTGTTTTTGTTGCATCTTAAAATTTTGTGTGTAACTATATTCAATTTCTCATCCAAGTTCAGTATTTCTTGATTTCAATAAAAAAGTGGTCAATTAAGACCCCTTTTTGGTCCCCTATCTTTGTGAACTTAACCAATATTAATTGAAATAAACCATAGAATTAAAAAATAATTTATCACACAAATAAAAATAAAAAATTGATGAAACAAACACGGATCTGGAAAAGGAATACAAAGAGGAACCTATGATTAAAAACTTGCCCTAAATTTGAAGGTCAAGGGAGATATTGCCCTAGACCAAAAAAGATGTTTTTTGGGATCTACAAAACTTTAATGATGTGTTATAAGCTACTTTTTGTTTCTTGTGACGATGTTGATGAAACTTCTATATTTGACTTATCTACATTAAAAAGGGGGAAAGGTTAGGTTGTTTAGGGGCTTGCCTAAGTCAAACCCCATTTTGTTGTTTCCACCTCCACGTACAAAATGAAAATGATCAAGAGGGATTACTCTAGGTCAAACAAAGGCCAAATAACAATAATTGACTGAAATGAAAAATGAAATGAATAATGTTACCTTGGATATGAAACCCTTATCAAAGTGATGCTTGCATCCTAAGTTGCCACCAAACGTTGTTTAATGGATGCTTGAATTGCTTGAAGACCTACAAGAACTTAGTAATCACAAAACACAATAGATTGTTATAGCTAGCATGTAGAGGATAACTCAATACATCTTTATAATAATAGCATGATTGATCACAATAGCTTCGTGTTCATCATTGCCTCCTAATGTTCAAATGAGAAGAAAAATTGTTTATATATCCATCCCCACTGATAATTTTGATTATAGGTTGATTTGGGGTCACTTTATAGCACACAAGTCCAACACCCAACATATTAGAATTTCAAATAGGTCACCCTTAGGTGAGGCATGTCCCCACCCCCAACTGAGCACTTTTTGCCCAAATTTATTGAGATGTTGAGGAATTTAATAATTTTTCATAATTTGGCACTAAAATGAATAAATTATTAATATAATTAATATTGTAGGAAAAATAGGGTGTCCATGTAATATGAAATTGTCAGGGTTGATAATTTATGGTGCTACATTAGTCTAGAGAGATCTACATGTTTTGTGACAAATTTTAGGGTCTTCTATCAATGTTTAATCATTTGAGGAGACTTATTGGTCCTAATAGTGGTTATGTTTAGGATTGCATTGATTTTGGAATCATAATTCACATCTAGGTAACCAATAACCTTCTGCACAAAAGAAAAAAAACCTATAAAAAGGAGGGCCAATTCATTATAACGAGACATCAAAGGGCAAGGAGAGATGCAAGGGCTAGAATATGTTTGAATAGTTTAGAGAAATTGAGAAGATAGAGAGTAGCTTGAGGAAGCTAATGTTCATGACCACACTAATGTGAAAGAATTGATATTGTATTGCAATAAATGACCAAGGCCTAGCACGCTGTAATCCCATGGGGATGGAGAGCGATGATGTAATTCTAATTGTAGATTATACATATATTGAAATAAATTAATTTTCATAAACATGTATTGATTTTGGATGTTGATATGCATAGAATATCTTTATGTATGTGTTAAAGTTGCATGATTAAAAAATCTTTTATTAGACCCTCCATCCATGACTACATCACATAGTAGTATTAATGAATGCCTTTGAAGACCTAGTATATAAGGATTGACATATTAGATATTTTAAGTCTAAGTGAAGCCCCTTATTTATTGTCCACAAGAAGTCATGTACCCGAATATAGGATGTATGATGCGATTGCTAAATGCATGGTTGCTCTATTTTGCATGCTCCATGATAATTTGAACGTGTTTAATAAATGTTATCCTCAGGAAATGACGAATCTCAGCCATACATGTAATAAAGACCAAGATAATGCCTTCGAAGTGACGAAGGAGAAGTCAAGTCAGTAGATAAGATAGAATTCAGGCGGCGAATCGTGACTGACCGGACTGTCTGAATTACGTGATTTGTTTGAGCACGTCTCTTAAGTGGCCAAAATATTTACTACCCTATTTTCCACATAAATTATCTATAAATCTTCCTCCCTAACCATCAATCTTCAGTTCAAAGCAGTTTTGAGGAACTGGGCAAAAGAAATTAGTTAGTATTGTAAGATGGAGAGTAGAGTAATGTTGGTAGTGATATTGGGTTGCCTAGGTTTGCTGGCATTGCAGGCCAATGCTCAACAAGCCACCAATGTGAAGGCAACTTATCATCTTTACAATCCTCAGAATATTGGGTGGGATTTGAACAAAGCCTCTGCTTACTGTTCCACCTGGGATGCAAACAAATCCCTGGATTGGCGCAAGAAATATGGATGGACTGCCTTCTGTGGACCAGTTGGCCCAACCGGACAAGCCTCTTGTGGGAAATGCTTAAGGGTAAGTAAGCTTCAGTACATGGTCTTTTCTTTAGTTTTTGAGATTCAATACTATCTATGTTTATAAGATCGAAATCTGCATTTTATGTAATTTTATTGAGTACTCTTGTGGTGTTGTGATGCAGGTGACAAACCGAGACACTAAAGCACAGACCACTGTGAGAATAGTTGATAAATGTGCGAATGGAGGGCTTGACTTGGACGTCAATGAATTCAACAAGATTGACACCAATCGCAATGGGTATAATGCCGGTCATCTGCAGGTGGATTATCAGTTTGTTAACTGCTAAACACAACATAATGACAGCCATAGAATAAAAAGACTGAGATGGGAATAATGAATAATGGGTCCAAGGATAGTTATGGATTCCATTATGAGAATCCTGCTCATCTAATGTGAGCTTATGGTTTTACAGTTGAGGAACTTAACTTCTGAGATCTATCTAATTAACATATATTTCCTACAACATTCCATTATCATTTTTAGTATTAGTTTATGGTTTTAACTCAATATTTATGTATCAGGCTTGTAAGGGTAAAGACGTACCAAAAATAGCATGAAGTGATTGATAAATCTTAAATTATGGATTAGTATTTAAGGTCCAGGTATACATAATAAAGTAATAATTTAATCTCATTTCTCCCTTGTAGGGATCTCCAGCCAAGAAACATTGTTTCATATAAAGTAATCTAGAAAATAATGCTGTAGATGGATGAATGAGTATGGATCGGCACATTGTTTTATTCCACATTTCTTTACGGCAGCCAGACTGTTTAAAATAATGACGACTTCAAGGCATCGTACATGGGCATGAATGACTTTTTCGCTTTCCTTTTGGGGTCATTGTGATTAAAGTTGGAATTATTGTCTCTAAATTTGAATTTAAACCATGACATAGATTAAATAAATTATTCGCCATACATATTTAATTATTTAATGTAAATTTTTGCTCAAAAGTCTATTTATTCAAGGCAGTGGATGGAAAGGGAGAGGAATTTGGTACTAGTTGAAGAAAATGGATAGTCATCTATATGAAAGATTTTCAAGCTTCTTTGTTTTGGGTAATTTAGTCAAATTGGTGTCCTTTGTTTTTTTTTTATTATTTGCTTTTAGGATCTTAAATATTTGTTTAGTCTTTTTATTATTATTTTTTCATCGTTTGTGTATAAATTGAATTAATGTTAATTATTCTTAAAAGACATATTGATCTTGCTGAAAATGATTATTTTAAGAAAAAATTACTTACAAATTTATTAAATTAGTAATAAGAATGAATTAATAAACCATTTACCATTATAATTGCAACTTTTCTTTATAGATGGATTGACCCATGTGCTATCTATTATTAGGAATTTCATCAATAGAAAATTTAATGTGAAATATGGTTGGAGGGGTTGGTTTAGGTTATTCTTCAATATTGCCCACAAAGATTAAAATCAAGAGAAGTATTTTTAATATGCTATTTCTTAGTAGGTTCATCTCCCTCAATCACAACCACATTATTGGCTTGAGCATGATGTGTGAATGGTTTTGTGTAGATTTACAAATTATGATTTGAAGGAGTCAAAGAGTACTCGTCTCCATCATTTAAATGCATTTTACATGTATGGTGTAATTATCTATTAGATATTAAATTTTATGTCTCAATGTATACATATTTATATATTATGTCCATTAACTCTATGATGATTAAAATATTCCTCACCATAATGACCTTCGGGAAACTTAGAAAGAGTTGTAGTAATTAGTTTAATTAATGGCAAGGTTGTCATATTTTCTCCCAACAAATTTTATAATACTAGATGAAAGGTATCATGATTTTTTATAATTTCTCTAGGAATTCTTGGCTTAAAGGAAATGGTTCATTAGAGGTTACTGAAGATATTAAAACAATATTAGTAGAAGGCCTCCTATAATTTATGTGTGAAGCATCACCTCCCTTCTTAGAAAGAAAATGGTGGATATACAAAAGGTTAGGATTCTATTATAGAGGATGAAGATCCATATGTTTTAGTGTGTTTGTTTCTAATAGATTGAAACTCAACATTTCTTACAATTACACATGAGTCTTGAATGAGGTATAACTACTCAAATAAACTTTCTCTTGTGTTGTAGGTAATAGACTATCAATAGAAAACCTTTGGAGCTCATCATCTAGAATTTGGTAGTGAACTTTATTGGATAAGGATTGAAATCAAACATCATAATTGTGAACTCTCCCTTTAGATCTTTGGTTGGAATCTACCAAATTAGAAATAGTGACTTTAAGACTAATAAAAAAAGAATATCCTTGGTTAGTAGTGGTGTATAAATGAAGTAAACTAAAATATAGGTAAATGATATTTATCTTCCTCATCATATTCATTTAAATGATGGATTAACATTTATTAAGTATGTACATTTCCATTTATTTCATGATCTCACCTAATGCACACATTTTGAGTATGTGAACCTCACTATAACCTACATAATGTTAGTTATCAAATACATATTTATATAACAATATAAGCTATACATGCCAAATTTAAATATTTATAAAATTGGTAGAGATTTTATATATTTTTTCATTTCTCTTTCAATGGTTACAATCATGGGGTTTTATAGGAATTTCACCCCAATGTGATTGACTCTTTGAGATCATGTGAACTCTGAACTAACCACAAAATTTATTGGAAAGAGAAATTGGGACACAATTTGAAGATATAAGCCTAGGATACTCTTATGTAGTATATTTATACTCCATAAGAGACAATGATAGAATAAAAATGAATGTGGAAAGAAATCACATAATATGACAAGACTTTAATAGATGTAACATATCACATATATCATTAGGCATCTAGTTCCACTTTAGAATTCTTATATCTCCAAATATATCTATGTTTACTATCTAACATAAAAGATAGCTTTGAGTCTCTACTCTATAAAATATATTTTCCTCTCTCTTCTTACTTGCATTCTAGTTCTTTATTTTTCCAAATTTATACCTTACAATCTATTAGGGATGTGTCCCTTACAAAATATCTTTACATCTATTATCCTTGGTCAGCTTTGTGCTTCACACTCTATTTACAGTAAGTTGTGGTAGCTTTTTCTTTTTGTCCAGATTATTGCTAACATCATCCCCCCTTTTTAGACTATGTCTTGTTCTCAAGATGTGGATTCAACTACTTGGTAGGAATTTTTTGTAGGTAACTTTAAGTTGTGTCAAACTATTATCCCACTAATTTTTAGCTCGTTGTAGTATTTGAATGTGGTCCTCTATAAATATGTGTTATTTCTATCTCTGCCATACTAGAAGGGTTTTTATTTTCTAAACTCTTTTTTTGGCTTCCCCTGGTATTCTAATCATATGTGCTAGTCATAAACTTATTACTTCTCTAAGCTTCTTTATTTGTGCATTTATATGTTTTCTTTTATCTTACAATTGTTGGAGTTGTGTATGAATGCCCTCTATATATACCTTGATTGACCCATTCATACCTTGTACTAGGTCATAAGTGCTTGTGATTTGTAGTATATATCCCTCCAAGTGATCAATTTTGGTTTTAATATTCTTTGATTTTTTAACCAATGTAAACAAAATTCATAGAGGATATTTGTATTGTTAATGGTTCCCTCTAGGGTTCTTATGTGATTTTCCAGCTAGGTGTGTGTTATGGAACACTTTTTATTGGCTTCATTCATCCTACTCTTAGTAATTATATAGTTTTTTTTTTTTCACCTTTCCCTCTTATTTTCTCATTTATTCTTGTAACCCATCTATTAATTTCTTAAGTTGTTATGGTAGTGGAAATTTTATATCTTTGGGCATATGGCAACTGGATTTGTATAGTATTTATGGCTTCCTATAATTATTCTATGCTCTCTACATGTTGTTATAGAATTATTCCTCTTATGGTAGCATAAAATATGTCACCCAATTAAATAATTTGTATGGGAAATATACTTGCTAAATTTACTTGTGATCCCACTAATGGTAGTTGTAGCAATTGTGGTGTCAACACAAGTTGTATCTATTTATGTTATACTAAGAAGTATTTTATGGACTATATTGGAGATTTGGTGGAGGAGGATTGCCTAGGGGGAGATAAATGTTATTATTTCTAGGATCCTTCTTCATTCACACTATGTCAAGTTGATTCTATGGAGAATCTATTTCTTGTTCTTGTTTATTGTTTTCTTCCTTCCTCATTATATCATATTCTTTTAGTGATTTCTTAATTTATTTCTAAGTTATTTGCTTATGATTTTCTATTATCTCCTTGATATTATCTAATCTTTGTTTTTTCTCAATTCTTTGGCTTTCATATAGGATAATGTCTTCTAGATCTAGTGTTTTTTCTTTCTTTTTTTCTCTTATTGCATTTTCTAGCTTTTTAGGAAAGAACTCCATTATTTATTTTTAGTTCTTATTATCACTTTAGATATGTTTCATCATTTTTTTGACTATTACTTGTTTATTCTTCAAATACATCTAAGTGTACATGTCCATAGCTTGTTGAAACATGCCATCATGGTTTATGTCATTAGTGAGAGTATTCACTTCCATCAAGGGTTCCTTTTTGGAATCTTCTCCTTTCTTTGTTGGTTCTCAAATTTGAATTGTACTCTTTTTGGTGATTTTATTCTATGTGGTATTTTGTGCATCCTCCTCTTCTTTGTTAGCCTTCTTGTTTCCTAATATAATTCTCCTTTTGACTCCATGCTTTTCCTAGAATGGTTGCTTCTTCCTTTCCCCACTTAATTTTTTTAAATATTCCTTCTACACAGGTCTTTTTTTTATGTTTGTGGGGTAGATATTGATTGTGTTTGAGAGGAAGTAGTATGTTCTACCATAGCCTACACACTTGGTGTGTCTGAGTGTAATCTACTAGTCTCCACTTATGTGTTGTTGTTATGTTGGTCTATGGTGTTAAAGAACTTGATAGTGGTACTAAGGATTTGGGTTTCAACACTTCATTTGATGATGTTCAAATTTTTCATATAGTTATCCCTATTTTATCTATTTTTTTGTTGCCTCTTTCTTTTGTTGTTTGTCCATGAATTCTCTATACATACCAAACCTTTCAACATTCACATCTTTATGATTTTTTAGTAGTTTTTGGGTGTATAATTCCATTTCATCCTATTTTATTTCATCAAGGAGCCTTGGTATCCATGAAGCCCTTGACTCAACTACTTCCATTAGCATTTAATTTTTGTCTACCAAGAAATAGATATCTTGTATGTAATTTCACACTGTATTGTATGAGATTATTTCTTTGTTCTACATTTTTTGTTGGAGGGATTTGAAGAAGCCCCAATATGTGGTAGTGTATACCTTTTTTATCTTTGTATTAGTCCACATATTTGATCTATGCTACAATAGAGATATGGGAGTGTCATTCCTTTCTAAAAAATTAGGAGGGAATTCAAAAGTAAGATGACAAGGTAGATAATTAATGTTCCATACCAAAAATTGTAGTTAGATATCTTTGTTTTTCTAGAGGGGGAAATTTGACACCTCAAAATGACATGATCCCAAAAGGGTGAATGTTCCTCGATTACCTCAGGGATCAAAGATCAGGTGACGAGATTGAAATACAAGAGGTCGAGATTTTTAGAGATCAAAAGAGTAGGTTGCAAAGGTCTCTTAAGAAAATTGGTAGGCTCTCGGCCAAGGATGACAATGTGCTATGTAGATTTCCTCATAATGCGCTAAAGTCTTATACAAAAAAAACCTGAGTTTACTAACAAAGAAAACAATGAACCTATTCACTATTTGGTGACAAAAATTCTCAAGAGTGTGCTAAAAGGGTGATCCCACAAAGCTGGTTTACAATTTCTGGGAGATTTTATTTTTTGTTGAAATCACATATTTTTAGAAAATATAATGATTTAAGCCTTTAAAAGTTTCATTTAAAGCATTCCAATTGAAGAGGGTTTGATCAAACTACCTTAGATAAAACCCCCTTGGATAGAACCCCGCTAGTTTTAAACCATACCTATAATGGAGTCTCCTTTACACCTATCAAAATGCTGATAAAAAACAACTTTTGATTTACCTTTTGGGGGATAAAATGAATTCATTTAAAAATTATTTTTGTAATTATTTAGCCCTTATTATAATCTTCCAAAAAGGTATAATTTTAAATAAATTTAATTTTATTATTATATTTATTTTTTATTTCTTTTGACTGTAGGTTTTTCACCGAAAATCAAACTCTATGTTCTACCCATGTGGAAAAATAGAAGATTGTCAAAAAAAATTTTGAAAAATATGAATGCACCAGATATTGAAGTCCTTGATCCAACAAAAGGAAAAAATTGAATTTTGATACATACAAAAAAAAGTTACACGTTATACAATCATGCTATGTCTGAATTGTAATTGGTTTGACTTTGAAACTTGATTAAAGAAAAAATACTCAATAAAAAACTATCTAACCAAATGGAAGCACTAGATATTGGAGTTAAAAATCAAAATTTGAAAGAAATATAATTTTATCCTTCGTGGAAAAAATTTATGCATTATACGATGAGCGTCACTTTTTTAAAATGTTTTTTTTTTGAAAAAAACTAGTTTTCGAGGGAGATGGAAAAAGAAGTACAATCTGATTCCAAAAATTTTGAAAAAATATATATATAATCTACAGAAATTTGTTTATGAAACTCTAGTTTGCATCATCTTCAAATTCATCGCGGTTTAGCCACTATAGGTGCCCAAAATTGAAGATTTAGTTAAAAAAAATATTTTAGTGTCCAGTTTGGCCAGAAATTGTAAAACACTATTATGGGATCACCCATAGTAGAACAAAAAAGATACACTAAATAACATAAATGCTCATAAACTAAATTTTGGAACACAACAATCTACTAAGAGGGGGGTTGAATCAATATATTTTAAAACTTAGCCCTCAAAACCTTTATGCAAACTAAACATATGATACAAAAATATAACCAGATACATAAACTAGCTCTAGAGACTTTCAACAAATTGATTCCTTTAGCTTTTTATGTAGATTCACTAAACATGCACACACATAAAACATCACATAACACCAAATATACATGGAAAACCCAAAATGGGAAAAACCATAATGACAAAAGTTACTTGAGTCTATTGCTCAAATCTAACATCACAATCAAATCCTTTGTTACAATGTTTAAGGGAACCAATTCCCTGATTTAGGAGCACCAACTCTAAGGAGACACAAATCCCCTACACTGAGCACCAACTCAATTATTTGATGGTACCAACCAATAAGATCTATAATTTAAATAGATATCACAAATTGATTACAGTTCAATGTTTCAACTTACTTTGCAACTACACAATACATTGTTGCACTTTCTGCAACTCACACTCTGCTGGTAATGTTGCAATCTCAAAAACACATCCTCTCTTCTCCTCTCTTCACTTCTCTTTTATGCCTTTCTCTTCTCCACTCTTTCTGCTCTAGACTTTTCTTCACTCTCTTCTTTGCACTTCCTTCTACTCTTAGAACATTCTTTGTTCTATCTTGTTACACCTTAAATATAAACCCTTCTCAATTTTTTTCTTTTTTGTTTGGGTTTCACTCATTCATAGAATTAGTGCATTCTTTGTTTGTTGCATTACTCACTCTTCACCCTCTTGCAAACTTCATTAACTCAACACATGCAGGCTCTCCACTTCAACAATTTTTTGATTATCTTCTTTTTCACCGACCTGTAATTACTTCCTCAAGATTTGCACCACCATCCATATCATATCAAACCTTCTGTTAGGGTTTCCTTTGTTTACAAGCTTCTCTAGCAAGCTATCTATTCATCTCAAGCTAAACACCATTGTCTAGCTCATCATAAAAGAATATGATAAGGTTTATCAAATATTTTCATCATCACACTATCTCTACATCGAACCAGATGCCATCATCGGTTTCAAATCTAATTTACCAACTATCATGGTGGTCTGAAAAACCCTAAGATAGAATATATTAAATGTTATTCTCTATTCATTCAATCTAATTATGATCTTCATTGATATAGCTATTTGTGTCGCCAACTTGTGCATCAAATCTCCAATTAGATAGTCATTGGTGTAGTTAAATGAATTAAATTTGTTCACTGTGTCGGTTACTAGATGAAACCCTCTTTTACACGGACTTAGTTGTAGTAATCTTCATGATTGAATATGGGTTGTTGATCTCAGTCCTTTGTGCCAAAATCCATGGTTCTCCATTCATCTCGACATGTTTAAATCATCACCGTTGGATTGTTCTTCTTTAAATAGGCACCATTGATCTTCATCTATGACTAACAGTTTACACCATTGAAGAAACTTTATAATATCAAGCAAAAACATATTAGGGTATGTGCAGGATCATGATGGGCCAAAAAGTGGCAATATGATGGGTATGTGTGGGGTATGTGGCTGACAAATTTTTTTACCCAAAATTGATGAAACAAAAAGGGTTTTTAAAGGAGATTCTCAGCTTTCCACCAATATAAATTATGCTTTACTTTGAATTTAATAAATAATTATTATTCATTTTCTATTTGAATTACAAGAAAATTCTTAATTGATAGGCTGATTGAAAAACATCTATAGCTTTCAAATGGTATCACATTTTTTGAATCCAAAATATGCATCACATTCTATGCTTCACATACTATAGGAATAAAATATGCTTCACATTTGTTAAGTTTTTGTTTTCAAGATGTTTTCGATTAAGCAATGTGTTTTGTAATCCAAGAATAAGTACAATCCTATGGATGTGTAAGAAAATATTTGTTGGATTCCCACTTGGACAAGTCCAGCTACGCTTATCTTTAGCAAATAGTTAGATTCTTGACCCCACTGGATCCCCTCCACGGCACTGACTTATACGAGGCAGCCAAGCATCAACACCCATGAAACTCCCATGGCATGTTTTCCATTTCTACTAAAAGACCATAAAAGTGTGGGGTGGCTTCACAATGACCATTCTTACACCAACAAATAGATTAAAGGATTTTGGAAAATTCTAGCACATGGGTCTTAGTAAGGACTTTTCATTCGTGGAGATTGACCCATATGGCAAGAGTCCCCTTTCGGATCCATCTTGTCAGAATCAACCACGTGATATTGGCATTTACTCCAATACCCACATTTATATACTGGTTGGAAATACTCTTGGCTTTAGAGCGTTACCAGTTGAGTTGTTCCCTTGGGTGAATACTTTTTCCCCAAGGCAGGCCCTCTAGGATAAACAAAAGTGAATAAAGAACAATATTCGTAACTCGATCAATCCTTGTTGGAAACAAAGAGAATATATGCAATAATTCCCCCACTCACACTCGCACAAGATTTTGTTCAATTTTAAAACCCAAATCAAAGTGTGGAGGTGATTTCTTTGTCTCAACCTAAAATCATGAAAAAGGCATTTTGATTCTCAAGATCACTATAAAGCGTGAGAGAAGCGCATACATCCCTTTCCAATGAATTTAATTTAAGTAAGCCCTCACGAAAACAAAGTTGCACTTGTTCTTTTTAAATACACAAAGCAAAATGTGAGTTCTTTTTAAGCACCAAAAGACAAATGATAGACATTTTGTTCAATTTTTATCCAAAGAAACAAACTCTAGTATATTGTGATCCTAAACTTCATTTTACCCTTTTGCAAGAAATGGAAAGATTCTTTTTAAACCCAAATGAAATTAGTGTCCTAAGGAAGAAGTGATAACAATTTCTTTAAAAGTGTTAAGCAAACACTAAAGTGTTCAAAAGCACTTTGATTAGATGAAACATCCTCTTCATGCTTCTCCTTTCTTCGTTTTCGATTTCCAACCTACAAGGGAGAAAACCAATCAGATTATAGAAAACACAAAGATTAAAACGCAAAAAACAGAGAGAATAAACACCCTAAGTTATATATTGCAAGCTAAAACAAGGATTCCCCATGAAATCCATTTGTAAACTTTAGATTAGGAAATAAAACAAGAAAGAACACAATAAAACAAGGAAATATAAATTCAATCCTAATTAGAAAAGAAAACACATGATCCCATGGGGGAATTGGTACCAATTTGATGTGAAAATTGGCCCTTTCCCAATTCCTAAGATAAAAGCTTGATATGTCGATGATGATTGATCCACTTTGATGATGAAGTATGAGAGCTCCAAGCCAAAAATTTGCAAAAACCTAGCTATGAACTCAATGGTGATCAATGAAAATGGCTAAATATTTTAGCATAATAACTTTGCATAATTTTTGGATGATGAGATGAGGATATGAGCACTTTATTTATAGAATGGAAAGATGGATGAATTTCCAAATTTGAGCAATGTGGGACTAACATTCATCCAATGGCATGATTCCATTTGTCAATCTATGAGAGGATGAAGGATGTGCAAGATTTGAGAATTGTGCCAATAAATGCATATTTTTGAATTTCAAATTTGTTGAAATGACTTGCAAAAGGGAAGGGAAATTGCAATAAATTCCACTTGACTCAAGACAAAGGACATGTAAGATGGAGTTATTGCCTTGTTGGATGTACATGTTGACTTGGAATTTTTTAATTCAAATTTGGAGAATATTCCAAAAGATGCCTTGTGAGGAAAATGGAGATTTAATAAATGAATTAAATCTATTTTCATGTGCAACTTGCAAAATCTAGAGGATGGGACATGATTCAGAATTAAATTAATCAAGGGTTAATTAATTTAATAGGAGATCTTAGATGATGTGACCTATTTGACTCAAATTTATGGATTAATTTAAATCAAATAAGAGAGGAATATGATAAGATATTAATTAAATAAGGATTTTGATTTATTTAATTAAAATAGATGGTGTTAGATTAAATAAGGTTTTAATTTATTTAATTTAATGGATATACTTTAGAGATTTAATCAAATAAAATTAATTATTTAATTAAATAGGGATAATTAAATCAGATGGATTAATTTAATTAACAAAAGAGATTTACTTAATTAGATAAAATGATTTATTCCATTAAGAGAGGAATATTGATGAATTTAATCAGATAAGGAGATTTGATTAAATGGTTAGACCAAGGTATGATTCAGGATGAAACAATGTTAGTAGTCAGGATCAGATGCACAATGTCAATTGGTATATTTTGCGTATCTACAGATTAAAATCTTGAAGTATCAGAAAACCCTAACTGGACTGATTCACCACTTCTAGCGAATGAGTACTAGTTTAGGTCAAAATTTATATTTTTATAGATTTGGATACCAATTTTCCAAATTCATGTTCCTATATAGAAACCCATATCTAGGACTAATTCACCCAGCCTGGCGTATAAGTTCAAATTAGCATTAAAGTAAGATTTTCTAGCATTTCAGAGCTCCTTCCAATCATCTTTAGATCTCAAGGTGCACACATTTTATCCTACAACTTTCTATTTTATTTCATTTTCATTTTTAGGTCATTTAGTGAAGCATTGCATCATATTAGGGTTTATCATTACATATTACATTACATCTTGCATTTCATTTATATTTCCAAGTCTTAACTTGGTGGTGAACCCCTCATTAGTTTACATTCAGCCCCTAGGACAACCCTATTGCAAGATCTCCTTCTCCTTTGCATTGAGATCTCTATGGTTTGTTCTTGAATGAGAGAGGTTGAATATTGTCATTCTAGGTCCTAAACCCTAGAAAGAAACAATTTTCCACCTTTCAATAAGACATCAAGATTTTGAAGAAATACAATTTTGAAAAGATAAAAAGTGATAAGAAAATAATCATAGATAATAGTCCCCCTTATAATGATGTGTGTTATGCAAAGGAGCACAATTAATTCTAAGGAGAAGAAAGAGATATTTTGTGTCATGATATACATAGCAAGATGTATCCATGGGATGTTATTACATAAGAGATAATGCATAGAATCTGAAACATCAATAAAAAATAGAGACAAAAATCAAGAGCACATGGGGATCCAATTATTTAAGGTCACAACTAATCATAGATTTAAATATATATAGCATAAAGTATATGAATTATCATCACCCCCCAAATAGATTGGAACGAGAAGAAGAGCACATGAAGAAAAATAAAAATATGAGTCAACATAGAAGAGGCCTAAATGCCTCAATGTTTTACAATATTACCAACGTGAAAAGAAAAGTTTATGGCAGATAAAAGAATGATGAAATAAATAGATGAAGTTGTATGAAATATTTCTCTCTTGTATCCAAGTACCAACAAGGGTATCAAGGGTCCTCTATATGGGAGTACAAAAATTAATAGAAAAGCATGGGGGAACATTAAAAAACACATAAATCTAAGCTAAAGGTAAAGAAGAGGTATTGCTCTAGTCCAAAACTTCTAACAAGTCATCTTTTTCCCAATATAGATCATGAAAAGGGGAGGGATAACAAGAGTAGAGTCAAGTGTCTCACCTACAACAAGAACTAAGGAGGAAGTTTCATGAATGTACTCATTGATAAGCTCCTATGAGGTCACCATCATTGAATTAGCAAACATACATGAGAGAGTGGGAATGTACTCCACTAAGTTAAACATGCACTTCTTGGGGGAGTGCATTGACTATGTTGTAGGAGGTGAATGAACCAAGGAGTCATTTTTGACCTCCTAAAGAGGGGTAGTGATAAGCTCCAAAGAAGCAGTAGATTCTTCCATCATAAGAATATAACAAAATATAGTAGATCGAGATGAAGAAGAAGAAGAATATTTCTTACATCCTTACAATCCCTGAGAGGAACGGATTTTAGCTGAAATCACATATTTTTAGAAAATATAATGATTTAAGCCTTAAAAAGTTCCATTTTAAGGATTCCAATTGAAGAGGGTTTGATCAAATCACCTTAGATCAAACCCCCTTGGATAGAACCTCGCTAGTTTTAAACCATACCTATAAATGCGTCTCCTTTACACCTATCAAAATGCTGATAAAAAATCACTTTTGATTTAGCTTTTGGGGGATAAAATGAATTCATTTAAAATTTATTTCAAATGATTATGCTATTCCTAACAAGCTATCCAATGAATATAATTTTAATATGTTTTGGTTTTGTTATGTATTTATTTTTTAAGTTTTAGTAAACATAGGTTTTTCATCGAAAATGAATTTCTTTGTTCTTCACGTGGAAAAATAGAAGATTATCAAAAAAAATAATTGAAAAATATGAGTGCACTAGATATTGAAGTCCCTGATCCAAAAAAAAAAAGTAAAATTAAATTTCGACATATACAAAAAAAGTTATGCGTTATACGGCCGCGCTGTGTCTGAATTGTAATTTGTTTGACTTTGAAACTTGATTAAGGAAAAAATATTCAATTAAAACTATCTAACCAAGTGGAAGCACTAGATATTAGAGTTACAAATCTAAATTTGAAAGAATTAGAATTTTATCCTTCATGGAAAAAAGTTATGCATTATATAAAGGCCCCTTTTAAAAATGTTGTTTTCTCAAAAAATCAATTTTTGTGGGAGATGGAAAAAAAGTGCAATTTTATTCCAAAGATTTTGAAAAAAAATATTTTTAGAATCTACAAACAAAATTTGATGAGACTCTAGTTTGCACCATCTTCAAATTCCTCACGGTTTGGCCGCTATAGGTGCCCGAATGTGAAGATTTAGTTAAAAATAATAATTTCAGTGTCCATTTTGGCCAAAAATTGTAAACCACTATTATGGGATCACCTTACAACTTTGCTTCGAATAGAGGACATGATCATATTTGTGTTTGTGAGGAGGATATAGAATCCTCACATTAGAAGAAAAAGAAGGAGAAGGAGCCACAATGGATACAACCTTTTTATGAGGCATGTAAAGGAGGAAGATATTATAAAGAGGTGATCAAGAGAAGCTCTAAAGAAGGAGAAATGAACAATTACACCCACTTATGGTGAGGTTCATCATGATCTGTCAAGGAAGACATAAGTAAGAAAAAGGAAATGGGAATAGAAGAAGGGTTAGAATCAAGAATAGAAGTAGGAACAAAGAAAAAAGTAGTAGGAGTAGAAGCAGAGACATAAGGTTCACCCTCGATCTTTTTCAAGGCTTCACGTTCCTAGGCAAACTCTCATCGGTGATGTTTACACTCACACACAAGTCAATTGTGATATTTATGAACACCAAGAATAGCAACTTGAGAAGACTCTAGGGTGTCTTATTTCACTAGAGGATTGTTCTTTGTAGCCATTGTTGGTGGAAGAGTAGGCTCTTGAGGAGGAAAAAGAGGAGCTAGAAAAATAGAGATAGGAGTAACAAAAGAAGAGCCAATTTTGGATGTCTATTTGAGGGTGGTCAGGGAATTTGGGAAAGATTGAGTTGGAAGACTTGCAATTTAGTCTTCATCAACACAAGTTCCTTTCCTTTTCCTGTATTAGTCATAGTAAAAGTAACTAAGGACACCATCAGGGGTTGTGAAATCACAAAAGAAGAGGAAGAAGGTCTATATGCAAGATCATTTTCATCTGCAACCTTCAATGAAGAAAGCACAAAATACAAAGCATGTTGCTATGTGCACATAGAGGCCTTCTTAGAAATTCCATAAGAAGAAGGTGGGAAAATAGCATTAGGGGAAACAACTCCTATCTTGTACCTATAATAGGCCCTATAGAATAAGTCACCATGGGGTAGTAAAGGTCCAATGGGAGTGGGCGAGAAATAATCTAGAGAAAATCCCCCACATGACATGAGTGGTTTATATCTAGTATCCTAAATAGTATGCACTATGTCATCATGACAAAATTTTAAGAATTTATGGACAATTGAGGTGACCACATTCATGGATACTTTCCATGGAATGCATAATATTACTCTAAATAGGTTGGATTCGGGAATCACAACAAATGGAACATCAACAAATTTAGGCCCAACAATGATCGAAAAATAAATGAAACTAATGGGAGACACAAAGAAGCCATCACGAGTGCAGATTGTGGTCTTTGAATCCTCATATTTATCCTTATGTAAATTGTTTATAAAGAGGGTCTCCTAAATAATAGCATTGAACCAACTAGTAGGTTCAACCATAATATTGGTTACGATATTACTGTTGACTTGAGTTGGGATGTAAACTGGAGAAGGTTCCTTATTAAGGTGCAAGTCATGTAGTGTAAATGGTATGTCAAGAATATTTTCCATATGAGTTGGAGAAGGAATAGGAGTGAACAAGACCATGTTCATGTACTCTGAAGGACTAGGATCAAAAGATGAAGACACAGATGTTATGAGATTGGTTGAGTGAGAAGGAAAGGAATCTATATAGATTTTTAGTTGTCTATTAGGCTTGGCTACATGCTTATTTGAGCTTTTTTCCTAACATCAAGCCGGATGGTACCACTATCGATATGGTCTTAGATCACATGTTAAAGATGCACACATCATTTAGTATCATGATCAAGGACTTGATGGTATTGAAAAAAAATTGTGCATCATACCAACGGGGATAAGGTTCAAATAGTGGTTTCATTTTAGGGAGAGCGATTGAACCATATTTTAATAGTTTTTGAAGAACAATAGCATAAGAATCAAATATTTTTGTGAAAATTTTGTTGTGTCCTACGAAGCTATTTTTGGTAGGAATGGAAACCACATTTTCTACTACTTTATTTCTTTTAGACTCCTTAGAAATAGACACAACTAACTAATTATCAAGACAAGAGGATGAGGAGGAACCCCTAGACTATGTCACTGTCTACTAGAAATATCTTAATGCAGTACATAGATGGGAGAAAGAAGGGTATTTCATCAAGAGTACTTTTTCTTTCAATTTCACTTGCATATTCCCTATGAACACACCTTGGACATTAGAATTGAGTAGGGCATAAGAGATTTGATGAGAACAAAGATTGATATTGAGCAACTTAGTTAGTCACCTTCTCGTAACCCCCTACTTACAGTGGATGAGATCAGTTAAGGTGACCTTTGGCCAAATGTTTTCCATGAACTGCTACAAGAATATATTAACCAATTGATTGAAGGAGAAGACAAAATTATCAGGAAGTGAGAAAAGCCACTCCAATGCAACATCCTCAAGGGATCATAGGAATAGCTTGGCTAACAAATAATTTTTGTATAGGAAATTAGTACGCATGGTAGTAAAGGATGATACATGGGTTTAAGGGGCATCTCTATCATGTTACTTATCAAACTTAAGGAATTATAGTCCTTGAGGGATGGGGAAATTTAAGATGTTAAGAGCTAAAGGAATATAATGATAATAGGGTTGCATTATTTATTGGAAAGAAGAAATAGTTTGGTTGGCCAATTGCAATTTCATCCATCCCATATTTTGTAGAAAATCATTCAGGATAGGATTAGATGGTAGAGCTTGACTAGTTGTGGCAACAAAGGTTCAGGTTTTGGATATAGAGATTTCGTACCCTAAAGGGATGTGATTCACTATGACTAGTAATATCAAGGGGCATGGTGTTGGTATTATCAAAAGAGGTGAAAGAAGGTATAGAAGGACCATTATTTACCATATTCACAGACACCTATAGCATCGAAAGATACAATTGTGTACCAATGATGTCCAATTGAATATCTTGAGGGTGACCCAAGACTGAATTGTAAGAGGGGGAATTAGTTTATCTATGTTATCTATCCCTCATATAATGTCAAGACCTCTGTGGTCTAAGATAAGGAGATCCCTTAGACAACAAATGAGAGGAGCAACTTGAGTGTATGTATTATCATTATTAAGAAAATATTCAAATTCTTTAAGCTTTTCTTCCAAAGATTGAACTTGCTCAAAGGGGACCCTAGGAGAAGACTCAAGATCTATGGGACAAGAAGACCTAGAAAGAGTACTTGTTTGAGAATTTTCTTTATATTTTTTTGATTGATAAATAGAAACAAAAGGAGGGGTATAATGAGGAAAAAAACCCATGGTGAATTGATCAAATTTAGGACTTGAACGGGTTGGATTGAACTGTATTCTTGAACCCATATCTAAGTGCCAAGTGCTTCTTCTAACTACATGCTTGGAAGACATAGAATAGGTTGTGAAACTAATAAAAGTTTCACAACACTCATTCCAATATACATCCAAACAATAGAGAAGAAATTTTCAACAAAATATTAAGGTTAGCATAGTTTCATGCTAGGTGCACCAAAATGTAGAGGAGGAAATTTGACACCCCAAAATGATGTGATCTCAAAGGGGTGAATGTTCCTTGACTACCTCAGGGATCAAAGCTCAGGTGATGAGATTGAAATGCAAGGGATTTTGATTTTGATTTTATGTTTTGTGTAGAATTAGAAGATGATATTTTTAGAGACAAAAAGAGTAGGCTACAAAGTTCTCTTAAGCAAACTATCAAGCTCTTAGCTAAGGATGACACAATGGAATTTTTTAGTCTTGTACGGATTAAAACCAAGTTTACTAGCAGAGCCATCAATGAACCTACTAACTATTCAAAGACTTAAATTCTTGAGAGTCTACTAAAATAAAAAATAACAGAGACACTAAATAATATAAATATCATAAAATAAATAAAATATAATGGAAATGATAGAATAAAAAAGAATAAAGGAGAAAGGAGACTCATAAGAGGTCCACAAATGAAGCCTCCTACAAAGTTCCAACTTTAACACCTACACACACTAAAATGAGAAAATTGTTGGGGTTGTTTTAGGGGATTTCCTTAGTCAAACCCTCATGTAGGTGTTCCCACCTCCACGGATAATTAGATAAATAGAGATGAAAGAAATATAACAATAGATGAGATAAAAATAATAGATAGATGAGTTAGAATAACAATATACTATCAATGTAAATGATAATGCAATCCAAAAACAATGTATTTACCCTCCCTTTAGTAGGATAGTGACATTGAAAGGAAGAGCATGCAACACCCAAGGTGTTCCAATAGTGCCAAAGTGTCGGTGTAGAGAACTAAAGTGAAAGAGAGCTTGATAGAATGGCGATAATGAGAGAATGAGAGCTGGAACATGAGAATGAGCAAGATAGGTTGAGAGAAAATGAATAGAATGGATAGCTTGACAAAATGGGAGGTTTGAAATGGATATCGGCATGCAAATGGATGTTTTTGGCATGCCTACAAGTTATAGAGGCATTAAATTTTGTGGGTAGGTGAGAAGTGTTTTCCAAATGGTTACACAGTCAAGAATCTTTTTGGGACATCCACACAATTTGTAGTAGTCTGCAACATAAGTTCACTTTAATGGCCAAAAATGAATGGGGTAAAGGAAAAATTAAGGTTGGGTGAGGGGAAATTGCATCATCAAATTTTATTAATTAAAGGGGAGGTTATGAAATGTGAAATTACATAGGATGCAATTTTCAGCATTACAGTATTTTGTAGGTTCTCCACTATTTATTCATGGAATACTTCACAAATGTTGAATTCCTTCCCTTCCATGACCATCTGGTATGTAGTATGAATTGTTGTGTTGGTTGCGGATTCCTCCCAATTTGCGTAGTATATTTTGTAGGCTATTCCCATTGTTTCATATCTAAGTGTCAAGTTTGTGATCTCCTATACATCTAAGCTCCTTACATCTTAAGCGTTTCTCATAAACTTAGTAACTTTGGAATTCTTGATGGATTTATTTGAGGGTATATTCCCTATTCCTCTCAACCTAGTCACCACTTGAATGGCTTGTTTGGTCATCCTATAAGGTTTATCTAAATAGATAAACTCATCGTGGCTTTTTTTAACTAATATTCTTACCCATCTATGCTCCTCGTAGAAATATAGAAATTTCTTCCATATATCAAAATTTTTCTTCCCGGTATCCTAAAATTGTGGTAGGTAACTCCCTTGATCTAGTTGTAGGAGTGTTCTATAGAGTGATTCAAAATTTGTATGACCAATTTTGGAGATCGGTACATGTATATACTTCTAAACATATTTTTTGTAGATTGCATCTATCAAAATTCCTAAGGCTCCTTCTCTAAGGTATACTTCCATTATTTTGAATGGATATTACATATATGTTGGCATTGACTTCTCAAAAATGTCAACCAATATAGGGTGCACCATTTTTTGCCATGTTTGAAGCTTAGGATTTCACTGGTTTTTCTTCTTATTGTTGGTTCTTTGTGTAGTATAAGTGTTAGATGCAAATGTTGAAGGATGCTTGTTAAGTTGAGCCTATATAGGTATAATCTTGAGATTGATAATTAAATGCATAATTCTATTTATCATTTCACAATATTTTATAGTTGTTATCTTTACTATGATTAATTTTTTTTTCTTTTTATTTAATTTTTTTATTTATCTATGTTACAATATGGTAGAAACATTATATGAATTGTGCAGGTTTTTTCTACTCACTCACCATCTGATGATACTGTTTTAATCAAGCCCTATTTACACACCTTGTGATGGTTTTTCCATCTATTTTTCTTAATTTAAATACCCATGATTCTACATTATCATGTATATAGTAGGGTCCTAGCCAATTCACCTTAATAAATATTTCCTTTTTTCTTGAACTTTTCATCATATAATAGAACTAATTCCCCCTCTTTGAATATTTTAATCTACAAATTTCTATCATGTTAGGGTTTCCATCTTTTCTTATCTAGGTTTTAGTTAGAGATTATTAGGAGACTATTTTCTTCTAGTTTCTCAAGTTCATCAATCATGTGAATTAATGTGACCTCTTCATTATTTAATTAAAAATTTAATGAGGTACACAAATTAGGGATTATATAATTGATTGGAAAGCTCAAGAATGCAAATGTCATTGCTACTTAAAAGCTCACATTTCCAAGCATTCACACCAATTACCATAATGCTCTAGATGTCTTGTATATTAGATTTTAGCTACCAAGGACATCTTGATTAGGCATGGTGCCTAATAATTCTTAGGGATTTTGTTAGAAGTCATTCATTTCAGAATCATTTGGTATCTTCCATAGCAAGTTTGTATAGATGAAATAGTTGAAAAGAATACATTGAGAGATTTTGAGTTCCATTTCAATTAGATCGATCACCAACTAAAACATTATTGCAATATGGGACTGCCAGAGGGATAAATTAATCTTCATCAACTTTATACAAATATCCCTACAATTTTTCTAGTCGATAGTTTAATGCCACCATTTGTATTTTTATATTTTGTTTACCCAAGCAGTGGGAGAGGGTTTTTGCTTGTTTCTTCCCTTGTGTTATAAAAAGGAATTCTGAGCTTCTCTAGGAGGGTTCAAGATTTTTGTAGTAGTTGTTCACTATTTTTGTAAAGAGAACACTTAGAGAGTTACTTTTTAGAGAGTTTTCATTTTTTACCCAACCTTAGAATTTTGTATCTTTTGAAGCAATCAATATAAACTAGAACACATCAGATAGTGCCCAGTTCACCTTTGATATGTGATTTCTTTTGTATTTATGATAGCTTTAATGCTCTATTTCATTCATGAATGGATATGATATTGATGACTAATTGTTATGAGTTCTAGATTTCATGGATTTTTGTATAAGATCATGGATAATTGAACCATTCCATGTATTCTTTCATTTCTACAATGATTTATGTTAGATGTCATACTATGCTTATTGGTGAGTGATCTTTGTAAAACATTTAAGAAGTTAATATAATAACTTAGGAGTTTCTTTCTCTATCAAGCATTAGTGTATGCTTCCCATGAAAATATTTGAATGCTATGGTATGTGCTTACCAAGCCTTAGGAATTTCATTATCTTTTCAACAATGAAGGGTCTATGGAATTTTTTTACACTTCTTAGGATTTTTTACTTCAATTTATTCGAAGTGGGATTTGAAATGTTGTAAAAGCTTTGGTGCATTGACCTAGTTTAGATTTTTTTTATGTTTATTTCAACTTCCCCTTCCCCTCTCTCAAACAAGAACAAAGAGACGGCTTCTAAAATCTCAGAAGTTTTCCAGTGGAGTGCAATTCATCCAACATCCACTAAACTTCACATAAGGTTGTTCGCATGAAGCGTAAGCTCTAAGTATCAACATATACTAACCTATAACATTTTTCATGAAGATTGGAATTTTTGGAGAGCCATATAGTTTTTTCAAGAGAATAAGCATCATTTTTTTGAAACAATCAATTGAATGCAATCCACATATATCATGGCCTACTTCATTCCATGAATGGGATACTAATTTGTGGCATGCATGACCCTAATCAATTCTTGAAGATTATTGATTTTGCTCTTATGAATGACATAACAAGATTTCAGAGTCATAATTCTCAATGATTTGTTGGAACATGGATTTGAATTTTTCCAAATTAAGAGTAGCCGAGCTATTTTAAATCATGATGCTAAATTAAATCAAGACCTAATAAAATCCATCATCCTTCCTTTCAGTTTTTGTTCCAATAAAAGAGGTAGGAAGGTAAATCCATTCATCTTGGCCCTGAGGAAGGTGTGTTATTTATACTAGAGAATTATGAACAAAAATATATATTCAAAAAACAATTGGGGCTTGTGACATGAGAACTAACTATGCTGATCCTCTAAATAAGATATTTTAGATGGAGATAAGCCAAGGGTTGGACAAGGATAGTGTGTCAATGAAAGATTAGGATCATTGGTTGAAAGTGGTCACATCAAGATTAATGGTTGATGGAACAAGAGGAACTTACAAGAATAAAGGTGGTGATAAACTAAAAATAGGATCTTGACATAATAATGGAGGGATGGCTATGCCAACCTATTGAAGAAAACATTATGGTGTGGACAATGGCAGAGAAGATTAAATAGGTGTTACATAAGTGACAAATAGAGAAGATGTTATAGAAGAACTGTGAAAAAATAGGGGGAGAGATTGGTAGGTTTGGAATTGAATTTTTTTCTTGTGAATAGGATTTTCATCATCAAAATAATTTTGAATGAATATATCATAATGTGTGCACCCAAAATTCTAAAGATGGGATGGTGAAGTGTAAAATTTATTTTTCCTTTGGTTTTCTTGCTGGAGATTATGGCACTATGTTGTCATTGATGTCAACCCCTAGTGTCAACCTCTAGTGTGGTCATGATGATAAGGTGTTTTGTGGTGTTGATTAGGTGTTTCATATGTTGTAGATATGTTGAGAAGGTGTTTGTGGTGTTACAAATGCAACATGGTCACTTGGTTTCCAAGTGCTTTTGAGAAAATTTGAATAAAGAGTGTACAAGGTGATAGAGGTGTGTTCTATGTTGTGCTCTGCATTTATTCATTCTCGAAGATATGCTTGTGTAGTTTAGATGAGATTATAAGAGTTTTCAAAGGTTTAATATCCAAATTTTACATTTTGGATTATGTGGTAGTAGAAGATGTGTTTGACAACGTGTTATCTATGAAGAAGTTTGTTTAGGAGAAATGGAATTACTTTGCATTTCTCTCCATTGAATTTTCTAGTTTTGCATATTTGGGAACACACTAATATTGTATGTACCTACCTTCCCTTGGATTTTTTGATGTTCAGTTGTTCTGCAAGGTTGGTTAGTGAGTTGTATGTTTTTGGTAGTCTAGGTGGTTGTACAAGATGATAGTATTCTTAGTTTTAAGTGGTTGTGGTAGTGTTGTTAAATATCTTGATGATGTTAGAATGTTCCAAGATGTTGTGTGTTGTTGCTACATGGTATGCATGATGTTTTTGGACCTAGAGAAGTTTGAATGTGGTTGTTTGGTAGTGTTATTGTAGGTTTGGTGACTTGGCATGCTCACATTATTTGTGTACGTGGTTTATTGTTTGTGGAAGCGTGGTGTAGCATGTTGGTGTAGATTTGGGTCTTGGTTAACCATTAGTGTTTCTACCTTCACTTATTTCCACCATGGAAGTGTTTGGTGTCAACCTATTTGGTGGTTGCATGTTTGAGATGCATATGTTTAATTGAGGGTGACTTAGAGAAGTTGTTTGAGGTTGTGAAGGATATATGCAAGGTAAAATTTTGGAGAAGAGTGTGCTATGTTTTGTGGTGCAAAAATATATGGATGTGATAGTGTGCTAAGATTTGAGTGTGAACATAAATTCCTATGAGTACCAAAATCAATGACTAGAAGATGTCTACATTTCAAAGTGCCTAAAGTTGCTAGAGGCAGTGAGCCAAACGTTATGGATGGTGTAGAGTTTTTGTGGTGGATTCTCTTGTTTCTTTGAGGTGGTGAAGCTCCTTGTAAAAATTTATTCTATTATCTTTCTATTATAGACAGTGAGTCCTTTGGGCAGTGAGGGCTTGGTAGTGAGCCCTCTTAGTAGTGAGCCTTTTGTAATTGATGTTGTTATTCATATATATGTGAGTTAATCCTCACCATTATTTTTCCCCGAGTAGGGTCGTCCACATAAATATGGTGTTCTATTGTGTATGGATGTTGATGTGTTGTTTTATTTGTTTACATCCATATTGATGCATTAGAAGGGTTTGAAGGTTAATGAGGGATTAAAGGTTTTAATTTATGCTAGTGAATGGATTCACACTTTTAATGTAATACTTGACAATTAAGTGTATTGCCCAGATTTAAAAGGGCCAATATCACTAACAGCTAAGTGAGGGATTGGTAGTGAGCCTTTCTTCTTTCTAGGCAGTGAGCCATTTTAGTAGTGAGCCTTTTGTAATTGATGTTGTTATTCATATATATGTGAGTTAATCCTCACCATTATTTTTCCCTGAGTAAGGTTTTCCATGTAAATATGGTATTCTATTGTGTATGGATGTTGATGTGTTGTTTTATTTGTTTACATTCATATTAATGCATTAGAAGGGTTTGAAGATTAATGAGGGATTAAATGTTTTAATTTATGTTAGCGAATGGATTCACACTTTTAATGTAATACTTGACAATTAAGTGTATTGCCCAAATTTAAAAGGGCCAATATCACTAAAAGCTCCTGAAAGGTCACTATTGCATTTGTGACTTTCCTTTGAATTTTAGAGGTACAACTCCCTCATGTGATTTGATTTATTTTGGTATGCTTTTAATCAAAAAGTAGGAAAGGAATCATACACTAATTCATAAATATGAAATTAGTGTGAGCAAACTAAAAAGACCACTAACCATTAAGCACAAATACTTAGATAATCAATGATCTATAGAGAAATGTACTAGAAATCTATTATGATCACAATAAATGAATACAAATCCAAGATAATGTCCCACATAGAGAAAAATTCTCACATCACCCACACAAACCAAAGATTGGTACAGTAGACATTATACTCATAACTCGCAATTCACAGATTGAAAGTAATTGCAAACATGTAAATTTAAAAATGGACTTAGAATTATGCTCCTCTTCCCTTATTACATCATAGTGTAATTTGAGAAAATCTAGGCCCTCACAAAATTATTTCCATCAAACATATAGGGAAATAGTCCCCAAATCTTGGCGGTTACCAAAACAGTTGCCAAATAGAGTGGCAGTTTCTTGCCAACTAATTATGCACCCTGGAAACCAATAGATGTAAGCGCATTAATGATCAGGAATAATCATAATTAAATTTTCCATTAATATGATCTTGGATAGTCACCCAAACATTTCTTGCTCAAAATATTTCCTTGTGATAGGTTATATTTACGATTGATGTAGTTCCTAGGAGCCGAATTAAATGATGAATCCATATTAGCACATGCTCACACTTGTAAACTATCAAGATGGAGAAACAACTTGGAAAATTAAGTAAATCCTTGTCACCTTAGAATTTAACTTATGCCACCTCATTTTCTTTTCAATTACCAATTCCCAATGAAATCCAATTTGGATATGCCTCCCCTGATTTTTATATTTTTTTTGAAATAAACACATTTCTCCAACCCAAAGATATCTTAAAAATGGCAAGTGCACAAAGTGATGCTACCTCAATGAATGACTTCATAGTAATCAAAGAAGTTGAGTGTAGCCCCTTCTTCAGGTTATTTTTAGATCATTTGAAGGAGGTCTTAATTATCAAGAGCAAGGTGGACAAAGAAGTACTACATGATATCTTGGGAGAGAGATTCCTTAACCAGGTTCATGTGCATAATACTGAGCTTTTGGAGTGTTTCATCTACAATGTGATTCACACTTTTGGGAAACATGATTGGGGAGTGAGAGTGATATAACATCTAGTTTGATTGGAGTACCTACACAGAGTAAATGTGGCCATTAGAGGGCTCAACTAGTTTCCTAGAACTAGACTTGTGGGAGATGCTATCACATTGTGACCACAACCCAGCATGAGATTATGGAAGAATCGGTGACTCTCCTTCATGTGGGGCTGGTGTGAAATGATATGGAGTTTTTTTCCCATTTTTTGTAATCTCAGAAGAACCTACTTTCACCAACCCAAATTGAGCATCTCTAGGAGGTGGTGGAGGGAGTCTATGTGCTGATATTTTCCTTGTGTGCTTGAAGATGATATTTATATCACCCCAATTTTTTAATATTCATACCAATTTTGTAAACACCAATGATACGATATAAATACAATATAAGATTTTTTTATACTTTAGTGTTCTTTTCTTCTTTCATTTGAGTATTTTCATGCTTCAATTACATTATTGTTATTTGGAAATGGTATTTTTTTTGTTGATTTTCCTTTCATATGGGTGTTTTGTGATTGCACATTTCTTACCGATTATTGGTTTTGCATTATTATTTCTCATTATGGTAGTTTTGAACAGTTCACCAGAATCCACTATAATTAGGAAAAAGTGCACTTTTGTCATCCATGCCTTCTTTGAGAATAGTGCACCATGAATTGGTAGAATAGAAGGTTTACAAAACCTTGTTGAGGTCCAACAATGGTTTTCAAACCTATCAAAAGTTTTTCCCATACTTGAAATCCCTTCAACCTTCTACCATCAATGGAATTTTGGGAAGGTTACAAAACATAAAGTACGAACCACCAACATAAGATAATTGTAAGTTTAAAGGTAAAGTGGAATAAGAGGGAGTTATGATAGCCTAGCTAGCACCCACCAAGGTTAGTAAAGCTTAGGAAAATACCACCAAAGACTTGATCTTAGAAAATTTTCAAGTATGGATGATGATTTTATGGGTAATGAAAAAAATTAGAGTAATAGTGGCTTTGTATGGGGACAAGGACTAAAAGGATATAGCAAGGAACCTAGAGATATGATTAAAGTTAGTGTTGTATCCATTAGGCACTGAGTCATGAATAGGGAAGGAACCAAACCTAAAACAAGACAACAAGAGAAAGAGGAAGAAACAAACCCAAACCAAGCACAACAAAAATGACACACTGAAAAGGAGACTGTACACAGTAGGGTGAAACCTACCAAAGAAATGGGAAACATTATTCATACAAAATCATTAACTGGCTAGGAAAAGAATGAGCCAGACCTAAAAAAGCTAATCTTCCAATGCAGCTTCTGAAGGACAACCAAGATTAGAATTTCCTGGGTATGTGTAGGATCATGATGGGCCAAAAAGTGGCAATATGTAACTGATATGATGGCCCATGTGATGACCCTTTTTTATCCAAAATTGATGAAACGAAAAGGGTTTTTGAAGGAGATTCTCAGCTTTCCACCAATATAAATTATACTTTACTTTGAATTTAATAAATAATTATTATTCATTTTCTATTTGAATTACGACTAAAGTCCCGATTGATAGGCTAATTCAAAAACATCTATAGCTTTCAAATGGTATCACATTTTTTGAATCTGAAACATGCATCACATTCTATGCTTTGCATACTATAGGATTAAAAAAAGAAAAATTGAATTTTATGAATTTTTGACCAAGTTAAGGTGGTCAGACATACAAGTTTTTTATATTTTTTAAAATTTGTAATAAAAAAATCATAATTAATTATTTACTTGGAAAAAAATTACACAAAAAATATGCATCACATCAGGACATGAGTCCTCTACTTATATCTAAAATATTATACAAAATATATTATCATTTTATTGTGGTTAGGGTGGTCAGATAGACACCTGCTTTATTTTTTTTTGAAATTTAAGTACTACTACATTAAAATTTCAAATTTTCACTAAATAGATTTATTTCTTTTAAAAATAGACCTAGTAGTTTAAAAACTGCATTCAATTTTCTAAAAATTCTATTCTTACATATTTTTGAAATAATATAGATAACTTATTCAAATTTTTATGTCAAGTTGCCTACCTCTGATTTTTCTAAATTTTTTGCCACTTAAGGGCCTATTTTTTCCATGATGATCCTACACATACCCTCCCATAGAACATAAAAATAGTTGAAGGAAGTTTCACCAATCATTACATCCTCGAACAACCATTGCTCATCATGCACTTTTTCTTTCTGATGAAGATGACTATGTAGACACGTAATGTACTGATTGACATTAGACATCTGATCCTGACCACTAACATTGTTTCATCCTGAATCATCCTTCAGTCTAACCATTTAATAAAATTCCTTTATTTGATTAAATTCATCAATATTCCTCTCTTAATTAAATAAATCAGTTATCTAATTAAGTCATCCTTTCTCGATAATTAAATTAACTAGTATGATCTAATTATCCTTATCTAATTAAATAATTAATTTTGTTTGATTAAATCTCTAAAGTCTATCTATTCAATTAAATAAATTAAAACCTTATTTAGTTTAATCAAACATCATCTCTTTTAATTAAATAAATCAAAAGTCATTATTTAATTAATCATTTTATCACATTCTTCTCATATTTGATTTAAATAAATCCACAAATTTAAGTCAAATAGGTCACATCATTTAATCCCCTCATTAAATTAATTAACCTTGATTAATTTAATCTCTTCTCATGTACCATCCTCCATATTTTACCACTTGCACATGAAAATAGAGTTATTTGATTTATTAAATCTTTATTTTCTTCAACAAGGCATCTTTTAAGGAATATTCCTCAAATTTGAATTCAAAATCCAAGTGGACTTTGTCCTTCCAACAAGGCATTTACTCCTCTTACAAAGTCCTTTTTCCTTGAGCCAAGTGGCATTCAATGCACCTTCTTTCCCTCTTACATGTCATTTCAACAAATTCAAAATTCAAATATATGCATTTATTGACACATTCTTCAAAACTTGCACATCCTCCATCCACTCACAAGTTGACAAGTGGCACTTTCCCATTGGCTAATTCTTAGTCCCACATTGCTCTATTTTGGACATTCTTCCATCTTCTCATTCTATAAATAAGAGGCTAATCTCCTCATTCTATCATCCACAATTTGAGTAAACTTACTATGCTCAAATATTTAGCAATCTTCATATCCATATTTTCGAATTTGTAGCTAAGTTATGTAGATTTTTGTCTTGAAGCACCCATCACTCTTCATCAAAGTGGATCACATTCTTCATCACACCATAAAATCTAGCATTGGAGTTGGGAAAGGGCCAATTTTCACATCAAATTGGAACCAATTCCCCGATGGGATCAAGAGTTTGCATTGTCTTCAATAGGATTTAGCTTGCTTTCTTGTTGCTTCATCTCATACTTGCTTTATTTTCTATTTAAAACTTTGCTAATAGATTTCATGGGGAATCCTTGTTCTTACTTGCATATGATCTCCTAATGTGTTCTTTTGTTGTGTTTTGTAGGTATTTGGATTGGGGTTCGATAGACTGCACTATATCACCCATGTTACATCCTATTTCTTTCAAAGTTTCAAACATCTTAATGAATTCTCTTTCATGAAAATGATCTAAACTTTCTTGCATAATTGAAGCGCCATGACTTCTTATCACATTAATTACCACTTAATAAATCATTGTGCTCCATTAACGCATTTGTATTTTCATCTTCCATCAATTCAAAATTCATTTCTTAATCAACATTCATATAGCCAACATCTTCGCAAGTCACATCATCATTGAGATAAAAGTATGAACTTTCAAACAGGGGATTACTCCATACTTCAAGTGACTCATCAAAAATAAATAAGGGGTTATAATTTATACACCACTTTGCTTCCTCCTCATTTCCAACTAGAATATTACTTTCTCATTCAGATCAAATTGAAAACTAGATACCCATAGATCTTGCCACCACTTCATCCTCAACAAAAGGATCTTCATTATCCCATTTTATCATATCCAAAGTTTCATAATCAAATTTTTCCAAGGTAAAAACTTCATATTTTGGGATGCACAGAGAATATAGTAACTAATTTTCCTCATTAAAGTCACAAGGACTCATATCAACTATAGAGGAACTAGGGAAAACAAATTGCAATGCAGGAGCATGTCTTACCGGGGTGAATAGTCTTCATCCTCACTTGAGGAAATAAGGTCTTCCTCCATCTCTATAGTACTCAAACTATATACCTAAGCATTCCAAACCTAGTTTTCATTCCCTCCATTTATCTTTCTATCATTCTAGAAGTGTGTAGGATCAAAGACCATCAAATTCATGCTCTCAATGATAGGGAAAGGCTGATTTGACATGTACTAAAGGTTTGAGGACTTACAAATAGGTGATTCACAATTATGAACAATCTTTCTAACACAATATTTTTTCCCCATCCCCATAGTAACTAAATCATCCTCAATGTTCACAACATCAAGTTGTGCTTGTTTAATCCCACAAACTTTGTCTCTCTTTAGAATAAGTTGAACTTCAAAATTTAAAGAAGATTTAAATATGTGAAATTGAATTACGTTGCTTGGATGCTTAGGTACCATAATCCATTGAATCTCTTGATTGAAATGGTAAACAAAATCCCTCATATATTCTTTTTCTTATTTTACAATCTAAAAGAAATGTTGGAGTAAAGCAACAATGTTGACAACATCTTTGAACCATCCAAAAAATTTCTTCTACAGAATGCTCCAACTAGTTATACATCCCTTTTCTAGCCCCTTGAACCACTCCACCATATTTTCGATTAGGCTATCAACAAAAATTATCACAAAATATCTTCTTCTTGAATTCCTAGGATTTCACTCATAATAGTAATGGCTAGATATGTTCCTCGAGATCTTGCAAATTTTTATCGGAGAATTTTGGAAGATTTTTTATTGAGCCATATGGTAAATCATTACATTGCAATAGGGCTAGTGGTCCAATAAAATTACCCTAGGGGTTTGAAGCCATTGAATATTTAGAGTCACCAACTCCATAAAGAAGTAAGAGGAGATGAGACCCATAGGTCAATTCTTAGGTGGCGGTTGGGCTGGAGGAGGGTCTTAGCACTAATTAGGATGTTGATTAGGACATCAAGGTGGATTATCATAGTAAACAAACTCCAACCTAGGGGGACATTCAACCATGTTTCATGGTGGTCGTTGGGTCCATTCTTCTTCAGTTGGCCTACATATAATTTGTGGCACTCCTTCTATACCTCTAAGTGAGTGTATTCAATTGGGAGATAATTTCCTCTTGTTCTACCTACATCCAATCTAAACTAGGTTGTAGTACAGGAAAAACATTGTCATGTTGGAGTACCATTTCGTTGCATGGACTAGTATCAACCCATTAGAATTTCTTCTTTCTTTCTCCCTAGTAGAGTCATCAAAAATTTATTAGTGAATGGATTGTCACTTTTAATGTAATACTTGAAAATTAACTCTATTGCCCAGGATACAAAAGGGACAATATCACTAAAGGCTCTAGAAAGGTCACAATTGCATTTGTGGCTTTCCTCTTAATTTTAGAGGTACATCTCCTTCATGTGATTTGATTTATTTGGGTATTATTTTAACTAGAAAGTAGAAAATAAATTGTACACTAATTCATAAATATGAAATTAGTGCAAGCAAACTAAAAATACCACTAACCATTATGTACAAAGACTTAGATAATCGATGATCTATAGAGAAATGTATAAAAAATCTATTGTGATCACAATAAATGAATATAATGACAAGAGAATATCCCACATAGAGAACAATTCTCACATCACCCACACAACCTATCGATTGGTATAGTAGACATTATACTCATAACTCGCAATTCATAGATTGAAAGTAATTGCAGAAATGAATAAATTCAGAAATAGACTTAGAAATATGTTCCTCTTCCCTTATTACATCATAGTGTACTTTGAGAAAATCCATACCCTCACAAAATCATTTCATTCAAACATAAAGGGAAGCAATTCCAAAATCTTGGTGGTTACCAAAATGATTGCCAAATAGAACAATAGTTTCTTGCTAGCTAATTGTCCACACTATAAACCAATAGATGTAAGTGCATTAATGATCAAGAATAATCATAATTACATTTCTCATTAATATGATATTCAATAGTCTCCCAAACATTTTTTGCTCAAAATCTTGTCTCATGGCAAGTTATATTTATGATTGATGCAGTTCCTAAGAGTCGAATTAAATGACAAATCCATATTAGCACATGCTCACATAATTAAAATATCAAGATGGAGAAACCATTTGGAAAATTAAATAAATCCTCATCACCTCAACATTTAACTTATGCCACCTCATTGTCTTTTCAATTTCCAAGTCCCAATGAAATCTAGCTCAGATATGCCTCCCTTGATTTCTATAAATTCACTAGAAATAACATCATTTCTCCAACCCAAAGATATCTTGAAAAATGACGAGTGCATAGAGTGATGCTACCTCAATGAATGAATTCAAAGTAATTGAAGAATTCAAGTGTATCCCCTTCTTCAAATTTTTGGATCGATTGAAGGAGGTCTTCATCATTCAGAGTGAGGTGGAGGAAGAAGTACTGTGTGATATCCTAGGAGAGAGATTCCTTAACTAGGTTCACATGAATAATGTAGAGCTTTTGGAGAGTTTCATCTACAATGTGATTCTCAATTTTGGGTGACATGATTGGGAGTGAGACTAGAAGAACTTCTAGTTCAACCGAGCTACCTACATAGAGTGAGTGCGACCATTAGTGGGCTCATCCAGTTTCCCAAAACTAGAATTGTGGGAGACACTATCAGCATTACAACCGCAAACCAACATGACATTATGGAAGAATCAGTGGCTCTCCTACGTACGAGGCTAGTGCAAAATGATATGGGGTTTTCTTCCCATTTTCTACAATCTCACGAGAACCTACTTTCACTAGCCCAAATTGAGAATCTCCAAGAGGTCATGGAGGGAGTTTGTGTGTTGATATTTTCCCTATGTGCTTGAAGATGATATTCTGATAACCCCAATTTTGTAATATGAATACCAATTTTGTAAACACCGATATGATATATAATACAATATAAGTTTTTTGATACTTCAATGTTCTTTTCTTCTTTCATCTAAGTATTTTCAAGCTTCAGTTACATTACTATTATTTGGTAATGGTATTCATTTGTGTTTATTTTCCTACATATGGGAATTCTTTGATTACACATTTCTAACTGATTATTGGTTTATATTACGGTACTTCTGAAAAGTCCACCAAAATCCACTGTAATTAGAAAAACTTGCACTTTTTCCACCCATGCCTTCTTTAAGAATAGTGCATTGTGAATCAATAGAATAGAAGGTTCGTGAAACCCTGTCGAGAACCAACAATGGTTTTTGAACTTATAAAAAATCTTACCCATACTTGAAATCCCTTCAACATTCTATCATCAATGGGCTTTTGGAAAGGTTACAAAACATTAAGTATAGATCGCCAACATAAGATAATGAGTAAGTTTAAAGGTAAAGCAGAATAAGAGGGAGTTGTGATAACCTAGGTGACACCCACCAAGGTTAGTAAAACTTAGGAAAATACCACCAAAGGCTTGATCTTATTAAAATTTTGAGTAGGGATGATGATTTTAAGGGAAATGACCAAACTCAGAGTAACAATGTATAGCTAATTCACCCCCTCTTAGTTGTCCTAGGTGTCTAGAAGTTGGTACTAGATTTATGGTTCCTTAGAAGAAGCTTAACCACTTAAGGTAGATCCAGATGGAACACAGGAATGGTGTCAAGGTCCCTATGCTCGATGGAGAAAATTATGCTTTTTGGGAAGCCAAGATGGAAGCCTTTCTTGTCTCTTTAGGGTTTGGTGTCTAAATTAGTTGAAGATGGATATATTATACCTGTTATTGCTCTGATAAGTGATGATGTAATCAAGGACTATAAGAATAATTTCAAGGTGAGAAATGCTATCTTGAGTGGACTTTTTAATTCAAAACTTGTGAAGGTAATAAGATACAATACTGCTAAAGAGGTTTGGTTAAAGTTGCAAAGTATTTATGAAGGAGATGCTAAGATCAAGCAAACAAAGATGCAAAATTTAAAATCCAAGTTTGAAAACCTAAGGATGTCAGAAGATGAAGATATTGCAAGACACATGCCCAAAGTGGATTAAATTGTCAATACCATCAATGGTCTTGGTGGAAAAATGGAGGAAAGTGTAGTGAAAAATGTATTGAGAACTCTTCCTAAATCTTATAGTGCTAAATATTTTTCTATTTAGGAAGCTTAGAATTTGGATCAATATACTAGAGATCAAATGTTTCATGCTTTAAATACTTTTAAATTAAGAGAGTTTGACAAAGATGGTTCAAAGAAAGAAATTTCTTTTAAAGTCAACAAGAAAGAGAAGAATGATGATTCTGATCTAGATGATCTCGATGAAGTGGAAGCAAATTTTATAAGAAGATTGAAAAAGGTCACTGGAAAATACAAAGGTAAGTTACCTTTCAAAATTTTCAATTGTGGAAAGATAGGTCATTATGCCTCAAAATTTCCAATCAAAGTTTCAAATGACAAACATAAAGATCATAAAGATAAATCTTTGAAGAAGAGGTATTATTTTAAAGAAGTGAGTGGTGTATCTGATAAGGAGGAATTAGGCTACTTGGATGACGAAAGTGATGAATGCTTGTTCATGGATCTAAATGTTGGAACTAATTCTACTAATATTGAAAGATGTGTGAAGGAAATTTATCCAGAAATAGGTCATAGTATTGAAGGAACTATGTTTACTACTTTTCATGCAAGAGGAGAGAAACTACTCCATAATAGATAGTGGATGCTCAAATCATATGACTGGTGATAAGAGTAAGCTTGAAAAGTATGATAATGGTATTTTTAAGTTAGGCGATGATACATATGCTAAGATATGTGGCAAAGATTCAATTATTTTTTATAGCAAGCATAAGACAAATGATGTTCTTTATGTCAAGGTTTGTTGGCATAATCTTCACACTATAGGAAAAATGTGTAGAAAAGGATACAATTTGGTATTTTAGGGTGATGGTTGTGAAATTAGAAAAGGAATCTTAGGAACTTTGGTTGCAACAGGAACAAGGATAGAAGGAAATATTTATCAACTCAAAGGTGGTGTTGTTAAATGTTCTATATGAAAAATCAATAAAATTTGGCTATGGCATAAAATAATAAGTCATATTAATTTTGATAGCCTAGTGAATATCAATTCTATTGATGTTGTGAGAGATCTACCTATAGCATAGAAAAAGGTATCTCTTGCTTGATATGGGAATAATTAATGATAAATTGGACTTAATTACACCTTTATTTAGTGTTGTGAGGTGTTTTACACATCCACATTAGGTCTTGGGCCCTTGCAAACTAAATAAAATGCATTTATTGATGTCTTGTAAAAGTGTTGTAAAGAGTTGTAAATGAATTTCACACTTTTCTAGACTTTTATCAAGTATTTAAGTCTAATGGACCTATTTTTCCCTTAATTCAATATTGTAAAATGTATTTAATTGTATTTTCACATTAATCTAGAAGGCTTGTAAATTAAACATAATTTTAATCTAGCATTGTAATGTGTTTTACACATTCACATTAGATCTTGTGCCTTTCTAGGCTATGTGGACCTCTTTTTAATGTTGTAAAGTGTATTTAATCACACTTTTGCATTGAAATTTGTGTCCTTAGCCCTAATTACCATTTATATCATCATTAAAAGGTCCCTATGACCCCATATTGTGCATCCCAAGGCTTATTTTGATCAAAGATCTCACAAAATCAACATATAAACCTGATTTCTTCACTCTCGGACATCCCAAATGGCAAAAGAGCCCCTTGTGGGATCCATTCACCACTTTAGGTGAATGAGTCCCATCCAGGTGGGACCCATTCACCCAAGATGGTAAATGGGTCCCATCTAGGTGGGACTCATTCACCCAAGATGGCGAATGAGTCCCATTTGAGCTATTTTTAGGGTTTGAGTAGGAAAAATTAGGTTTTAAGTTTAATCTTCTTCAATGTTAGCCTTGGGGATCAAGTTAATGGGAATTTGAATGGCTTTCCTATATAAATAAGCCCTCAAATCATAATTTCATAATGCATTGATATTATCAAGTCAAGGAAGCTAGGGTTAAGCATTTCAAGACTTCACAAGATCAATTCTAAGGCATTCAAGGGCATATTCTTCATCCATTGTTGCAACAATTCAAGATCCCTCATCATGGAAAATTTATAATTGCATTACTTCATATTCATGCTTTATTATTTTGTTTCATCATTTCGATGAACCGACATGAATCGAACATGCAACCTTCTGATTCACCCAAAATGGCGAATGAGTCCCACCAGGCCTAAAAAGAAGCAATTTCAGAATTTCAGAGGTATTTCCATTCTTCAACACATTCCTAGGTGCACACTTTTTGCTTCATAGGTTTCTATTTTTCTTTATTTGCATTTCTAAGTCATTTGCTAGGTCATTTAGCATATGTTTGCATTTCACATTATGTTTTCCAGCATTTCATGTTTTCCAAGTTTACACTTGGTGGTGAGCCCTTCTTTTCTGTTTTTAGTCCCTAGAACCTTCCCTTTGTCAGATTTCAATCGCCTTTGCATTGAAATCTCAAGGGTTTGTTCTTTAATGAAGTGTTTATCATTTTCTCTCTCCTTTTAGCTCCAAAACCCTTGAGGTGCAAGAGGTGACAAAAATTTTCGTTTTGTTACCAAGAATTACAAATCCTTTCAATGCAATTTGCAAAGAGTGTCAGTTTGGATAGAAGGCAAAGAAGGGGTTCAAAACTAAGGAATATTCTACAACAAGCCCTTTGGAGTTGGTGCATATAGACCTATGCGGACCTACCAGAATAATAAGTTCTCATGGAGATAGGTATTTTATGTTGCTAATATGTGATTAAAATTGAAATACTTGGGTGATATTTCTCAAAGAAAAATTAGAAGATCTAGATAATTTTAAATAATTTAAATCTATGGTTGAGAATGAAATGGATTTGAAAATCAATTGTTTAATGTCTAACAGAGGTGGCAAGTTCGCTTCAAATGAGTTTAACAATTTTTGTGAAGCTCATGGGATAAAGAGACATCTATTAGCTCCTAGGACTCCATAGAAAATGAAGTTGTGGAAAGGAAGAATAGTATACTTCAAGAAGTTGCAAGAACCATGATGAAGGAATAAAATCTATTAGATATCTATTGGAGAGAATCTATTCATACTATATTTTTCATCCTTGATAGAGGACAAGCAAGAGTGAATAGTTCAAAGAAACCCTATGAACTATGGTATGGAAAACCTCCTACTATGAAATATTTCAGAGTGTTTGGAAGAAAATTTTATATCAAAAGGGGGGTGAGAACTTAGGAAAGTTTGATGCAAGATCAGATGAAGGAATACTCCTTGGATATTCTACAAAGAGAAAGGGATACAAATGTTATTTAAATTTTTTTTAAAGAATATTGTTGAAAGTGCAAGTGTCAAAGTGGATGAAGAATCACATCAAATTTTAGTTCTGATAGAAGGATATGAGTATTATGAACCCCCTTGCAATGAATAAGAAAATGAAGAAGAGAAAGAGAAAGAGATGACAGTGGAGGAGGAAGAAGCTCCATAAAAGAATCCTAAGACTCCTACTTGTATGTTCAAAAGAATCACTCTGAAGATCAAATCATTGGAGATACAAGAAAAGGTGTGTTGATAAGGAGAAAAGCTACTATGACAAAAGAAAAGGTAAGATTTTGTCTACTTTTAAAGTAGAACCTAAAATAGTAACTAAAGCATGCAAGGATGAAAATTGGCTCAAAGCTATGGAAGAGTTGAAGTGGATTTTGGAGAAGCAAACATGGGAAGTGGTCCAAACACTAGTAACCAAAATTGTGATACGAACTAAATGGGTTTTCAAGAACAAGTTGAATGAGGATGGAAAAGATGTTAGAAACAAGGCTAGGCTTGTGTGTAAGGGCTACTCACAAGTGGAAGGAATATATTTTGAAGATAATTTTTCTCTAGTGGAAAGAAAAGAGGCCATTAGAATGTTAAGTATGCATTTTTGAATGGTGAGTTAGAAGAAGATGTGTACATTGAACAACCAAAAGGTTTTTATTTGTCAGAAGATCCTGATATCGTTTGCAGGTTGAAGAAGGCATTGAATGAATTCTACAATGTCAGTGTATATTTGGGTCCTAGTTAACCCTTAGTATGGTTCACCTTCACTTCTTTCCACCGCAGAAGTGTTTGGTGCTGACCTATTTGGTGGTTGCATGTTTGAGGTGCATACATTTCATTGAGGCTAACCTAGAGAAGTTGTTTGAGGTTGCAGAGGAAATATATGCAAGGTAAAATGTTGGAGAAGATTGTCAGGTGTTTTTTGGTGTAAAAATATGTGGATGTGAGTGTGTTGAGATCTGAGTGCAAGATTAAATGCATATGACCACCAGAAGTAGTGAGTAGGAGGTTTCTACATTACAAAGTGTTTGAAGTTACTGGAGGAAGTGAGCTAAAGTTTGTAGATGGTGTAGAGTTTTTATGGTGGATTCTCTTGTTTCTCTAAGGTTGTAAGCCTCCTTATATCAATTTCTTCTATTCTCTTTATATTCCAGATAGTGAGTCATTTGGGTAGTGAGCCCTTCATAGTGAGCCTTTCTTATTTTTGGGCAGTGATCCTTTTCTAATCAGTGGTATTATTCATATATATGTTAGTTAATCCTCACCATGGTTTTCCCTTGATTAGGGTTTTCCATGTAAATCTAGTGTTCTATTGTGTATGGTTGTTGATATGTTGTTTAATTTTTTTGCATTCATATTGATGCATTATAAGGGTTTGAAGGTCAATGAGGGACTAAAGGTTTTATTATACAAATGATTCACCCCACCCCATCTTAGTTGTCTTGTGTGTCTAACATTTCTTTTGCATAATTACATATGATATACTTGAATATTACACCTAGATGGAAAGGTAGCATAGTGGATTTTTTTGAAACCCATGGAAGAGTCATCATATTACTCGCTTGAATGCCATTAACCATAAATGCTTAGCTTCAAAATATTACTTTTTAAGTACACATGTAAAATTTAAAGGTCAAAAAAATTCATCCTTATATAATTTTAATGTAAAAAATAATGGTATTTATACACTTTGAAATAGTAGTCAAGAAATTCCTATAGAAGAATTAGGGTAATTTTTTTATTTATACAATAAAAAATAAGCGTTTACTCATAGAAATTTTAATAAATCACATTTCCATATTGATAGTTTCAATTTGGTTAGATGTCAACATGAATTCAAGTAAGTAGTGTATATGTAGATCACTATTCATTACCCTCACTAATTTCCTTTCCCAAGGAGAACCAATAATATTATAGCATGTGTAATATGAGGACCACACTATATTAGAAGTTCACACTATTCTCAAAGAATTATACACACATTCAAGATCATATCATTGGATATTAAGTTAGCATGTCCTTATTGACACATGTCTTACATAGAAACTTCATGCAAACTAAGGTACATGTTGTATTAACCTAGAGGTGATAAATCCAATATTCGCTATATTTGGACTTAAGCATCACATCAAGGTTGATATAAAAACTTAATCAACCTCCTAGGAATGTGTCCAATGAAGAAAAATGAGTTAAAATTTTATACGAGGTATAAAGATAAGTTTACATTGAAGTAAAGAACCCTAATACAAAACTAGTTGAATAGATAATAAAACAAGGGATTTGCTATGCCAAATTAGGGGAGCTAATACATGATAAAAGTGTATATGTTCATCAATAGGTAACTTGAAGGAATCAATCCCTAATTCATATTCCATGTGGCTAGAGTGGTGAGATTGTTGCATTGGATCTTCGGTGATGGTTTGCATCTATTTTGGGATAAAATTGGTTATTTTCTTTGATTTTATAGAACTATAAACCACCACACTAGTCTACTTTTATTAAATATTGTTGATAATTATTTTGACATGTATCAACTTAAATGATAATTTTTCTTATAAATGTCAACATATTTATTTGAATGCTTTATCAAAACCTAATTTTAAAAGAAAATAATTTTAGCCATATATTACGCCCATTCATAGGTTTTCCAAGATAAGATAAAATTATCAAAAATGTACCTACCTCCAAGGATTCTAGTTTTATTTGGTCTTATAATACCTTTAGCGGTTGGCTTAACTCATATAGCTAGTGGTTTAGTAATAATTTTGTATGAATTGTTCAATAATATAATTCAATTTTGACTAGACATAGTATATTCATTCTTTGTTTGAGGAATGGTTTTGATTGAACCCTTGTTGGTGCTTGAGACCAAAAAACCTCGTTCAAGGGCTTCTAGATAAAGAAGATAAAAATCATCTTTACTGTGTGACCACATGATTTGGTGAAATTCAATATGAATTCCTTCAAATCACATAATTTTCATGTGATCCTTAGAAAAGAAATCTCTCTCTAACTCTTCAAGTGATAAAATTTAATTCAAAAACTTAATTATAATTTAGATCAATTTTATGAGGAATATAGTTGATGTAAATTAGTTTGGGAATTCAGAGAATAATACATAGTGATGGATTTGTTGTATTATAATTATGCAACAAGAATTGCATAGATTATGAGATAGATCTGATTAAAAATAGAGTTTTTAAAAGTTGGAAAACTTTCTGAAATATGTCCATGAATACAAATCTATCTCATTAATTTAAAAACTAATCAAATTATACATCTTGCAATGAACCAAAAACTTAGTGATATTTCTAAAATATAGTCTTACTTTGGAAGAAAAGAATCACCAAATGTAAGTCCTCATTGTAAGTTGAAATGGATAGCTATATATGATAACATATTATCTTCAAAATTAAATTAAATTGTTAAAAAAAATATAGTTTGGTACCCAACATGATGAGATCTTAACTTCTAGCATGCTAGATAAAAATAAAACTGCTTGAGTATATTTGGAAGGTCTTAAAAAAGAGATATATAGAATGATGAAGATGTAAACTAGATGCAATGCCTCTTTTGAAAAAATAGTGGCTAGAAATGCTCCAAAGGCCTCTCAAAATATAATTTACAAACATATAGAAAATACTCAAAAAGTAGACTTTTGATATTTTTTAGATTTATTCAATATCATCCAAATGCTTTAGAATTCATGTGGGTTCATCAACCAATTTCTACCTTCTTTGAAAATAAAACCATAGAGTTTTGGGAAGAGAAAGGTTGTCTCAATAGGGTCCATGTGAACTGAACCCAAAGATTATCAATCAGTGAACAAATTTTCTCTACTTTTTATAGTTAAAATAGTTAAAGAAATATTTTGATGCCCTATTACCTTCCTTGAGATCCATTGAATTATTACTCTTATTATAGCACTTTTCAATCTATGGATGTCAATTTTATGTAGTTTCATTTCTATAGAAACCAAAAAGGATTAGATCATAGTATATCTAACATGTTTTAATTTCCCTTGAAGACATATTTCATTCTTTTATGTTGCTATGCCATTTTTTCAAATAATGAATAAAATATATACATTTAGAAACCACATAACACTACCATTATATCCAAAAGTCATTATCGTGTGGTTTAGGAATGGAGTTCTATATAGCAATGAGAAGTCAGATAGATGAGGTTTTCTAGATGCAAGATATTTAGATTGAGTGGAAGTTTTGATGAGGTGGAATATAAACGAAAAATATTGAAATATAGCACAGGACATGGGGAAATTATAAAAATGGTGAGCTGGAATAATCAAAATGGAGATAAGAGATAGAAGGGAAAGGGGAAACAATAAGGTTATTAGAGATGTTAAAATTATCTAGTTTGTTGAATTTCTTATCCAATCGCATTCTATAATTAGTCCATGTGAACCATTTTTTAGTATGAATTAAATGTCTAGTATACAATGGATCAAACACACCCAAAGAATTACAACAATAGCTCCAATTCTTAGATTCCTCTTCATTAACTTTAATATAGTTATACAATTATGGTCATTATGGTGCTCCACCATAATTAAATATCCACCTAAAATCTAATCTATGATGGGGATTTTTTAAGGAATCCACTTCCAAAGAGCAACACTATCTTTAGAACTATTAGGTGTGAAAATGGAACAAATAATCTTTTCATTAAATTTAATATAGTTATACAATTGTGGTCATTATGGTGCTCCACCATAATTAAATATCCACCTAAAATATAATCTATGATGGGGATTTTTGCATGCATCCACTTCCAAAGAGAAACCCTATCTTTAGAACTATTTGGTGTGAAAATGGAACAAAGAATAATTTAGTCTACCCTTTGATAAAGATAAGGACTTAAACAAAACTATGTCGAGGGTCCTCACTATTATCAATGACACACTTGGATAGCCATATTGACAAGCCAAAAACAACTCTTGAATTACCATCTAAATGAGAAGCATAGAAGAAAATAACATCTTCCCATATATTATAAAGAGGCAATTGAGAACAATCCTCACTTAACTTGAACTCCTGAAGAAATATGATATCGATTCTTTGTTTCTAAATAGATTATTTGATATTAAACTTTTGATGAGGGAGAGAGATCCCTCTAACATTCCATGAAAATAATTTTTATTTCATGGTGATAAGTAAAGGATATAATTTCTTTGATGATATCACCCCAAAGTGACTAGTAGACACTGCATCTTGATCAAGTTAATTTGGTAGTCTTTAGATGATAGTTATGAAGGGGATCTTGACCTTTCACATGCATTATGGAAAGAGACAGAAGAGGTTCAAGGGAGGGAAATTTAAACAAAAATGTGTAGGGGAAGAATAGTGGACCTAACTAAGAGAATGATGATAAGAAGGGAACCAAAGGATTACATTTCCTAATCATTCTCCAATTGTATAACATAACAACATCCTTATAAGGAAAAGGTGTAACAATGGGAGGTAGATCCAACACTATTTGGGGAGAAGGTTCAAGACATAATGTATCAAGGTTGAGTTGGAGGAAAGGGGTGATCAAACGAGGGAGAGAAGGTTGAGAAGGGTAGTTGAGGAGACCTATTCTTTTGAATAAGTTAACCACAAATTAGATGGCATCCTTTTTAGTAGATTAAAAATACATTTGGATTATTTGAATATTTTGTTGGTTAATCCATTTCAAATCCTAATCCTATCAAAATCTTATTTAAGTCAATTTCCACAAAGACCCTAGGATAAACTCTTAGGATAGAAAATGTATCTCAATTATAGTTGGAGCAAATAACTCTACCAAGTTGAGATATAATGTCTATCAAAAAGGGGGGAAATGCAAAATTTAAATAAGGTAGTTTTGTACACATGGGGTAGTGAGAATAAGATGGGCTATTAGGGTGGAGCATGAAGCTCCAAACCTGAAGATAACATATTTTCATGCAAATAACCTAAGTTTCATACTACAAGGCTACTTGGGCATGGTTAGCTAACTTAAACATGCATGATAAATATAGCCTGTAACCAAACCCTTATATTTTCTATTTCTCATCCTTTGTTTTCCCAAATTATTTTATCCCATTTGCAGAATTCTAATAATACAAGTGCGCCCCTAAAGAAAAACAAAATGATATAATGTGTTTAGCATTTAGCCCATAACATCATTTGGTAACTAAAATTCCAAGACTTTCCCTTCTTGTATTTCTCATCTACACTTTCATTCTTTGATCTCTAAGAATTTGACCAATGATTTTTTCCTTATCCTCCTCTACTATGAAATCTAATAGATTGTTCATTATTATTGACAATCTTTTGTTCTTCTATAATGACTAACATATCTATATTCATCCTTGCCTACGTAACCATTTCTTTCAACAATTATAAGATTTAAATATCTCTTTCTATTTTCTTTTCAACCAATAGAAACCTGGAATAATCCCAGCCCTTCTATTCACACCGTTTCTATATCACTACCTACCAAACTTATCCTTTACCTCTTACTTTGTTTCCTTCTTTAACATGGCTTTGTTTAGTGTCGAACTTCCATCAAACTCTAAAAACTGCCCTATGTTTATACTTTATAATCATATTTCGATTTGTCACATGTTTATCCAAAAGATCATCACTATCCCACTCTCCTCACGAAATGGCAAGTGCCAGCCATACATATAGTTAAGACCAACATAAGGAGACTGAAAAGAAGTTTCTACAGATGATTTTCAAACATTCACTGCCACATATTTCATAAGACCCACCGGAATGAATCTTCTTCATTATCATCAAATATTGAATTTCATTTCGAGTGGCAAATGAGAAGGCAAAGTCTATAGATATGGTTAGACTTGAGGCAAAGACTGAGCGGGTCGTTTGGACTCTCTAATTTGTGTTGAGACGTCTCTTTAGTGGGCAAAATACTTACGACCCCTTTCTTCTACATAAATTGCCTATAAATACCCCAACCGAAACATCAATATTCACTCCAAAACGTTTTTGAGGAACTGGGAAAAAGAAATTAGTCGGTATTGTAAGATGGAGAATAGAGTAATGTTGGTAGTGATATTGGGTTGCCTAAGTTGGCATTGCAGGCTAATGCCCAACAAGCCACCAATGTGAGGGCAACTTATCATCTATATAATCCTCAGAATATTGGGTGGGATTTGAACACGGCATCTGTTTACTGTGCCACTTGGGATGCAGACAAGCCCCTGGATTGGCGCCAGAAATATGGATGGACCGCCTTCTGTGGACCAGTTGGCCCAACTGGACAAGCCTCTTGTGGGAAATGTTTAAGGGTATGTAAGCTTCACACGGTCCTCTCTTTAGTTTCTGAGATTCAATAATATTAAGTTTATAAGATAGAGATCTGCATTTTATTTTAGTTTATTAGGTACTCTTGTGGTGTTGTGATGCAGGTGACAAACCGAGACACTCAAGCACAGACCACTGTGAGAATAGTTGATCAATGTTCTAATGGAGGACTTGACTTGGACGTAAATGAATTCAACAAGATTGATACGAATGGCAATGGATACAATGCTGGTCATCTGCAAGTGGATTATGAGTTTGTTAGCTGCTAAGCACAACATTATGGTGGCCCAATCAGTCAACTTAATATAAATTAGACTGAGATGGGAATAATGAATAATCCAAAGATATTTATGGATTCAATTGTCAAAATAATGTTCATCTATTGCGAGCTATGGTTTTACATCTGAGGAAGTTAATTTATGAGATCTATCTAATTAACATAGATTTCCTACAATATTCCATTATCAGTTGTAGCATTAATTTATGGTTTTTACTATATATTTATGTACCATGCTTGTAAGAGTAAAGACGTGCCAAAAATAGGAGGAAGTGATTGATAAATAGTACATCATGGATTAATATTTAAGGTCTGCACAAATATTCTAATAGATTAGAATACATTAAAAAAATAAAGAGATAATTTAATCACCTTTCTCCCTGGTAAGAATTTCGAGCCAAGAAATATTGTTTCCTATAAAGTAATCTAGATGATATGGGTCAATGAGTATGGATCTGTATATTGAACTATCATTACGCAATTCTTTACAGTAACTAGACTGTTTAAAATGATGATGACTTCAAGGCATCCTACATAGGCATGAGTGATTTTAGCTTTTCTTTTGAGGCCATTTCCATTAAACTTGTGATTATTATCTACAAAGTTTAATTTAAATCATGTCATGTTCTACGTGAATTATTTGTGAAACATGCTTAGTTGTTCAAGGTAGTGAATGGAAGCGGAGAGGAGCTTGGGACTGGCTGAAGAAGATGAATGGTCATTTTCTATGAAAGTTACTCAAACTTCTCTTTCTTTTGCGTAATTTAATCAAATTGGTGTTCTTTGTTTCTTTGGTCTTTCTTTTTTTTCATTTATTGTTTTCCTTTTATCCTTTGTTTTTAGGAGTCCTCTCATTTTCTTTTTCCTCTTGTATAAATTTGAATTAATATTAATTATTCTCACAAAGCATATCAATCTTTTTGAAAATGACAACTTTGAGAATAATTACATATACATTTATTAAATTAATAATTAAGATTAACTTATTAATCATTTATCATTATGATTGCAATTTTTTCTTGAAGATAAGTTGACCCATGGTACCCTTTTATTAGGGATTTCATCATTAGAAAGTGTAATGTGAGATATGGTAGTAGGGGTTGGTTAAGGTTGTTCTTTAATATTTCTCACAAAATTATTAAAATTAAGAGAAGAATCTTTAATATATTATTTTTCAATATGTGCATCTTCCTTGACAATCACATCCACATTATTGGCTTGAGTTTGTGTAGACTTACAAACTTTGATTTGGAGAAGCCAAAGAATGCTTGTCTCCATGATTTACACATTTTACATGTACCATGTTATTAGATCTTGAATTTTATGTCTCAAAAGTACACATATTTCTATCTTATGTGCATTAACTTTGTGATGATTATAAAATTTCTTAACATAATACCTTTCGAGAAACTAAAGAGTTCTACTAGAATTAGTTTAATTAGTGGCAAGGTTATCATGTTTTCCCCAAACAAAGTGGTCAAAGATAAAGGTAAATTCTTAAATATGATCTTGCAAAATTGTAGAGATATTCATGACAACTTCTATGTCTACTTCTCTATCAATTTTTCACAAAGTCAGCCTACCCTGCAACATTAATGGTTGTATTAGTTTAATGAAGGGGTATAAACTGCTAGTGTAAATAGAGTCATCATGGGAATGGGAAGTCATCTTAACATTTGTAATGTTGATTCTTCGCAAGGAGAGAAATGTTGTTCAACGATTGTGGATCATCTTTAGTATCCAATGTCAAGCATCTACTAGAACTACAGGCATTTTGAGGGGAGGTTGCATGGTTTCTCTTCTCCTATCAATTTTTAGAGGAAGTATTTCCTCACATGGAATTTATTACTTCACATTTTTTGGGGGGTCACATAGACCTTCTCTCTTTTCTCTCCTATGGGTGGAACACTTTTTGTACTTATGTAATAGAATTAGTCCTTGGGGGGTCATCATGAGTCCTTCTATCTTCTTCACTTATACATTTTATTGTATTTGCATCATTTCTCTTTTGGAGAGGAGTTTTATTTCCCACCAATTTTTCTCTTTTACTCCACTTTATGAGAAATTTGTACATGAGTACCTAACATAGCCTAGTAGATGAGACTCATCATCATGCATACAATACTTCATAAATTTCACTTAAGGGGAGGTGTTAGTGTAAATAGAGTCATTATTCACCTAGTTAGCTAATCACTTTTCTAGGATTGACCTATTCACACTCATAGCTTTAGTTTACTTAAGAATTTTAGGATTTTTTCTCACTTCATAGCATTGAGATATGTTTTCTCATCACTTGAGACACCTATTGACACTTGCTCACACACTTTTCAAGTAAGCTCACAAGTATTCTATCTTTGGAGGGTTAGTCAGCTATTCAATCCTACCTTCCTACCTTATCATCCTTCCTGTATATAAAAGGTTCCTCATTGTATTTACACACTCTTCATCATATATTGATAGACATACTATTGTGCTCATATTTTCACTTGTGGAAAGTTATCAATTTGATCTCTTTGATATTGGAATTCTCCAACATGGTATCGAGCAATGAGAGTGGAGCACATTCCTTCCTACATCAAGGTGACTTCCGCACATAGCCCTAACATTGGAGCATTGTGGATCCAAACAGACACCGCCATTGTGTTCAGAAGGCTCGAGAAACAAAGAATAGCCTTTCACTTGATGAAATTCGGTAACTTTCATTTTTTTGAATTTTTTTAATTTTGTGTACTTATTGTACTATACAAATATGTATGGTACCATAAAAATCCCTACAGTATGGAAAATTTGTAGAAAAATTAGAAAAAATAGCAGAGGACCAAAATCATCCTCTTCCCATCTACTAGCCTTGGTTAAAATTCTTGTTTTCACAGGAAATGTGGCCATTTTGACCTATTTGTAGGGTTTGTGGCATTATTTTAGGTTTTGTGATGGCTAAATTATAGGCATCCATGTTTGTATCTATTGGTTGTTTTCAACGAACCAAGCAGATCTCGCCAGATACCTATGAGTTTGTCAGACTCAAGTCTTTAATACCTATGAGATAAGTGGCCAACAAACAAGATATAGCACCAATCACTTTATCTCCTACACTTCGGGCTCTACAAAACCTAAGAGGGTGATCCCACAATGTACATTATATAATTCTTTTAGGAAATTCATGTATACATTGCATAATTAAGCAAATGTATTCTCACCAGTGACTAATAAGATGAAATCCTTCAAGAAATTGGAATTTCCTTGAATGAATTGTGCATCTTAAGTCGAGAATACAAAACAATACCAACCACAACAAATTAAAGATGGATTCAACGATTATTTAAAATGATATTCTTAAGTCAAATAACCAAAACCATGAGAAAGGCTTACATGGCTTGAGATCAGTGTCACTACCTAAGTGATATTACTTTTTAATTCACAAATCTATGACCGAATTCTAAATACTACTTATCAGATCCAATCACCCTACACATGAATTTATGATTTGATCTAAGCATTTAACCAATCCTTTGAACTAGAGCTAAAACCAAAACTTATACCAAAGTATGAAAGCGATAACAATGAATGAAATGATCTTTGATCAGAATTTTCATTAATAATTCAAGTACAGATCAAAATGGAGAGACTATAGACTTGAAAAAATTGCATTATCATTCAGATATGCTCAAGAACCATACATTTGACAAAATTTACTATCTAGACTCAAAGCATTAGACAAATACTTCTAACATATTCACTTTGTGTTCTCTATTTTCACAATTTGATTCTAGAATTCAACAAAAGACCCGCACAAATGGCCCTAAATTCCCTTTTGTAGAATAAGGGAGCAAAAAAAAGCCTCAGGCCAGATGTACACATGTCACATTCTAATTGGATTGCTACAAACATATTCCCTAATTAAGCTATATTTACATCTCTCAAATTGGAGGGAATACATACGAGACAAAGATTATTTGCATTTGTTGTAAGAAGCAAAACAACCTTCCAAAAGGAACATGTCAAAAAGAATAATCTTCTGTGTTGTAGCACATCCATTCCATCAAGCAAGATGAAAAAATGATGCAAAACAAAAATGAATCAGCATCCCACATCATAAGTGACCAACATTTACCTGTGAAACATATATTTTATACACTGCAACTTCTAAGGCCAGACCTGTATAATACTTGACCAATCATATATGCTTCACATCTATACTTACAGACCCAGTCCGCAACCAACAAATAATCTTCCCCATTCTTCATATTCATCATCAGAAGGAAAATTGAAATTGATGATTTCATCCAACTTCTTCCTATATGGAGAATACTTTGTCATCACAAAATTGGATTCTTTGTCAAAATTTTCCAAGAAATTGATGGTAAATGTCAACTTTTCCAAAGTGTCATTTAGAACATTGATGTTGACCTCTTTACAAATTTGACCCACTTGGGAAGCAATAACATCATCCACCTCCCTCTTCAATACTTGTAGTGGCTTCACTTCATCATTGGTGAGTTGAATGTCTAGCAACAGTGATAAATCTGCCAGATCATAATGGGCCTTCAGTTCTCTTATTGTATGCTCCAGTGGGGCAATATATCCCTAGAACTTTTACTCACTAAGTTCATAGACAAATGTATATGTTGGAATCACCTTAGGGTATCTACCCTCATGCTGGCTGGTTCCAACTGCTATAAACTTCAATCTTTCAGCCCTTAGGATCCACTTATTTAGGATTGGTATAACCAACTCCTTATCCCTTTGAGATAATCCTATTGCTCACATCATTAGGGAGTAATTGTCATGAACACCATTCAGTTTGGCTTGGATCTTCTTATTTAGATGTTTCAAGACAATATGAACAATCTTTGAGATTTTTTCATACATGGTGTCTTGGGCCTGTCCCAACAACTTCTTATATGTTTCAACTTGTGAAAGAAGTTGTTCCCTTGTAGGTTCACTAGATGAACTATGACCTGATTTGATTGGTTCCTCTACTGAGAGTGGCTCTTGTCCCAAATTATATGGCACTATTGCTAAGGTTTGATCTTGAGGGGGAGGTTGGGAGGATGCAATTGGAGAAGATGGAGGTGGACGACTTGAGCTAGCTTGGCCTTGATCTCTCTACATTTCTTCCCTCTATTTATAAAATGCTAACTCAGTCTCCAATATAGCTACCTTTTGTTGACTATTATCATATTCATTGAGGAGCTCATGGTACTTGTTCTTGAAATCATCCCTTTCAAGGGTGAGGTTTTCCATAGTTGATTTAGTAAATCTAGCAACATTAACAGCCATGTCAGTTGCCTCCAAGGCTAGGGTATCAAAAACTCTCTTCATAAGTAACTACCCACTGAAATCTGATGGCTCGGCTAGTACTGGTTTCCTAGATCCCATGCATAATGACCAAATTGCTAACTATGCATCCCAATCTTCACTAAATGAAAACCCTCGAAGTACCATATCCAATTCCTCCTTTGTTTGCACTAGGGGCCTTTCAGCCCTCCTAATGGTATCCAAAACTATAGCATGATCAACAATGTCCCACTCTGGCAGTAGCAACACACCACATTTCTTCACAAGTTATTTGCGATCTTCGGCAGTAACCTTTCAAAATTCATCCCTCATAGGGTAAAAGTACAAATTTGTGTCACACTTTCGGCCAACTTATTAGCACGAGTGAATTTTAGTATTTATAACTAAAAATCAATTTTGGTCAAACATATGATCTAGTAAGGTTCATTCTAGATAAGTTAAATATGTCCACAACTTTTCCAACTAAAATTGTTGGCTAAATGCATATGTAGCACCACTTTGAGGCCAATTTACTTAGAAAATGAAATTATTTGAAAAATTTAATGTTACAACAACTCCTACTCATGTATAAATAACATATTTTTAAAAATGTAAAAATACCCTTTTGTAGATCCATAAGTGTAGTTTTCAAATATATATTTATTTTAATAGTTTGATTATTATTTATATTATATTTATTTTTTTACTAAAAGTAGGTTATCAACACAAAAATATTAGGTTGATTACCATGTCAAAAAAAATACTAAAACTTATTAAAAAAAATAAAAAATATGATGCCTTAGATAAAAGAATCTAGATTAAGATAGTATAATTTATTTTCTATTTTAGATAAATATTCAATATAAAATTTGACATTGAGTGGAAACAGTCATGTTTTAATACACACACATTTAAATATTTATTTAAAAATATATATTTCTTAAAATTGCAAAACAAAATATCCATTCCCTAAAGTTTCAAGTTATAAATATACACAAAAAAATTGAAGGAAATAAAAGAAAATTTACTATATAAAGCTTGACGTCGAGTGGAACATCATTTTTTAGCATTTTATTAGCAACTAAATTATAGTGTTAATTTATAAAAAACTATATTCAAATATTTTTTAATTTTTTCAAAAAAATACAAACATAAAATATACTTAAAAATACACATTTTATTAGTTTACATCTTTTCAAAATTAAAAACATATATGCCACTTTCTAGTAATTCAAGTTTAAAAGTTAAATCAGCGTTGGTCGTTTCCTTTATAAAAGTGTGACACAACTTTGTACTTTTACCCCATAACACTCCTTACATTAGCCTGAATGACACTCTCAGGCAGCTACAGATGTAAACTCCTCTTAGTGGCTACCTTCTCTGCATATTTTGTAGCTTTGGCCCTCCACAAGAAATCTCTAAATGCAAACTTGTTTCAACAAAGGAGTCGTATTTCATAAACTCCTTACAAGCCTCTATCCTCAAGTCATTTGCACTTTTTAAACCACTGATGTCAAGTTTTCCCAACCCGAGGTTGCTTTCTCTTGAACTTGAGGCAACTGCCCCTGTAGGGGCTGGCATTCCTTGTTGCATATCCTCAGGAGTGATAAAGATATCATCTTCATCTGTATCAGAATATTCAACCACTCCTCTTGCTTCGGTCCTTTGCTTCTTAAGGGGTGGCTGCTCCAATGGAGCGGGACTTCCTGGAGGTGAATCAATATCAATTATGGGTGGGGGAACCTGCCTTGGAGGTGATGGCACTGACCTTTCAGGAGAAACTGCCCTAGATCCCATAGAAGTGATAGTGTTCTTCATCTACCGCTTTCTTCCTCCTAGAATAGATTCGTATTTGCTTGGGTGGTTGATAAGTGGGCCTTTCCTTCAATGCTATAGTAGCATCTTCTTCAACCACTCTTGATTTTCCTTTATATGTAACCTCCCATTGTTCCCTTAACACACCAACTATACTTTCAAAATTATCCATAACATACATGACCTGGTTGAATTCATCAGCTATATTTGGCAAAGGATTATAATTGGGATCCCTTTTCCATTTTTCCTCCACCATCTTCCTGTAAGCAAGATTATTAGCTTTCCTTTTATCATGCTCTAGAAAACTAGAAATATTCCTGATTGTACATCTTCAGGATAATAGAAGATGTGCACAAAAGTACCAAGCCTTTTATCTGCTTTTAATTTAGTAATAAAGCCCCCAGGGTCATGATTCCTCGAGCGTACAGTCTCCAACTTGTAAGGTGCCAATAGATGCACTAATTCCCTCCATGCCCCTTTCACCATAACATAATCAACAAATGTTGTCCACTCTAGAAAGAATGAGCCCTTCTTTGTTGTATCAGGTAGATGTGCGACCTAAGAAGCTCCCAGTTGTCTCATGATTTCAAGAAACCCCATCCTTAGTGGCACCTCTCTTGAAAAAAAAAATGGATCCAAACTATTGCCATATGATTTGAAGATTGTTTTATCAGGATATAAAATCAAGTCTCCCCAATTGTGACTCAAATTCAGGTCAGGCCTCATCTCCAAAGGTCTCAAGAATTCATGAATTTCCTTAGGAATTCTTGGTGGTTCATAGATCAAGGATCTCCTTATTCTCGATGCAAAAGCATTTTGAAACATCACATAATTATATTTTTGGTCATCCTTGTCTAGAATCTAGGTCTAACATTGAACAAGCAAATCAACACCTTTGGCTTTTCTTTACAAAGTTATGTCTTTCTCAAAAACCTTCTGCCCTGTATGCAAGAACATATGCATTAATAATGAATACCACATAATTTCACCAATTATTTCCCTTCCTTCAGAAAAACCAGACCTTTATGGATATGTTATACCAAATATGTGGCATAATCATAAACTATATTGTAAGTTGGGTGTTGCAGATGCGTTGCCATATAACTATATTCCCTCTGCAATGTGCAGGTAGAGAAAAACTGATGATTTGGCACAAAGAATATACAATCTTTCTAAAGTAGCTAGAAAAATAGTTCATCGGGAAGGGCTCAAGCTCCTTCTCACCAATTTTGATATGTTTTCTATGCTTCCCGATACCAGTGGTAGTAGTATGCAAGGGAAACAACTTTTTTCTGATTAATACCTTGGTGTTGTCGTGTTCCTTCCTAATATCATTCGTATTCAAAGGAACCAAATCCTGACTCCACTCATGTAAATCAAAAACATCTTCAATTTTTTTCCTAGTTATTTTTACCATATCCTTCCCATCAAATGTCCCGATGATGCTAGAGATGAGATCATACCTTGAGGCAATATCCTTCAGTAGATCAAAATCCATATACACATTGGGAACCACTAGTTTTTCCATGTCTAATCTCCAAGGGTTACAGAAAGGAACTCCAAGGTTTTTGTTCCCAATCCAGTGTTGAAAGAGCTACCATCCAGTGTAAGGAAACTCAACATCCTTAATGAAGCATTGTTTATCCATCACTCCTTCTTTGACTGTAGGGCCATAGAACAAGACTTTCCCTTCAGGTTTCTTATTTGTGGAAGACGTTAACAAGTCAATTACATCCTGGTTGAGTGATATAGTCTAAGTGGTAGGGGAAGCAATTTGTACTTTGCGAGCCATGGCTATTGAAATGAATTCTAGGTAGACCAGGGCTTCAATGAGAAAAACTCCAACTACCAACGTCCTAATTCAAACCTAGGGCTCAATCTGTATGCTAATTTTGAAAGGTTTCATAGGGCTACGACCTTTTAAAGATGAAATTAACCCTAACTCTGAGCAATTAAAGTAGAGCAATAAAACACATTCACTAAAAGCAAATTGAAAGCCAACCCTAATTCAAAAAAATAGAATAAAGCATAAAACTGCGTTTATCATACTTATGGCTTTCAATCACAAAAAACCCTAATGTTGGTCGGGATGAACACTACAAATCACTTCCTTTTATTTTTCGTATTTGTCCAGACACGTCTTCAAATCTCAATTATGTGAGAACTACACATATTTTTAGAAAAATTGAGTCAATTTATGAGTTACCTTTGCCATTATTGCTCACTCACACGAAGCAAAACAATTACAACAGGTTTACTCACAATTTTGAATGTGCACCATTGATCTTCAGCTAAGATGGCTATCTCAAACGACTCAAATTGATTCAATTACATTTGAACTTCATCATTGTTCCAACCAAAACAACTGGCCAATAGAAATATGCCAACTAGATCCTTCTTTGTGTACTTGTGGGCTCCACCTACCAGTAGTCGTAGGATATACGTGGTGACTTCTTGCGGTTCTCATAGCTTTTAACAAGTTTGCATCTTCTCTCCGCGAGATGGTAGGGAATGGTAGCGATCAACACTTCCCTCTCAATAATCACCATTGATCATAAAACCTTGATTGTTAGAATGAGAAGTGATGGTTGGGTCCACACTCGTGATTAAACACATGTTAACATCTTGCAGACCACGTAGTAGTTAAAGAGCCTTCTCCTGGGACCTGCGATCTAGCGGGGAATGACTCAGATTAATTCCCCTGATCAGATGATCTTTGATCCTACACATACGACAAAGTTAGCCATAATTAGGTCGACGACATTTTTATCCTTAGAGACGAATGACTTAGACTTAAGTCAATTAGGCACGAAATATTAAAACCCGACCTGAGGAGAACCAAAACAATTCACAGTCGAAGGTGACTGAACAACTTAGATAAGAGGGTCGGTAAAGTAACGCATTGTGATGGCTCAAATGGTAACTTAAACTAGCGGCAACTGGGCAGAACATGTCAACCAAAAATTAAAACGCCCAAGGTTTAAGAGTGAAGCATTTGAAAATAAGGTCACAGAGGTAAAACCTTAACCCCTACCTATGAGCAACATGTGACATGCCATTACTGAGCACAAAGTGACCTCAAAATGTCAAAAATTTTAGGGACTCCATCAATGATGCAGACCTAGGAGGCTCAAACTCAATCATAGTGACAACCTACCTTCAAGAGGCATCTAACAAGATTAAAATGGCCTATTAGAGCAATTCAATCAATCCTCAAATTTTGACAACAATTAGAAGCATATTTTCTCGCTTTCACCCATGTAACCTAATAGTTGTGCAAACCTAGTTTTTGGCCTTTAACTCCAATACTTCTCAAGACACTTGAGAAAAAGAATGTGGATTCAAATACCCATTTAAGATTTGTACAACATATCTCTTAACCAAATACAAGTCCTTTGGACCAAACCCCTGAAATCATCACTCTTACACTGACCTAATTAGGCTAATTAGGCCTAATTTACAAAGCAACCTCCCTTTAAACTTAGCACAAACACCTGAAACCTTGAGGCAGCATTTCCCATTCCCTCAAACCTCTGAATACATAATCAACTCCCAGGGTTGACCCTTCCAGCATAGCCAACTCTAAAGTTACCCTTGTTTTCTAGCCAAACCAAGAGGGTTTATTCAAAGTCCCACTTGCACAACTTCCCAGACCATGCCACTGACTGAGACACTTGTATTTTAACCCCTATATGCTTAAAATTTGAAGAAATTCCCCCACTCTCATTGATTTTATCAAAGCCTAGGTTAGAGGCCCCATTTTCATATGTTTTTCTTAACAAAAATCACCAAAACAGCAGCCTTATCTCCCTTATTCCTCCTCCATAACTCTAATCATGCATCCTACAACCTACTGAGACTCCCTATGGCCCATTACAGTGGTCACAGTAGGTGTAAGGGCCCTTGAAACATGATTTAAGTTATAAAACCCTCAAATAGGGTGTTCTCAGCCTGTCACAAGAAAACAAAGATATCTAACACCACACTCTACTAAATTCCTTCAAATATGATGCAAAAGAGTGCTAGTACATGCCTTTACAAAATATGAATGACTGCATTACAAAATCTAGTTGTACGGGTCTGTACAGATCTACAAAATGTGAAAGAAACTCAGAAAATGAAGGAAAACACAAAAAAAAATTATTGCCAATTCTTTAAAACTTCAAGCCAGCCTTACAAACGAGTTGTCATGCCCTTTTAAAGGCTTCTCCTCTTCCAACCAACGACCAACTTCCTTACAACTACTTTTAAATCTCTCATGACTGTTGGAGGCCATAAATACACCTTTACACACAATTTAACACATTTACATATATATTATAATGTTGCACTCCTATGACCCCTAAAACCACACAAATGGCTTGGAAATAGCCTTATTACATCAGGAATTTTCCTTCAAAGGCTACAAAGACACTTTTGGTGCAAGATTACAATTTTTTCACATTTTGACCTCTAAACACAAAAACCCATCCTACAACATACCTAAGGGTCTTGATTGACCTTATTCAAGACAAATAAACATCAAAAAAACTTTCAATCCTCCCTAGACATTCTATGATCAATACCTAATGCCCCAATTGTGAACATAAGGTGTAGGTGCTCCTACACCAATCAATATCTATTTGTCAATCCATTATAGGCATTGTGTTAATCCAACCTACCCATTCAAAGGCCTCTTCTTCCTCTATGCAAGGAAAACCTCTATCTCTCACACGTAAACTACAAACCACTCCCAAAGATTGCAAAGGCTCTTAAAATCTATATATATTTCCAACACTCCTGCTTTGAGAAAGCCCCAAAGGTTGCGTAGCAAAGGAAAAAGATTATTTTTATCTTGGCAGATCCAAGCATGTTCATTAAGGAAGGTTTGTAGCAGGATTGCCCAAACCATCGACCATGCCACCATTAGTGAAGGAATCATTACAAATCTACGGCATCCCTTTTTATTTACGGAGTCTAAGATTTGGTGGCAGGACCTTTACACACATCAAGGAGATAAAGAAGAGGCGCACTTCCTACACCATAGGTGGCCTTATCACATTTTGGATTGTGGGGTGGAGGCATTTACGTGTATTCATTACTAGAATATCTTCATTGTTTGCTCAGCCACAACCTCCAACCACATCGCACTCCAAAACTTCCACTAGGAAACATGTCCTTCACGTGGGCACACAATCCTCTACACGCGACCTCTAGTTTGTCTGGTAATCGCCAATCCCACACTGCAAGAAAAATCAACATTGAGTTTGGATACCTTGGTAGCATCCTACATTCACCAGTGAAGCACGTCACGTAAGGAAAGAAGCCAAATTCATTTCCAGCAACCTCCACGTGGCCTCCCAGCAGATTTTATGCCATTTGAAACGGTCATCGACCCTCAATACCTTGAAGAGATTCCATTCCTTTCATACATATTGCCTAGGCTTTCAATAACTCTTGTGACCTATATTTCAATAAACAAGTTTGAAAAGGCTTCTTCAACGGCCTCCACACTCAACTAGATGTTTGTACCCTCAGTTGCAACGTGATCTCTTAAGCTCGATGGGGCGCCAACCATGATCCAGTCTCCTCTGGCGGCTCGGTCAAAGACCCCAGGTGGCTTCTCCAAGACTCGGGCTCATTGAACTATTCACATGCAGCCTACGACAAAATCCAAATCACTCTTTAATGGTAACATTCATTGTTACTTACAATTGTTGTTACATTTTGATAACCATACCATTTATTGTATTGGTAACTCAAAACATTAATTATTAGCTTTACTTGTCACATTTGTTAACAACATAAATGCCACAATTATTAATATTAATTATTAACCTATAAATTTATCCACTAAACAATTATTGTACCTACAAGAGCTTGTAAAGAGGGGAACATTTTCTTTTTGTCATAACTTACAAATGGAGAGTCAATTTTTCGAGTGTAGATAATCATCAAAAAGCTAGTTTTGTTACTGACGCTTTGACATCGAGACAATTTAGATTTGATGTTGTTTAATATCATTTTTTGACATCTAAAGTCACTATTAGAAGAAAATTTTGATGAGGCATAAACTTCACCCCACTTATCAAAATTTCATAAACTTTCTTTTACGCATATCAAAGTTTTGCAAGGAATTCAAATTCACTTGTAATTTTAAGATTTAGATTGCCCATTTATCCAAAAAATATAAAAATCATCATGTATTATAAACAATTTATTTGGCATCCAATCTCACATAAGTTGTAATTCTCTTTCACATTTGGACTTAAGCATCACATCACTTAGGTTGATATAAAAACTTAATCAACCTCCTAGGAATGTGTCTAATGAATAAAAATGAGTTAAAATTTTATAGGGCCTGTATAGAGATAAGCTTACATTGAAGTAAAGAACCCTAATACAAAACTAATTAAATAGATAATAAAACAAGGGATATGCATTTCCAAATTAGGGGAGCTAATGCATGATAAAGATGTATATGTTCATCAATATGTAACTTGAAGGATTCAATCCCTAACTCATATTCCATGTGGCTAGAGTGATGAGATTGTTGCATTGGATCTTTGGTGATGGTTTTCATCTATTTTGGGATAAAATTGCTTAGTTTATTTGATTTTATAGAACCATAAATCACAACACAAGTCTACTTTTATAAAATATTATTCATAATTATTTTGACATGTATCAACTTAAATGATATTTTTTCTTATAAAATGTCAACATATTTATTTGAATGCTTTACCAAAACCTAATTTTAAAAGAAAATAATTTTTACCCATATATTATGCCCATTCATAGGTTTTCCAAGCTAAGATCAAATTATCAAAAATGTACCCACCTCCAAGGATTCTCATTTTTTTTGGTCTTATAGTATCTTGAATAGTTGGCTTAACTCATATAGCTAGTGGTTTAGTAATAATTTTGTGTGAAGTGTTCAATAATATAATTAGATTTTGACTAGCGATCGTATATTCATTCTTTGTTTTAGGAATGGTTTTGATTGAACCCTTGTTGGTGCTTGAGACCACAAAACCTCATCCAAGGGCTTCTAGATAAAGAAGATAAAAATCATCTTTGATGTGTGACCACATGATTTGATGAAATTCAATATGAATTCCTTCAAATCACATAATTTTCATGTGATCCATAGAAAAGAAATTTCTCTCTAACTCTTCAAGTGATAAAATTTAATTCAAAAACTTAATTATAATGTAGATCAATTTTATGAGGAATATAGTTGATGTAAATTAGTTTGGGAATTCAAAGAATAATACCTAGTGATAGATTTGTTGTATTATAAATATGGAACAAGAATCACATAGATTGTGAGATAGATCTTATTCAAAATAGAGTTTCTACAAGTTGGAATTTTTTTTGGAAGATATGCATGAATACAAATCTATCTCATTAATTTAAAAACTAATCAATTTATACATCTTGCAATGAACCAAAAACTTAGTAAGATTTCTAAACTATGGCTTTCCTTTTGAAGATAAGAGTCACCAAATGTAAGTCCTCATTGTAAGTTGAAATGGAGAGATATATATGATAACATTTTATCTTCAAAATTAAATTAAATTGTTAGAAAAAATATAGTTTGGTACCCAACATGATGAGATCTTAACTTCTAGTGTGCTAGATAAAAATAAAACTTCTTGAGTATATTTGGAAGGTCCTAAAAAGTGATATATAGAGTGATGAAGATGTAAAGTGAATGCAATGCCTCTTTTTGAAAAAATAGTGGCTAGGAATGCTCCAAAGGCCTCTCAAAATATAATTTACAAAGATACATAAATACTCAAAAAGTAGACTTTTTTATATTTTTTAGATTTAGTTAATATCATCCAAATGCTTTAGAATTCATGTGGGTTCACCAACCAATTTCTACCTTCTTCAAAAATAAAATCATATAATTTCTGGAAGAGAAAGGTTGTCTCAATAGGTCCATGTGAACTAAACCCAAAGATTATCAATCAATGAAGATATATTTTCTCTACTTTTTATAGTGAAAATAGGTAAAGAAATATTTTGATTCCCTATTACCTTCATTGAGATCCATTGAATTATAGCTCTTATTATAGCACTTTTCAATCTATGGATGTCAATTTTATGTAGTTTCATTTCTATAGAACCAAAAAGGATTGGATCATAATATCACTGAGATTAAGGATAATTTATATCTAACATGTTTAGATTTCCCTTGAATAGATATTTCATTTCTTTTATTTTGTTATGCCATTTTTTCAAATAATGAAGAAAATATATACATTTAGAAACCACATAACACCACCATTATATCCAAGATTCATTATCATGTGGTTTAGGAATGGAGTTCTAGATATCAATGAGTAGCCACATAGTTGAGGTTTTTTAGATGCAAGATATTTATTGAGTGGAAGTTGTGATGAGGACGAATATAAATGAAAAATATTGAAATATAGCAAAGGACATGGGGAAATGATAAAAATGGTGTTGGAATAATCAAAATGGAGATAAGAGATGGAAGGGAAATGGGAAACAATAAGGTCATTAGAGATGTAAAAACTATCTAATTTGTTGAATTTCTTATCCAATCCAATTCTAGAATTAGTCCATGTGAACCATGTTTTAGTATGAATTAAATCTCTAGTATACAATGGATCAAAGACATCCAAAGAGTAACAACAATAGCTCCAATTCTTATATTCCTCTTCATTAAATTTAATATAGTTATAAAATTGTGGTCATTATGGTGCTCCACCATTAAATATCTACCTAAAATCTAATCTATGATGGGGATTTTTGAAGGCATCCACTTCCAAAGAGAAACCCTATCTTTAGAACTATTTGGTGTGAAAATGGAACGTAAAGAATAATTTAGTCTACCCTTTGATAAAGATAAGGACTTAAACATAACTATGTGGAGGGTCCTCACTATTATCAATGACACACTTGGATAGCCATATTGACAAGCCAAAAACAAATCTCTAATTACCATCTAAATGAGAAGCATGGAAGTAAATAACATCTTCCCACATGATATTATAAAGAGATAATTGAGAACAATCCTTGAGCACTTAACTTAAACTCCTGAAGAAATATTATATCGAGTCTTTTTTTCTAAATAGATTATTTGATATTAAACTTTTGATGAGGGAGAGATATCCCTCTAACATTCCATGAGAATAATTTGTGATCCCACAAAGCTAGTTTACAATTTCTGGGAGGAACTGATTTTTGCTGAAATCGCGTATTTTTAGAAAATATAATGATTTAAGCCTAAAAGGTTCCATTTAAAGAATTCCAATTGAAGATGGTTTGATCAAACTACCTTAAATCAAACCCCCTTGGATAGAAACCCTAGTTTTAAACCATACCTATAACGGAGTCTCCTTTACACCTATCAAAATGTTGATAAAAACCCACTTTTGATTTACCTTTTGGGGGATCAATTCATTTTAAAATTTATTTTTGTAAGTATAGTCCTTATTATAAGCTTCCCAAAAGTATAATTTTAAATAAATTTAATTTTATTATTATATTTATTTTTTATTTCTCAATGTAGGTTTTTCACTTTTTGTTCTACACATGTGGAAAAATAGAAAATCATTTTTAAAAATTAAAAATATTAGTGCACCAGATATTGAAGTCCTTGATCCAACAAAGAAAAAAAATGAATTTTGATACATTCAAAAAAAGTTACGCGTTATACAATCGCGCTATGTCTGAATTATAATTGAACTGAATTTGAAACTTGATTAAAGAAAAAAATATTCAATAAAAAACTATCTAACCAAGTGGTAGCACTAGATATTAGAGTTACGAATCTAAATTTGAAAGAATTAGAATTTTATCCTTCATGGAAAAAAAGTTATGTGTTATACGGTGAGCATCACTTTTTAAAGATGTTGTTTTCTGAAAAAAACTAGTTTTTGAGGGAGATGGAAAAAGAAGTGCAATATGATTCAAAAAAATTTGAAAAAAATATATTTAGAATCTATAGAAAAAATGTCACGAAACTCTAGTTTGCATCATCTTCAAATTCCTCACGATTTAGCCTCTATAGGTGCCCAAAAGTGAAGATTTAGTTAAAAAAAATTATTTCAGTGTCCAATTTGGCCAAAATTTGTAAACCACTATTGTGGGATCACTTTTTTTTAAAAAAAATAAAAAAATCATGGTGATAAGTAAAGGATGTTTTTTTGGTGATATAACCCCAAGGTGATTAATAGACACTGCATCTTGCTCAAGTTAATTTTGTGGTCTTTAGATGATAATTATGAAGGGGATCTTGACCTTTCAAATGCATTATGGAAAGAGGTAGAAGAGGTTTGAGGGAGGTAAATTTAAACAAAAATGTGTAGGGGAAGAATAGTGGACCTAACTAAGAAAATGATGATAAGAAGGGAACCAAAGGGCATCATTTCCTAATCATTCTCCAATTGTATAACATAATAACATCCTCATAAGGCAAAGGTGTAACAAGGGGAGGTAGGTCCAACACTATTTGGGGAGAAGGTTCAAGACATAATGTATCAAGGTTGAGTTAGAGGAAAGGGGTGATCAAATGAGGGAGAGAGGGTTGAGAAGACTATTGGATCAAAGGGTGGTTGAGGAGACCTATTCTTTTGAATAAGTTAACCACAAATTAGATGACCTCCTTTTTAGTAGATTAAAAATACATTTGGATTATTTAAATATTTTATTGGTTAATCCATTTCAAATCTCAATCATTAAAATCTTATTTAAGTCAATTTCCACAAAGACCCTAGGATAAATTCTTAGGATAGAAAATGTATCTCAATTATTCTTGCACCAAATAACTCTGCCAAGTTGAGAAATAATGTCTATCAAAAAAAGGGCAAATGCAAAATTTAAATAATGTAGTTCTATACAAATGGGGTAGTGAGAATGAGATGGGCTATTAGGGTGGAGCATGAAGCTTCAAGCCTAAAGATAATATATTTTCCTACAAATAACCCAAGTGTCATACTACAAGGCTACTTGGGCATGGTTGGCTAACTTAAGCATGCATGATAAATATAGCCTTTAACCAAACCCTTATATTTTCAATTTCTCATCCTTTGTTTTCCCAAATTATTTTATCCCATTTGTGGAACTCTAATTATACAAGTGCACCCCTAAAGGAAAAAAAATGATATAATGTGTTTAACATTTAGCCCATAACATCATTTGGTAACCAAAATTTCAAGACTTACCTTCTTGTATTTATCATCTACAATTTTGTTGTTTGACTTGATTATTTCTCCCTCTTCTTGATCTCTAAGAATTTGACCAATGATTTTTTCCTTATCCTCCTCTAATACGAGATCTAATAGATTGTTCATTATTATTGACAATCTTTTGTTCTTCTATGATAGCTGACATATCTATCTCCATCCTTGCCTACCTAACCATTTCTTTCAACAATTTTAAGATTTAAGTATCTCTTTCTATTTTTCTTTTCAACTCGTCATCATTTCTACCTTTTAGTAAATAGAAACCTGGAATAATCCCAGCCCTTCTATTCACACCATCACTACCTACCAAACTTATCCCTTACCTCTTACTTTGTTTCCTTCTTTAACATGGCTTTGTTTAGTGTCGAACTTCCATCAAACTCTAAAAACTGCCCTATGTTTTTAATCATATTTTTATTTGTCACATTGTTTATCTAAAAGATCATCACTATCCCACTCTCCTCCGGAAATGACAAGTGCCAGCCATACATATGGTTAAGACCAACATGAGGAGACTGAAAAGAAGTTTCTACAGACGATTGTCAAACATTGACTGCCCCATATTTCATAAAAACCCAACGTAATGAAGCTTCTCGATTATCATCAAAATGACTTTCATTTCGAGTGGCAAATGAGAAGGCAAAGTCTATAGATATGGTTAGACTTGAGGCATAGACTGAGCGGGTCGTTTGGACTCCGTGATTTGTGTTGAGACGTCTCTTCAGTGGGCAAAATACTTACGACCCCTTTTTTCTACATAAATTGCCTATAAATACCCGAACCAAAACATCAATATTCAGTTCAAAACTTTTTTGAGGAACTGGGAAAAAGAAATTAGTTGGTATTGTAAGATGGAGAATAGAGTAGTGTTGGTGGTGATATTGGGTTGCCTAAGTTTGTTGGCATTGCAGGCTAATGCCCAACAAGCCACCAATGTGAGGGCAACTTATAATCTATATAATCCTCAGAATATTGGGTGGGATTTGAACACAGCATCTGTTTACTGTGCCACTTGGGATGCTGACAAGCCCCTCGACTGGCGCCAGAAATATGGATGGACTGCCTTCTGTGGACCAGTTGGCCCAACTGGACAAGCCTCTTGTGGGAAATGTTTAAGGGTATGTAATCTTCACATGCTCCTCTATTTAGTTTTTGAGATTCAATAATAATCCTAAGTTTATATGATCCAAATGTGCACTTTATGTAAACATACTGAGTACTCTTGTGGTGTTGTGATGCAGGTGACAAACCGAGACACTCAAGCACAGACCACTGTGAGAATAGTTGATCAATGCTCTAATGGAGGACTTGACTTGGACGTTAATGAATTCAACAAGATTGACACCAATGGCAATGGATACAATGCCGGTCATCTGCAAGTGGATTATGAGTTCGTTAGCTGCTAAGCACAACATTATGGTGGCCCAATCAGTCAACTTAATATAAATTATAGAATAAAAAGACTGAGATGGGAATTAATGAATAATGAATAATCCAAGGATAGTTATGGATTCAATTGTCAAAATAATGTTTATGGTTTTACATCTGAGGAAGTTAACTTCTGAGATCTATCTAATTAACATTCATTTCCTGCAACACTCCTTATCAGTTGTATTAGTTTATGGTTTTTATTATATATTTATGCATTATGATTTAATTTTTTTGATAAAAGTGGCTAAGCCACTGAACTTTTATTAAATAAAAGAAAATACATCAGTTCAAAATAAAACTCAATCCTGAAATCACGAGAGCCCAGAGTAAACAATTGTAAAAATGAGCATACTTCAGAAACCCAATTAATGTAAAAACCCAGAGAAGAAAAAACGGAAGCCACCCACCATCTCCCAGTCTAGAATTACTAAACAAGTATGCTAAGCCCTCAAATGTAAAATGGGCAAATCCTGTAAATGATTAAGAATCTTCCACATGAGAACTGGAAGAAGAGCTAGCCTCATAATGGGACTGAGGCAAAAAAGAATCCATAGAGAATGCCTGCACAAATTTGAAAATTGAGGACAGGCACCTGTCCTGAAGACATAGATCTTGCTGCAACATCAAACAAAAAATGCAAAGCTAGGAATAGATCAATCCCCACAACAAGAATCATGATTGTTAGGGTAAAGACGTACCAAAAAAACAGCAGGTCTGAATAAATAATTTAATAGATTAAATACATTAAAAAAAAGAGAGATAATTTAATCAGCTTTCTCCCGGCCAAGAAACATTGTTTCACATAAAGTAATCTAGGTTATAACACCGTAAATGGGTCAATGAGTATGGATCTGTACATTGTTATCATTACACAACTCTTTACAACAACTAGACTGTTTAAAATGATGACGACTTCAAGGCATCCTACACAGGCATGAGTGATTTTAGCTTTCCTTTTGAGGTCATTTACATTAAACTTTGATTATTATCTCCAAAGTTGAATTTAAATCATGTCATACTACGTGAATTATTTGTGAAACATGCTTAATTGTTCAAAGGTAGTGAATGGAAGAGGAGCGGAGCTTGGGATTGGCTGAAGAAGATGAATAGTCATTTCCTATGAAAGCTATTCAAACTTCTCTTTCTTTGCGTAATTTAATCAAATTGGTGTTTTGTTTATCTGGTCTTTTGTTGTTTTTTCTTTTGTTGTTTTTCTTTTATCCTTTGTTTTAAGGAGTGCTAATAGTTTGTTTGGTCTGTAAGTTTGAATTATTAGGATTAGTTAATAAATCATTTATCATTATGATTGCATTTTTTTCTTGAAGATAAATTGATCTATGGTACTCTTTTATTAGGGATTTCATCATTAGAAAATGGAATGTGACATATGGTAGGAGAGGTTGGTTAATGTTATTCTTTAATATTTCCCACAAAATTATTAAAATTGAGAAGTATCCTTAAATATGTTATTTTTCAATATGTGCATATCCTCAATCACATCCACATTTGAGCATTATGGGAGAATGAGTTTGTGTAGACTTACAAAATCTGATTTGGAGGAGCCAAAGAGTGTTTGTCTTCATGATTTACATATTTTACATGTACCATGTTATTATCCATTAGATCTTGAATTTTATGTCTCAAAAGTACACATATTTCTATCTTATGTCCATTAACTCTATGATGATTATAAATTTTCTTAACATAATACCTTTTGGGAAACTAATAATTTCTACCAATTAGTTTAATTAGTGACAAGGTTATCATGTTTTCTCCTAACAAATGTTGTAATACTAGATGCAAGGCATTATGGAGTTTTATAAAATTTCAATGAATGTTTGGCTTAATGGAAATGGTCCATTAAATGACATTGAAGATGTAAAAACATTATCAATACAGGAATTCCTATCATTCATGTGTGAAACTTCACCACTCTTCTTAACCAAAAATTTGGTGGAAATCTAGAAACATAGTGTTGTACCTTGCACACACACTCCATTTTACTTTTGGAAAAATGTGGACCCCCTTGCCTTTTTTCTTTTGCTTAGAGTAGGTCTTATTTCATTGGGTTGACTTTTATATCTCTTTAAAACCAGTTAGGAGAAGGTACTAAGTCTTTATTTTATCAAGGATGGTCATCTTGTCAGTTTCTTTCAAATACCTTAGTGTAAATAGTCATTTTTTATGCTTGCAAACTTTTCTAAGACTATTCCATGTTTGATCTACTTATTAAACTCTTGGTTTATCCTACAAAAGTGTTTGAAAAGTGATAAAAACTTTTATTTCTTCACAAATTGAGTTTTGGAATTTCAATATGGAAATGAATATGTGATGTGGACCTAATTGGATATCCAAACATTTTGTCCATTCCCACATCCTTTCCTGGAAAAAGAAAAAGGATAAAATTTAATGTATAATAAAGTTTACAGAAACATAACCTACTACTAAACATGATTTAGTTCACATATTTTATCTATGGTCATCCTAGTTTTTCTCACAAAAGGTTTTCAATGTGGAACTTATAAAAAATATAATCGTGTTTCCACTTCCACTTTATTTTCCCACAAAGTGGTCAAAAGATAAAGGTAAATTCTTAAATATGATCTTGCAAAATTGTAGAGATAGTCATGACAACTTAGATATCCACTTCTTTGTCAAATTTTCACAAAGTACAAACCTACATATTTATGATAATCTACCAACTTCCCTAGAACATTAATGGTTGTATGTATTAGTTTAATGAAGGGGTATAAACCATATTTTATTGATTTTCAATATTTGCATTCATAATCAAGAGATTAAGAGAGCTATGTAAACTCAACAAATTATAGAAAAATGAGAAAGAGAAAAAATTTCCACCATTACAATGTATAGAGAAATTATAAAGACCATTCAAACTAGTTGCATGTATCACCTTTGAATCTAAGAGTTTTAATTTTTAGTGCTTCATATTTCTATATTTTTTAATTTCTCCATTAATTGAAGAAAAATATCTAGTGAGTACACATTTCCTCTAAGTTTGTTCATTAGATTGAAATATTAAAAATTAGAACAGTTTGGATTTCATCGTAGAATTTAAGCAAGGTTATTGGAAGATTTATGTTGGTAATTTGGTGAAACCTTAGGTTATGAGATTTTGGCACTAGATTTAACCCTAGTTGATCATTTTAATGATGAATTTAAATTTTGAAATCAGGGTATGACCATTTGATCTATAAATTTTGAGACACTCAATGATTCCTTGTCATTAAATGTTAATAATGAAACACAAAGGAAATATAAAAATGTTAGAGTGTTGGTAGGAAATTTCAAGTTCCATATTTGAGTTCAATCCCTACAAAATTCAAAAAAAAAAAAGGAATGTACATCAATATGGTAAACTTGCAAGACTTCCAAGTATGTGGATAGAATTTTAAAGGGGTTACATTCAATACCCACTTCTTAATGTATTCCTCACATGAAATTCAAAACATTAACAAAACTTAGCAAAACCCAACTATTTATCTAATTGGAAGATTTTATTGAACTAGAGGATATTCTAATGGAATTCTAAAAACCTCCAGCTCCCCTAGAAATTCAGAAAAAACCTCAAAGAAAATTAAACATGAATATAATTTAAAGTTTGACTAGGTAGCTAGATATTATCACCATGATATATCAAATATATGGATCTAAGTGTTGAATTCTTCCATTTATACAAAATTGAAGAAAAAGAAATATGTGTAGAGCTAACTTTGACATCCAAACTATTAAACTAAACATAAATTTTTGAATCTATACATGTAATTTCTTCAAAAAATATTTATAATTTCAAAAGGAAACATGAAAAATCATAGTTTCCTTGGACATAAACATAGTCCAAAAGAAGTCCTAATTTCTAAATCCTAACTAGATTCCTACAAATATGAAGAACGTGTTGGAACTTGCAAAATTTTGCATAATTTTACCACCTTGTAAAACCTAAAAGCCTAGAATCCAATAGGAGAAGCATTGATCCTTATCTTCACCTAAAAATGCATTAAAGTCCATTACCACACTACCATAGGGGTGCTTGTTCAGTTCTAGAGCTTCTTGGCGGGCTTGTGGGGTAAAAGAAGAAGTGTATGTCTTCATCGCAGTACCACAACAGTCAACAAGGGTACGTGCGGGTTGGTGAGGCATATGATGTACTATAACTACTTGCCGCCATACCACGAAAGTCAAGGCGAGCACGGTGTAACGGTAAGGAGTCACTTAACTACTAGAAGTAACCCGCTACCCTGCAACAAATATAACAATCATGTGCGGTATAGCGGTAAAAGGTCTCTTAACCCGCCAGCCAACACTATAAAGATGATGTCATCAAAAAATCATGTAGGTTGGTGGGGCATAGGATATAGTATAACTACTTACTGCCATATTGTGGTAGTCAATTTAGAGTAGCACGAAGTAGTGATAAAGGGTCTCTTAACCTACAACCCTGCAATAAGCACATAACAACACATGTGGTATAGCAGGAAAGCAACATATGTTACAGTGGGGCTCGGTTCTTTGGTTGTTGGTGTGTGTGATGTTGATCAACGGCCCAGATTCAATGACAGAGATCAATGGTCATATTTTAAAGTTCCATTAAAGATCTAATCTCAACCCTTCATCTCTCATTTGATAACCAGAATTCAAAGTACAATGGATAGTGTTGACGTGTCCAATGGCACAACAACGTGCAAATAGAATATTACTATTATGTTTCTCCTTAAAGAGAAAAACAACACATGGATATCTTAGCTCCCAAGGCCTTTATAGTTGGTTCTCAACTGTGCTGATATTGCTCAATGGTCAATGTAACAGTAATGTTCAAGGGGCCTACTAGTGTTGAGCTTCTGGATTATTCTAAGATCAAGCATGAAGTTAAACCTATTTTAACTGAGGTTTTAAAGAAACAGAAAAAGATAGATCAAAGCTTGGAACTGAAAAGAATAATAATTCATCCAACTTAGCCAGACTTGTTACCTTTCAAGGAATTGCTAACTGAAACTGGAGAACAAAATCAACTTTTGATTGACACACAACTTCATTCATCCATAGTGCTAATCTTAACAACAGATTGTAAATCACTATTTAAACAAAAGAAAAAACAAAACTTCTTTCCTTGAAATCTTTTCAAATCGAATGATTAACCCAAGATGAACACCATTCTGGAACACAATATGAAATAGATTAAATCCGGTTGCTTCTACTGTTAGTGAAACATATAAGCAACATTTACAAATCTGGCACAATCACAGTGTACAGAAAACCTATGATTTCATATTATTTCCATCTATACTAAGAAAACTAGAAGAATACATTACTAGCTTCTACTGATTCTAACTCCTAACTAAGAAAACAAAAGAAGCTCCCATTATAAGAATAAGGATGCAACTATGTCTCTTCTATCCTTCAAAAAATTCGTACACTCTTGAAAAATCTATCTCTAGACCTGTCTACTCTGTTATCTCTTCTAACTGTCTCTATTCTTCTAACTAACTCTTCTACTAACCTTCTAACCTTTCACAAAGAGGCAAGAATGCCATATATATAGAGTATACCCAAAAGAATGTGTTGGCCCCTATCTTAGGGTTTACAAAATATCTGCTAGTTGCAGGAGGGTCGGCCCTTAGATCTTTTTGAATAGAGTTAATGTTGCGTTGAATGGCATCCCCGCTGTCCATGTTGGTGAAATATTTTTCTGGGGATGATCTATAGATCTTTTGCAACTATAGCATTAACTCTAGCCTTCATGTCCATCTTTGAACTCCTTCGCAGAGCTTCCTTGAATGCTCAAAAAGATCGCCATTAATACCAATATGCCTCCTCGCCAGTAGACCACACAGCTGTCCCTGTGACTTGTGGTTGTTTCTTTCCTTCGACTTCCTTCCTGCTCTAGATCTTTATGCACATTGACTATCTCTGGAAGCAACATCAAGCCTCCCTTTAGATTTGAGCACCATCGTTCCCGAGTTGATCCATCACCTTGATCTCAGAATCAGTCCATGTCGTTTGTATTCTAGCAATCTTCCTCACAGTGGTAGTCAGTCAAAGGGCCAATGGGCCACTCCTTTAGCTTCTTCTGATTGGTGGGACATAGGCCACGTAAGATTCTCGGGTGGTCAAAGGTCACTCGAATGGAATCGCATGTAGGTGAAACACTAATCGTGTCTCCCTGATGTGATTATACCTCATAGCAGCCATCGGCGTAGCATAAGACGGTCAGAAAGACCTTTTAGCGAGCTTTAGAAGTCATATCGATACCATGAAAACCTATCAGCAAGACAACATTCCCTTAGCAAGACTCTCAGCGAGCCTTTTCTTCTTTGGCCATCACACCCACATTCGGCAAGACAGCATTCCCCGAGCTTAAGCCCCTTCTACTTCGCAAGACTTCTTCAAGTCAGTGGGATATCTTACCAAGTTCAAAATCTTTCGATGAGCTCATCTTATGTCGGGGAGACCTTTTATGTCAGGAAAGACCTCACCCCGAACTCATGCCCTATCGCCGAGACATCTCGCAGTCACCCAAACATCACATCGAAGGGAGACCCTTTCAGCGAGACCTTTACCATTCGGCCAGACTTCATGGCGAAGACATCTTTCTCGCCGAAGGCAGAACCTGTCGGTGAGACACCACTTAGTCACCGAGACATCTTTGCGATGATACCTCCTTTCACCAATATTACCTCCTGTCGGCAAGACTTTCTTCTTTCACCAAGACATTACACCGAAGCCTCCCTACTCGCTAAGAGCTCACTTTACTTCAGGGAGATCCTACTTGGTTGGCGAGACCTCATTGTATCGGCAGGACCTTTCGCCGAATTCATTCATTCTCCCCAGGCTCATTTTGTTTCGGTGAGACTCCGTCAGGCAGCAAGAGTTATAGCGATATCCTCCATGTCGGTGAGACAATCCCAAAATCCGAACTAGAAATGACCCACGGTGGAACTAGGACCAGAACCAAATGAAGAAACGAACCAGGCGAAACTGAGACCGAAACCAAATCCGAACCCGTGAAACTTTTTAAAGTTTTAGGTCGGATTTCATTCCGGTCCTACCTTCGACAACATCCAAAAAGACGACGAAGACAAATGAAGAAAAAAAAAGGAAAGGGGGAAAACACCCCATGACAAAACAAAAGGAACAAAAGCAAAAAGAACAAGCCATGCGGAATCGGGATCGGAACGGAACCCAAACTTGAAACTTTAAAATTCAGGGTTCGGTTCTAGTTCCGATTTCGGGTCCTTCAGAACAACACGAAAAGACCCAAGGAAGAGGGGAAACCCCAAGACACGGGGCACAAAACAGAGAGGGAAAACGACCAACCATAGAAGAGACAAAGGGAAAGGCAGAGTCGGGGCTGGGATGGAACATGGATCTGAAACCGTGAAGAGTTCAATGTTTCAATTTAGCTCCGGACCCAGATCCGACAGAATAAAAGAAAAATGCCTAAGGTAGAAAACCAAAGGCCAAAGGGAAAAGAAAAGAACAAGAGGGACCCATTTTGTTCCAGAATAAAATGGGGTGGTTATGCAAGGCATAACAAATGGTGACTCGGCTGGGAAAATGGTTTAACCATTTTCAAGAAACTGAAGGGTTCAAATACCCAAAACTCCTAGTTTATGAACATCATAACTACAATTGGGTCAGTTTTAACAACCAAGGCTGAGCTAGAATCTCAAATGTAAATCAACAATGGCTACCCCTGAATCTGTGTGTGCTTGATTGTGCATCACTCTTTTATAAAGTTTTCTTCATCTTTCGAACAACAATGTGCAAGATTTGAGCTACATGAGTTGATTCCCTTTATCTGGTGTGTAATGATATCCTAGGCATTGCTCCACTTTCGGTCAGGCATCCATAGCCCCGACGGAGATACCTCTAGTTTTCTCACAACATTGCTCTACTGCCAGCCAAGCGTCCATAGCCCTGGTAGAGATACTGGAATCACCCATTCATATTGAGTCTGCTTTTCTCTTTAAATAGTTCTCTCTCTTTTCTTTTCTTTTTTTGGAGTTTCAGACATTTCATTCAATTTTTTCTCAATATGCCAGATGTTTAAAATCTGTTCTAGGTTGAAAACTACCATGGACTTCATAACAGCACTGGGGAGATGGTATTTTTCACTCAAATCTTACAACACCATAGCCCTATGACAAATATACCATTAAAAAGGAAGATAATCCTGACGATTTGTGACAGATTCAAAGTAGCTACTGAAGGTTATTTACTTTGCACCTTGTTTTCAAGACTTTCCACAACTTTTATTGATAATGGACATAAAGCAACGAATTTAGGACAAAATCACCCAATCAGAAAACCTGAAAATTTCTAAACCACTTCTCTCCTAATAACCAAAGTATACTTTAGATAACAGCACACCATTTCAAGATGGAAAGAATAGAGAAGCCCCAAAGAACAAAACAAGATAGACACCAAACAACCAAGGGAACAAAAGGACAGAAAGAAAGAATCAACAAATGAACAACAAAACTATTTACAAGCCGAACAGAAGCACATTATTTACAAACAAGAAACAAAAAAAATTATCTACATAAAGAACAACAAACTATTTAATATGCAAAACAGAAGCACATTATTTACAAACATGCACAGAAAACAAAAAAACTATTTACAAATAGAAAAACCAGAGCACAAGGGATAAAGAAAACAAAAGAATAAAAACAAAACTGACTAAACCAAAAACTATCACTAGACAATCCTAATCCTAAACTAACTCCAAAGCTAAGCTTTACAAACACAAAACTATAAAATTTTGTACATTGACTTGACTGATTTTTCATTATGTGCAGCAATCTTAACCTACTAGGCACAGTTCTAAACCTAGCAAATTTATCTTTATACTTAGAAATATGAAGCTTATGTGCAATAAGTTTGTTCTGAGGTATAAGGCTTGAAATATTATCAGTTGTGGGTTCTCAGCTTTGTCATGATTTACCCACAAACAGGTTTTACTATCCCCAACGCCATAATCAAACTAAAAATTATTAAAACACAGAGGATAATGAAAGGACACCACCTAGTTCAGAAGATTCCTAGTTACTGATGTAGACTTGTGTTGTATGAACTCCCTCTCTCGGGGTCTCAGCTCATGGAACATCACTGAAGCAAGGTCTTTCTCACAGTTGGGATATTCACTAACCAGCATCTCTGTATTCATCTCGGGTATAGAGTCAAAAAAAATTTGGATTTCTTGAGATGAAGTCTTACTTTCAACATTCTCTTGAAACATGTCAGCCCCAGGGTTTGAGAATATGCGTCCATCTTATCACCATTGATGTTAGGGATACTGATACATGGTGAATGAGAATTTCCTTTGAACTCATTTGAATGCATGGAGTCAAAGTCAAGAAAGCACTTTCTCAATTCACCTTCCTGCACATCATCAACAAGAACATGCCATTCAGCATCAAACTTATCAGTATTAAGATCAAATTCATTAGTGGATGGTAAGCGAGGACTTTCTTCAACCAACACATTTAAGTAAACAGAATCAAAATCAAGAAAATACTCCCTTGTCTCATTCTCTTCGTCATATTGAAGAGATTCAACTTCTGAGATAACTTCTTGGTCGCTTTCTTGGCATTCTTCTGCTTCATCCAAATGTACCCCATCATGAATTTCTTCAGGGAACACTTGCCTGATCTACACATCTACTCGAACTTCCTCCTTTAAAATTCCATTTTGGCATTTAAGTTCCTATCTTTGACCACAAGATTCATTGGCAATCTCATCTTGAAGTGTATTATCTGTTTCAATCCGCTCACTACTTAAATCAGTAGAGTCATCTTCTTGTGTTAGCCCATCAAAGTGTGCTTCTTCCTCATCCACCGCCATGAAAGAATCTATGAAAGCATCGATGAATCCACTCTCCACTTCTATTAAGCCCTCACTAGGTAGAGGAGTTTCATCAGTTGTTGAATTCATCTTAATGCAAGGATCAAGGTCATCAAAAGAAAGGTAAGAATTAAACCTCTTCACACAGTTACCCTCATCATTTTGGATGGACTGATTACCATTTTCATGTGTGCTAGTTGTTTCATCCTCCTCATTGAGGGGATACGTACTCCAAGGATCTTCCATAAGTATTCCTTCACTAGTGATTAGTTGCTTAAAATACAACTTTGTCCTTCCTAGGAAGACGTGGCAATCCATCTAAGAGTGTTGATTAGTTCGATGTATCCTACATCCACTTGGCCCAACAAGTTCTAATAGTTTTAGATCTCCCAACTCTTCTAATTTCTCCCTTATTCGATTTTGCATACAAGGGATATCAATCCAACATGAACCATGTTCCTTTGTCCATTCCTCATCACCCTGATTCTCATCTTGATCAGAAGAGTTGTTCAAATCGTTGGAAGATATTGTTGATTTCTCATGACAGCAATCCCGTATTAATACCTCATCTCCTTCAAATCCATTGTTAGTACTAACATTTTCAACAAAGCTAAATTATACCTTGAGATTTCCATTATGCTCTAAATTTACATCCATTTCATGCCTTTTACCAAACAAGTCATCAAAATTATATTCTGGCTCATCAAATGTTTCATCCACAACTTCATTGTGATGTAATGGGCTATGTTTTGGAACATGAATGAAAAGAGATGATATGGTCACAACTTCATTGACAAGTGGAGTACTCAACTCTGTGATTGGATTTTTCCAAGAGAAGTTCTCCCAGTGGTCTTGTGTGTGATTGACCTGATATGGGGTGTTGGGGAATGTGATGCTTCGAACCTTAGGAAGGTTGTAGCTACTTGGTGAGAATGATTGCACCTAGGTAGGGATGGTGGGTGAAGTGGCATAAGGTTGTAGATGATGCCAGTTTGCGAGCACCAGAGGATTATAACCCTAAGTTTGACTATCTGAATTTCTAGTGTCACCTCCAAATTGTGCCAATAAGAGAGCTTTTCTCAATGCATCATGCAAGGATGTAGTCTCACCACAATGTCTAACTTTGGTTGTAAATGAGGGGTTTAAACCCCAATAATAATGTTCTATCAGTACATGATCATCAACAACCAAATCTAAAGATTGAACCCTTTGATACATAAAAAAAATTTGTGGTTAAATTGATAAATGAGTTCTAATGGTATCCTTTTCGTAACTACAAATTCATGTAATGGGCGTAGTGCATAAGGATCAAATTGATCTAAGAATAAGATTTCTAGTTCTATCCATGAATAAATAGATTCTGGTGGCGAGTTATCATACCATTGCCTGGCTGTACCCTGAAACGTTTTGATGAACAATTGACAAACGACATCCTCATGCTGAACCTGGAGAAAAGTGAATACACGCCTGCAAATTTCAACATGTTCAGAAGCATTTTTCCCAATGTTAGGGAAAAATAAAAGAAGCCTATCATATAGATGACCAGGGATTTCATGGGCAAGTCTCGGTGTATACAAAGGGCTACCCATTAGAGCTGGGTTTTCCAAGATCTAACCCACTCCAACTCACAACAATCCAAAATTACTCAAGGTGCCCTCCCTCTAGTGCCAGTTCTGTTGATGTGTCTGATGGCACAACAACATGCAAACAGAATATTACTATTTTGTTTCTCCTAAAAGAGAAAGACAACACATGGATATCTTAGCTCCCAAGGTCTTTATAGTTAGTTCTCAACTGTGCTGATGTTGCTCAATGGTCAATGTAACAATAATGTTCAAGGGGCCTGCTGGTGTTGAGCTTCTAGATTGTTCTAAGATCAAGCATGAAGTTAAACCTATTTTAACTGGGGTTTTAAAGAAACAGAAAAAGATAGATCAAAGCTTGGAACTGAAAAGAATAATAATTCATCCAACTTAGCCAGACTTGTTACCTTTCAAGGAATTGCTAACTAAAATTGGAGAACAAAATCAACTTGTGATTGACACACAGAAATCAACTTGTGATTGACACACAGCTTCATTCATCCACAGTGTTAATCTTAACAATAGATTGTAAATCACTATTTAAACAAAAGATAAAAGAAAACTTCTTTCCTTGAAAGCTTTTCAAATCGAATGATTAACCCAAGATGAACACCATTCTGGAACACAATATGAAATAGATTAAATTTGGTTGCTTCTACTGTTAGTGAAATAGATAAGCAACATTTACAAATCTGGCACAATCACCAGTGTACAGAAAACCTATGATTTCAGATTGTTTCCATCTATACTAAGAAAACTGGAAGAATACATTACTAGCTTCTGCTGATTCTAACTTCTAACTAAGAAAACAAAAGAAGCTCCCATTACAAGAATCAAGATGTAGCTCTATCTCTTCTATCCTTCAGAAAATTTGTACTCTTGAAAAATCTATCTCTAGACCTGTCTACTCTGTTATCTCTTCTAACTGTCTCTATTCTTCTAACTAACTCTTCTACTAACCTTCTAACCTTTCACAAAGAGGTAAGAATTCCATATATACAGAGTATACCCAAAAGAATGCATTGGCCCCTATTTTAGGGTTTACAAAATATCTACCGGTTGTAGGAGGGTTGGCCCTTAGATCTTTTTGAATAGAGTTAATGCTGCATTGAATGGCATCCCCGCTGTCCATGTTGGTGAAAGATTTTTATGGGGATGATATGTAGATCTTTTGTAGCTACAACATTAACTCTAGCCTTCGTGTCCATCTTCGAACTCCTTCGCAGAGCTGCCTTGAATGCTCAAAAAGATCGCCATTAATACCAATCTGCCTCCTTGCCAGTAGACCACACAGTTGTCCCTTGGACTTGTGGTTGTTTCTTTCCTTCGACTTCCTTCTTGCTCTAGATCTTTATGCACGTTGACTATCTCTGGAAGCAGCATCAAGCCTCCCTTTAGATCTAAACACCATCGTTCCTGAGTCGATCCATCGCCTTAATCTCAGAATGAGTCCATGTCGTTTGTATTCTGGTGATCTTCCTCACAGGGGTAGTCAGTCAAAGCACCTATGGTCCACTCCTTTAGCTTCTTCTGATTGGTGGGACATAGGCCACGTAAGATTCTCAAGTGGTCAAAGGTCACTCAAATGGAAACACATGTCAGTGAGACACTAATTGTGTCTCCCCGATGTGATTATACCTCATAGCAGCCATCAATGTAGCATAAGACGGCCGACAAGACCTTTTAGCGAGCTGCAGAAGTCATATCGATACCACAAAAACCTATCAGCAAGATAGTATTCCCTCGGCAAGACTCTCAACGAGCCTTTTCTTCTTTGGCCAGCACACCCACATTCAACAAGATAGCATTCCTCGAGCTTAAGCTCCTTCTACTTCGACAAGACTTCTTCAAGTCGATGGGATATCTTGCCAAGTTCAAAATCTTTTGGTGAGCTCATCTTATGTCAGGGAGACCTTTTATGTCAGGAAGACCTCACCCCAAACTCACACCCTATCGTCGAGACATCTCGCAGTCGCCTAGACATCACACCGAAGGGAGAACCTTTCGACGAGACCTTTACCATTTGGCCAGACTTCATGGCGAAGACATCTTTCTCACTGAAGGAAGAACCTATCGGTGAGACACCACTTAATCACCGAGACATCTCTGCGATGATACCTCCTTTCACTGATATTATCTCCTATCACCGAGACTTTCTTCTTTTTCCGAGACATTACACTGAAGTCTCCCCACTCGCCGAGAGCTCACTTTACTTCAAGGAGACCCTGTTTGGTCAACGAGACCTCATTGTATTGGCAAGACCTTTTGCCGAATTCATTCATTCTCCCCAGGATCATTTTATTTTGGTGAGACTCCGTCGGGTGGCAAGAGTTATAGCGATATCCTCCCTATCGGCAAGACAATCCCAAAATTTGAACCATAAATGACCCACGGCAGAACCAGGACCAAAACCAAATCTGAACCTGTGAAAATTTTTTAAGTTTTAGGTCAGATTCTATTCCGGTCCCGCCTCCGATAACATCCAAAAAGATGACAAAGACAGACGAAGAAAAAAAAAAGGAAAGGGGGAAAACACCCCATGAAAAAACAAAAGGAACAAAAGAAAAAAGAACAAGACATGTGGAACCGGGATCGGAACGAAACCCGAACCTGAAACTTTAAAATTTCATGGTTTGGTTCCAGTTTCGGTTCCAAGTCCGCCAGAACAACACGAAAACACCCAAGAAAGAGGGGAAACCCCCAAGACACGGTGCACAAAATGGAGAGGGAAAATGACCAACCACAGAAGAGACAAAGGGAAAGGCAGAGTCAAGGTCAGGATGGAACACGGATTTGAAACCCTAAAGAGTTCAATGTTTCGATTTAGCTCCAGACTTGGATCCGACAGAATAAAAGAAAAACGCCTAAGGTAGAAAACCAAAGGCCAAAGGGAAAAGAAAAGAACAAGGGGGACCCATTTTTTTTCAGAATAAAATGGGGTGGTTATGAAAGGCATAACATATAGCTACTCTTGTTTGTGAGAAAATGGAAAATTGAATGCTCAGGAACATTTCTAGCTACTAGATCGAATCTAATCAATTTCATGGATTAATTTTCTTCACCGTCCTATTTTTGCATTCATTTCCAGGCTGTGTCAGTTCTCCCTTGTGTGTTGTAGAGATCCAATTATTATGTTAGAGAATGTTTTCCCTGATCTTATTTGCATATTTCACAGGTTCCCATACTTGCATTCATGAATTCCATCATGTTGGAGTGTGCTTGAGGTGTCAGGGGCCTTTATGGTTGTTATTGTGTTGTTCTGGGGGGAAATTTTGATATTTGAATTGTAATTGGGCTTCTTCTTCCTTAAACCCGAGTTAGGGTTAGGGTTTTCGGATTTTGAATCTGAATTGGAGTTATGCCTACACTATAAAGGGATTTTTTGTTGTTTTCGGGGTTCCATTCTCTCAAAACTTTGTAATTCTTTTGCTTTAGTCTGTATAGTGTTTTCTTCTTCTGCACTGAGAAAGGATATGTTGTAATTTTTTCTCTGTAGTAACAATAGATGACCTAAATGCCCATTGCAGTGTATTTAGTGATTTGTATCAGTTATATGGGTATGTGCACGATCATCATGGAAAAAACAAGCCCTTAAGTGGCAAAAAAATCATAAAAATCAAAGTTAGGCAACTTCACATAAAATTTTGAATAAGTTATCTATATTATTTCAAAAATATGTAAGAATAGAATCTATAGCAAATTTAATGTAGTTTCTAAACTACTAGGTTTTTAAATCTATTTAGAAAATTTGAAATTTCAATGCAATAGCACTTAAATTTCAAGGAAAAAATAAGAAGTAGGTGTCTGTCTAACCACCCTAACCACAATAAAATGATAATATTTTTTTATAAGATTTTAGATATAAGTAGAGTGCTCATATCCCGATGTGATGCATATTTTTTTGTAATTTTTTTCCAAGTAAATAATTAATTATGAATTTTTTATTACAAATTTTAAAATATATAAAAACTCGTATGTTTGACCACCTTAACTTGGTCAAAACTTCATGAAATTCAATTTTTTTTAATCCTATAGTATGCGAAGCATAGAATGTGACGAATGTTTCAAATTCAAAAACTGTGATACTATTTGAAATCTATAGATGTTTTTCAATCACCCAATCCATCAAGACTTTAGTCGTAATTCAAATAGAAAATGAATAATAATTATTTATTAAATTCAAAGTAAAGCATAATTTATATTGGCGGAAAGCTGAGAATCTCCTTTATCATTCCATCAATTTTGGGTAAAAAAAGTCATCAGCTACATACCCTACACATACCCATCATCTTGCCACTTCTTGGCCCATCATGATCCTACACATACCCCTATCATTCTCTCCACTTTATACTCATTTCCTTTGAATCAATATAATCAAGGATTGTTTTATGGTTCTCATATCACATTTGTTGATCATCAATGTCTGATTTGTTAGTTTTTGTTCAAGGAGTAGAGTAATATCTTTCAATTCATATGTTAAGGTTGTGATGATACAATACGGATTTCAAAGAAGTTTAATAGCATTGATCTTTTGTTGGTTTCTTGTTGCAAGGTAGTAAGTCTAGTAGAAGCCAGGGGTTGGTCTATTGTAGGAGTGTTACTTCATTTCCGGACTCTGTTTGGATAAGGCACTAGTCAGTCTATGCACATAAGCCTAAGTCTGAGCTGGATCCAATTTCAAAATCAAATCAAAACCTTTTAATTTCTTGCATTTTACTTGTATGTTTATTTCCATACTACCAGAAGTTATTTAAAATAGAGAAGGTTGTATAGATGATTTATCCCATCAAATGCCTTCCACCATTGTAGTATGATAATCTTTTATCAAAGGCATTATTTGCATAATAGTGTTATATGTGAATGATGTTATAGGGATGCCCACCTTGGTTCTGCAAAGCCTAAAGTGTAGAGGAGAAGTTTCCAATCAATCTCATGTTTATTTGCCACTGAGCAAGGATCTCTAAGCATAATGAGTAGCTACCCTTTCGGAGAACTTAGACCATCATCCAGAAACAGCAACAAATTGGTGACTCTACTAGGGATACGAGGCATTCTTCTAGTTGTCTATGGGGATAGGAGGCATTTTTCCAGTTGTCTATGTCCAAAGCCATCTATTAAAAGGTCCTAAAATTTTTCAAAATTGAAGGCTTCTATCAAGGTGAATTGAAAGAAATAAATATTGCTCCCATTAAGTTGGGTGGTGACTCTACACTAAAGAACAGTTGAAAATAAGAAGATGCAATGATGCACGACATAAGATCAATTCACAACGTTGACCCTTCAAGAAGAACAAAGGGAGAAGACACAAGAGGCCAAACATCTTGGGGAGACAAGAATCAAAATAAGAGGAACAAGGATCCAAGTAAGTCTAATCCTACTTTTGATAAAAATATTGGTTATATTGTCCATAGTGAGGATGGTTCTAATTTTTCTCAAGAAAGATATGCTATGTTAAATAGGGAGGGATTGACTACACCATTGATAAAAGCTACAAACTCTCAGAGAAGAGAAAGGAAACAAGAAATACATACTAGAGTAGGGTTGACCCTTCTCATGAAATTCTAGATCAAAACCTACCCCTTGGAAATTTTGTGATATAACAATTGCATGGTGATCCCATTACTTCAAAAGGCCATAGATTTTCCTATGAAAACATAGTTAATCCCCCATTTACCACGGTATTCCTTCCGAAGTCCCTACTTAGGCCCCTAAAAAGCATTTCACAGGTCTCCACTCCTAGTGATACAATCCAAACTAAGGAAGAAATACTAAGAGAAACTCAGGACTTGTTAGAAATTAAGAGATTAAAACAGGAAAAGGTCAAAGAAGATATGATAAGGAAAAGAGATGACATGAGGAAAGAACGTGATAATATTGTTAGAGTAATTGGTTATTTGTTTGATTAATTAAACAATATTTGTTTAATTAATTAAAGTTCCCTTTTATCTCTTTTACACTTAAGCTAACATTAGGTGCATAATAATTAATTATTTTATTAATTATTAATGTGCAAGCCTAGGGTTTTCCTTTTTGGGGTTTTTTGACCTATATGTGGTTGAAACTTTTCTTTTGTAATATTATTCTTTTACACATTGGTAAATACATAGCTCCACATCTTTGAGCTTTTTTACTGTTTTTTGTGTTGCTTCTCTTTGCTTCTCCCTGTAACAGGTATTCTTAGCTTGCAGAGATCATTGGGCTCTTATGAAGTTGTATTTTCTCGAATTCTACATGGTATCAGAGCTCCAGACCTACTGCTTCCTGTTTGTGTTTTGAAGGATTTTTTGGAGCTTCAAGGGTTTGGGGTTTTCCTTTTTTTTTATCCAAGAGGTGGGCATTTTCAGTGCATCCAGGGTCAAATTAGATCTCTCCATTGAATCCCGAGCTATTGGAATAGTCAAGATCGACCTTTGTTTCGTCAAATTTGGCTTTCGTTTGTCAGATCTGTGAGGGTTTCAAGAAAGGATTTTTTTGCCAGATCCAGGGGGTGCTCAATTTTTCGGAGCATTTTCAGCCCAAACAGACCTTGCCATTGCGTCCGTACCAGTCCAAAACCCTAAAATTCACTGTTCATTCGTCCATTTTGGACAAAGTTGATCTGAGAGGCAAAACAATTTTCCCAATGAAGCCATATGGCCTCCCAGCACACGAATCAAGAAAAAAAAATCAGGGCTTGGTAAAATTTTTATTTTCTGGCTTTAATCTTTTTTTCAAAAAATTAAAAAATCTGTAAAAGATTTTTGCTTTGAAAAAAAATCATAAAAAAATTTTGAAAAACAAAACTTTTTTTAAGTTTTGAAAAACCTTTTTCAAGGCTGACGCAAGGTACCCTGTGCAAGACGTACCTGTACAGCCTGCGCAAGTTGTACCCGCATAGGTCTGCGCAAGTACTCTGTGCTAGTAACCGCAGGGGTGGGCCCACATGCCCCCCCTCCATTTTTTTTTTTTTTTTAAAATTTGAATAAAAAAAATATTTGTAAAATTTTTATTTTTTTTTTATATAAAAAAACATTTTTTTTCTGTAATAAGCCAAGTTGTGAAAAAGCGTCGACGGCCATTTGACCGTCAATTTTAAGCTCACAGTTTTGCTGCGACTGCCGTTTGGACGTCAAATTTAATCCACTACTATGTTTTTCCCCTTTGGAGCTATTTTTTTCCAAAGGCCATAACTTGGGCATACGATATTATTTTTTGGAAAACGAGATAACGTCGGAAAGCTACTTCCGTCAATTTTCGAATGGTGTGGGTCTCATCACTTCATTTTTCTGTTGGTGCATTCTACAGCTAATTGAAGTTAGAGGAGCTGTTTTCAGTCCTGAGCTCGTAACTTTTGACCAGTTTCTCCGTTTTTCATTCTCTCAGCGGCATTGGAACCGTATTTCAAAGCTCTTCAGTTCCATCATGAAATTTTTCTATATTGTTCTTCACGTATATTTTATTCATATTTTTGTGTTTTCACACTCTGGTGGATTACTTGGACGTTTTAGCTCTTGGAAACTTTTTGTTTACGTGGGATGACTTGTTGTTGGCTGTTCTATATGTATTTCTAGTTTTTTTGTCCTTTGTGGGCATTATGAGCATTATTTGTAAGCAATCCTCTATGTAAACACACTGAGATAAAGTGCCACACTATTGTACATGTATTTTGGGGATTTTGCACATAAGGTTGTGCCATATTTTGTATTCGTACTGTATTATAAAGTGCCATGGGGGGGTTTTGTAGTGCCTTTGTTTTTGCCATCACACCTTTTTCCGGTGAGTGTCCCTCCACAATGACAGTGGATCAATATGATTCCAGCCTCATGCATGTGTGCTTTGTTTTGCACACCACTTTTTCAGTTGCAGGTGCTTTCTTGTGCACTTTCAGATGTTGTATCTTCTCCTTCATGCACTATAGGTTGTTACACAACTTTTTAGTGGATCTGTCAGGCTCTCCCAGTCAGCATTATGGGGGGGTATTATACTATTCGTGCTAATGCTTCCTTGGTTTCGCCTTGGAAGGAATCTTTCATTCTTAGTTGATCAGTGTTTTTCAGACTATTAGTACTTGTGCCATCTGTATCTTCGTTCCAGGTGTTTTCCTTTGTTTTCCATCTGATTCAAGTAGTGTCATTGGGGGTACTCATGCAGATTGTTGTCTTCTTGATCTTGATCATCCTATCTTCAGAGGAGGTTCTTCAGCACCATAACAGTCATCTGTTGACAGTTGTTTGTAGCTTCTTCTGCTTTAGTGATGTTCTTCATGTCTTTCATCTCTTTTTGGAGTAGAGTTTTTCCCATGAGGTTTTCTCTATTTCTTCACTTTACAGAGATTTGGTTGTATTCAGGTACCTGATCAAGCCTAGTTGTTGGGACCCTTGTTTTCTTTCATGCATTGTAGTTACCTTTGCATTCTTGCACATGTTTGTTGATGCACTTTGCCTCATCTTAAGGGGGGGTGTTAGAGTAAAGGCTTTAACTTAATTATGTTAATTAAGTTACCTTTATTCCTCTCTTAAGATTTTACTTTAGTTTTCATATTGTGACATTTAATAATTATATTAATTATTAAATGTCTACCTATTAGGGTTACTTTTAGGTTTTGCATGATCTCCTTTTAAGGATTGATCTTTGTAATTATTTCAATTCAGCTAATGCAATCTCTCTTGAAGCTTGCAGAGCACCCTTGCTTTTTTGTCTCCATCTCTTCCCTTCTGTGATAGGTTATTTGCTTGCAAGTGGTCTTTGAGGTCTGTGAAGTTGGCTTTCTCAACTTCTACTTGGGTACCTGATCTGGCCTTGTTGCTGGGACCCATTGTTTTTTGCTTTCAGTAGCTGCTTCTAGGTTTTAGCTTCTCCCTAAGTCTAGCTTAAGGGGGGGTGTTAGAGTAATTGGTTATTTACTTGATTAATTAAACAATATTTGTTTAATTAATTAAAGTTCCCTTTTATCTCTTTTACACTTAAGCTAACATTAGGTGCATAATAATTAATTATTTTATTAATTATTAATGTGTAAGCCTAGGGTTTTCCTTTTTGGGTTTTTTTAACCTATATGTGGTTCAAACTTTTCTTTTGTAATATTATTCTTTTACACATTGGTAAATATAGAGCTCCAAATCTTTGAGCTTTTTTAATGTTTTATGTGTTGCTTCTCTTTGCTTCTCCCTGTAACAGGTATTCTTAGCTTGCAGAGATCATTGGGCTCCTATGAAGTTGTATTTTCTCAACTTCTACAAATATGAGAGTGACACAAAATGTTGTTGGCACCTCCATACCTACACCTCAAACTCAGGCCAAAAATAGTAGTCAAATAAATATGCCTCTAAGTACCTCTCATGTGAGTACATGGACTAATCCTCAACCAAATACTACTCCACAAAATGTGACTAGTGTTTCCTATGTAAGAAGTTCTTCATCTAGAGGTGCAAGCCCTTCTAGTTCACAGAGTAATCCAAGCATGAGTTCTATGCCTATGAGTTATAATGTTTCAATTGGCCCTCAGATAAACCCCACACAAGGTTAGTATTTCCAACAAAACACAAATATGGGAAATGTGTCCCAGCCACCATTTGGGGGACAGAATATAGGAGTTGTAAATTATATACCAAACACCTAGGGAGAGTTTCATATTGGTCCTCAGGTGCATGGAATTGTTCCACCTTATGTGGGAAACCAATATATCCTCATATCACAGGAACCATATATTCAACAAAAAATTCCTCACAACCAAGGGGGTTATCAAAAATTTGGAGGAAATGTTCCTAGAAGGAGACCCCTGCAAATGGATACATATAGACAACTTGATTTTGGGGGAGGGTATGTGCAGGATCATCATTGAAAAAATAGGCCCTTAAGTGGTGAAAAATTCAGAAAAATCAGAGTTAGGCAACTTGACGTAAAAATTTGAATAAGTTATCTATATTATTTCAAAAATATGTAAGAATAGAATCTGTAGAAAATTTAATGTAGTTTCTAAACTACTAGGTTTTAAATAATCTATATGGTGAAAAAAATTGAAATTTCAATGTAGTAGTACTTCAATTTGGAGGAAAAAATAAGAAGGTGTCGACCACCTAACCACAATAAAATGGTAACATTTTTTATAAGATTTTAGATATAAGTAGAGGACTAGGTACGGATGTGATGCATAATTTTTTGTATTTTTTTCCAAGTAAATAATTAATTATGATTTTTATTACAAATTTTTAAAATATATAAAACTTCGTATGTCGACAACTTGGTCAAAACTTCATGAAATTCATTTTTTTTTTAATCCTATAGTATGCGAAGCATAGAATGTGACGAATGTTTCAAATTCAAAAACTATGATACTGTTTGAAATCTATAGATGTTTTTCAATCACCCAATCCATCAGGACTTTAGTCGTAATTCAAATAGAAAATGAATAATAATTATTTATTAAATTCAAAGTAAAGCATAATTTATATTGGTGGAAATTTGAGAATCTCCTTTAAAAACCCTTTTTGTTTCATCAATTTTGGGTAAAAAAAAGTCGTCAAGCACATACCCTACACATACCCATCATATTGCCACTTTTTGGCCCAACATGATCCTGCACATACCCGAGAATCTCTAGATACCCCAATTAATTTCCCAATAAAGTAAGGCAGTTCCTTTCTAAGTTCTTTAGAAGTGATGCCATGATAGGTGAGGAACACTTGAGTGCTTTTTTGAACTTGCTAAGTGACTTTGAAGTAGAACATGAGGTTGTGATTGTGAAGTTATTCATGCAGTCTTTAATTGTTGATGCAAGGTATTGGTATAGAAGCCTTCTAGAGACTAGCATTGGATCTTGGGAGGAATTCATAAGGGTTTCTAGAGAGCAATATGGTGACAAGGTAGACCCAAGATTCATGCTAAATTAATTCAATAATATTTATAAGGGTTAGAATGAGATGGTTTCAGAATTTAACACTAGATTTCAAAAGGCTATGTCTAAGCTCCCAACCCATTTGAGACTAAATGAGCATGTCTTTTTGGCTAAATATTGTAATGCCTTTGATTCTAAAATGGGTTACCACCTCAAAGATAAGAATCCTTAGACCTTAAGAGAGGTATATAAGGTTGCAATTCATATTGAAAGCAACATAAGAGCTTCAGGTAAGATAGGAAGGAGGGAAGATGTAAAGCTTTTCAAGAACCATAAGGGCCATCATAATGAAAAGACTGGTGTACATGAAGAAAAGATAGATAAAATGACAACTTCCATAAAGGATTTGACCTACAAGGTAACAAGAAATGATAGAGGTTTATCTCATGATAAACCAAATTATTAGGGATAGGAAAGAAGGCCTAAGCTTTTAGACCAACCGTATAACACAAATTGGCATAATGGTAGACCTATTCAGAACAACCAAAGAAATGTGTAGAAAAAAGAGACTCCTGATCCTTTGAAAAGAAATAATGCAAACTTTGTGGAGGATGCTCCTTGGTGTGACCCTTGTCAATTTCCACATTATTCTTTCCAATGTAGGGTTGCTCAGTCCTTGGAGGATAGCCATGAATCATATAATGATTGTTATGACACACAAATGGAGGATCAAGGAATAAATATGTTGTTTAGAATAAGTGCAAATGCTGATGAATATTCTTCAAAGGAGGGGTGTTCAAAATCTAATATTCAAGATAGAAGACAAGAGACTCATTCTTATCATCAACAAGTTTTTTCTAATGATGAAAATGACAACACTGCCAGGGTAAATAACTTAGAATCATAAAAGGATGTGAGGCTAAGAAGGCCTTCAGATGAAGAGATCAGATTGTTGACTATTGCTACTATTGCACAAGCCAGAAGTACTTACAAACTGAGGAATAGAACAGTCAACAAAGACCAAGGAAACCATGGAAGCCTCTTTATAAAAGAGGGAAATAATGATGCAAAGGGGAAGAGCCCTACAAAGAACAAGAACATCAAAGCAATGGAGGCTAATAATCCTAAAAAATTAGACTATAGTTCCCCTCGTTAAAGACAAATGACAAAAAGAAAAAGATGGTCAAGGGAATAAAGGAGCTATTGATGCTCATAAAAATAAATGTGAATTTAAGAAAGGAAAGAAGAAAGAACAAATTTTTTTAAGTTATAATGTTGTGGACATGAATCAGATCTTGTCACAAATCAAAGTAATAGCTCCTTTGTTGGAAATGATGAGAATACAAGAACATAGGAAAAGGCATTGGCCCTTATTGTTGGTACGTCTTCAATTAGTGGTAAGGAGAAAGTGAATGTCCCTAATGAGAAATAAAAAAGAAGGGTGAAGGATGTTGAGCCTAAAGGAAACCACATTGAGTTGCCTGAAGTGTTTTTAGCTGCCATATTAACTGCTAGCCCTAATCAAATGGATCCATTTTATGTAACCTTGCAAGTGAATGATAAACTAATCAAAAACTACATGATAGACTCTTCTGCTTCAGCCAGTATCATGCCTTTGAAAATCATGAAGGAGCTTGGGTTACAAGCAATTCAAACATATGGTAAATGTTTTTCCATGGATTCAAGGGAAGTCCCTATTGTTGGAGTTGTAAATGAGGTTCCTTTCAGATTGGTTACTTTCCTTGAGAAGAATTATGTGGAGTGTAACTATTGGTGATATTCCAACTCAATATGGAATGCTCCTATCAAGGGGGTGGGAAGTAGCAGTTGGGGGAAGCATGAAGTTGGATATTTTTTATGCTACCATACCTGCACGAATAGCAAAGATTTTATGCTAATCAAGGAGAAGAGAGCTTAAAATATAATTGAATATGTTTTTCCACATGAGAGTGTGAATTTCATTGACATACATATGGACAATTTTAAAGTTGTAGATGCATAACCAATGAAGGTCAAGGATGCATAGGAAGTTGAAGAGATAAAGTAAGAAGTTTAGGAAGATGGTCTATGGGCCATGAATTTTGATGGAGCCTCCTCAAAAGAAGGGTCTAGATTAGGGGTGATTCTCATGTCACCAGGAGGTAAGTCTTACAAATACTCATTCTCACTTAAGTTTCAATGCACAAATAGTGTTGCTAAGTATGAGGCTTTACTCCTAGGACTTAAATTTGTTGTCATGCATGGAATTAAAATGCTCAGAGTCTTAGGTGATTTTGAATCAGTTGTTTCCTAAATAAGAGAAAAATATGAAATCAGTACAACACTACTATTTGGGATACCATTGAAATGTTTGATGCATTTTCCATTGAATGGGTAGAAAGGTCAAAAAATGTCATGGAAATTTTTTTTGCCAATATTTCCCTAAGATCGAATGATATTACCTTCTCTTGTATATCAAAGGTTGAGACTCAAGTAAGGCATTTGATTCTAGATAACATTCAGAACTGGCACCTGTATTAAATTATAATGATGACGACTTGTTGAAGTTCTTGCATTGTGTGGATGAATATCACAGCCAGGAAATTGATTTCCAGAATTTTGTGGAGAAAGTTGATGGAAAGGATACTATTTTTGGTAATGAGGTTATTCAGCTTAAGACCATTAAAATCCCAAAAGGATTGGTAGCCCTAGAAATATTTTTTGATAAATTTGATAAGTGTAATATGAAGAAAATTTCTACACATGAACAAGACCTAGAGGAAATCAATTTGGAATAGAGAATGCACCTAAGAAGGTGTATATTGGTAAGAGTCTCAACCCTAAGGTTGAAGCAATGTTGATTGCTCTACTAAGAAAGTATAAACATGTGTTTGCATGGTCATATGATGACCTAAGGGATTATAGAGAAGAATTGTTCCAACATGAAATTCCTGTAAAGCCAGATGAAAACCTTTTAGGCAAAAGAAAAGGCCTATAAATCCTACATTGGAACATAAGATGGAGCAGGAGCTCATGAAGATTTGAGATAGTGGAATCATAAATCATGTCATACATTCCACTTGGGTATCAAATTTGGTACTAGTGAGGAAAAAGATTGGAGACATCAGACATTGTGTTGACTTCAGAAATTTGAATATTTCTTCATTAAAGAATAACTAACCATTTCCTAATATGGAGGCAATGTTGCAAAAAGTTACTAGTTGTGAGATTTTATCCATGATGGATGGGTTTTCTAGCTACAATCAAGTAAAGGTAAAATAATCATAGCAATATAAGACTGCTTTTACTACACCATGGGGAACATATATCTATGTTAGAATGCCTTTTTGTCCTGACTAATGTTGGAGATACATTTAAAAGAGATGTGGATATTTATTTTTTAGACTTCATAGATATTTTTATGGCTATATATCAAGATGACCTCACAACATATTCCAAGAGGGAGGAGGAGCATTGGATGCATCTGGAAAAGATATTCATAAGAGCTTTGGAATATGGTATTTCATTGAGCCCTAGGAAATGTACATTTGAGGTTACAGAAAGAAAGTTGTTGGGGGATATAGTCTCAAAAGATGGAATAAGAATTGATCCAAAAAGGGTTGTAGTGATTGATAGGATCCCAATTCCTAAGTCAGTAAAGGGGATTCAGTCTTTCTTCGACCAAATCAATTTTTTTAGAAGATTTGTGACAAACTTTGTTGAAACTACAAAGTCTATCTCTAAGATGTTGAGAAAGAAAGAAACGATTGCTCAAATCACCAATGCTATAAAGAAAGCTATCAAAGAGGCACTGATCCTCAAACCACCTATTTTTTATAGGCCTTTCCAATTGTTTTCTTTTACATCATGGGTATGTGTAGGATTATGATGGGCCAAAAAGTGGCGATATGATGGGTATTTTTAGGGTACGTGGCTGACAACTTTTTTTTACCCAAATTAATGAAACAAAAAGGGTTTTCAAAGGATATTCT
>VDFB02292527.1:17051223-17066586 GCA_007258455.2 Sequoia sempervirens | reverse complement strand
GGGTTTAAGGGTTAAGGGTTAATGGTTTAGGGTTTAGGGTTATGGGTAGTGATGGAACTGATGGAGCTTCAAAGTTTTATCCTACCTTATGTCTCTGGTCATCCATGGTGTTTGGGAAAAGCCTAAAGTTGGGGTTTTACCTTTGTCTTCTTGTAAAAGCCTAGTATTATCTTATGCCTTAGGAAGGATCTATTCAGACGTTACCTTTTGGAAGGTTTTAAAACATCTTAAGTCCCATCGCTTCATCTAGGTCTGGCCCCCTTTTGTTTTATCATTTTATTTCTTTCGCTTGACTTTATTTCTCCTAAGTCTTGGATGGTCTCATGCTCCCTCGTTTGAGTGACAACTTATGTCATTGTTTGTCATTGGCCTAGTGATGTCCCCTTATTCCTTTAATAAATGTTTTTATTTTGTAGAGGGACAAGTTCACATGACCATTAATCAATCATCGTTTGATTTGAGTCATTCCCTGCCATCCCACAGTGATCCCACCATACTATCTTGGTTGATCGCGATATCACGGGCAGGTGCCACATGTCTCATCTGGTGAAGCTGAAGGAATGATGGAAATACTTTGGTAAATTAATGTGACTTTAATACATTATGTAGCAGGTTACTAAAGCATTTGTGAGATGCACATGTTTCAAATCAACAGAGGTGTTGTGATCTTGGCAGGGAAGATGCTCGATGGTTAATGACAATGTTGGCAACTGTGTTAGATGAATTGGATTTCCGATGGTTGAAGATCAATGGTTTCCCACCATTGCGTGATCAGAAGTTGCAAAGTCTTTATCGATCGCAATATCATGGACAAGTTCCACGTGGATTTTGTTGGCAACGTATAGTATGGTGGGCCCCTTGTTGGCACAATGGAGATTGTGTGAGGTTGATTTGAAAGCAGTCATTCGATGATCTGACTAAGGTAAAGGATCAACGGCTAATATTTGAACTTTCATCAAATATGAATAGAGCCATTCGTTCAGCACATGAGTGAGCTTTAATAACAGACATGACATCTACTACCCTAGTTTGATAAAAATAAAAGCAACTATTCTTCTACTTTTGGTATCACAAAGCATTCAAAACATCTTTGTGGAGTAGTCGCAGAGCCGAGGATGAAGTCACAAGCTATTACAATAAGGATTTTGGTTTATGCAAGCGCAAATCCATGATTTCAATTTTTGTATCTCGTGGTTATTCTAAATTTGAATTTGAGGGAAATTTGTTGTGTGCTTGTCATAGGACTTATTGATAATTGTTTTAGGGCTATAGGTTAACTGAATTGTGGGAAATTGCAAAGTTATGTTCTGTAATTTCATATTTTGTTTAGCCCTAGTCTGTCTAAGGTTTGAGATAGCAAGGAAGCCCTAGTTTACTCAAGATGGCACTGACAAAGCAACACTCTAGCCAGATTGATTATTTAAGTAGAAATGTATATGATGACTTTCTGGATCAATTGCCCTTGTCAACAAATGATAGGAAGAAGGTATTGGTTTTGATGTGAGGAAAAACCCTAGGGGAGGGATTAGTGTATAATTGTTCCAACATAGCCTAATGGAGCTTCAATTTTTGCTCCTTGTGTTCCTTTCCTATCTTGTCTTATGTTACTAGTCTTTTATGGTGTTGGGAAAATCCTAAGGTTAGGGTTTTTTCTTTGTCTTCATGTTAAACCCTATTGTTTATCTTATGCCTTGGGTGGGATCTATTTTGCTATTACTTTTGGAGGGTTTAAAAGCAACTTGTGCCCCATCATTTCATCTAGGCTAGGTCCTCTTGGTCTTATTGTTTTAATTCCTTTGCATGATTTTATTTTTCCCCAAGTCTTGGATGGCCCTGTGCTTCATCATTTTAAAACAACTTATGTCATTGCTTATCGTTTGCCTAGTGATGTCCCCTTGTTCTTTTAATAAATTTTTTATTTTGCAAGGGGTCAAATTTTCATGACCGTTGATCAATTATCATTTGATCTCAATAGCTCCCCACCATCCCACGATGACCCCACCACACTGCTTTGGTTGATTGCAATATCACGAGCAAGCACCACGTGTCTCATCTGGTGAAGCCAAAGGAACAATGAAATACTTTGGTAAATTAATCTGGCATTAATACATTATGTAGTGGGTCACTAAAGCGTTTGTGAGATGCACGTGTTTCAAATTAGTGGATATGTTATGATCTCGATGGGGAAGATGCTCGATGGTTAATGGAAAATCTGGTGACTGTATTGAAAGAATAAGATTACCGATGATCAAGATCTATAGTTGCCCGCTATCATGTGATCGGAAGTTGCAAGGTTTTTACTGATCATGATATCGCGGGTGAACGCCACATGGATTTCCTTGGCAGTGTATGGTATGGTGGGCCCTTATGGCCATGTGAATAATTGTGTCAATTATTTTGAAGGCAGTCATTTGATGATCTGATCAAAGTGAAGGATCGACAACTAATATTTAAATCTGCATCAAATATGATTGGAGCCATTCATGTAGCGCACGAGCAAACTTTAATGGAAGATGAGAAACTTGTTGGCATGATTTGATCGAAATAAAAAAAATTCTCCTACTTTTATTGTATCATAAAGCATTCAAGTATCTTTTCGAAGCAGTCTCGAAGCCGAAGACGAAGTTAAGAATTGCTACAGCAAGAAGTTGGAGTTTCTACAAACACAAAGTCATGAGTTAATTTCTGCATCTCCTAGTTATTTTGAACCTGAATTTTGGAAAATTTGTTGTGTGCTTGTCATAGGGCTTGTTGCTAAATGTTTTAGGGCTATAGGTTAACTGAATTGTGAGAAATTGTAGGGTTTTATTATGTAATTTCATATTTCTGGTTAGTCCTAGTTGTTTAAAGTTTGAAATTGTAAAGAGGCCCTAGTTTATCTAAGATGGCACCTCCAAAGCAACATTTTGGCCAAATTGATTATTTAAATAGGAACCTATATGATGACTTCCTTGATCAATTTCCTTTGTCAACAAATGATAGGAAGAAGGGATTAGTTTTGATGTGAGGAAAAATCATAGGGGAAGGGTTAGTATATAATTGTTCCAATATAGCCAATGCTAGGGTTCCTCTCATAGGTTTGGAGATGTTCATATTGTGGTATGGATAGAGGAATTTACCTCACCCCTTTTCGAACAATTGGATGTATGATTTGGGGAAGCTAGTGGTGCCAAATGTGTTCCCTGATGTAGACTTGCTTAGGGTAGTTGCTGCACGATATGACCATGTCACATGGGTAATTAGAGGTAATGATGGAAGGGTTATGTTATGCATTAACAGAGAAGAATTCTAATAGGTTTTTTATTTGAGTGAGCCTAGTGTGTACTTGGATCCAATCAATCTTGAGGAGATGAAGCAGGAATATGGGAAGTTGAGGTCACTTTTCAAAGCCAAGTTGCTCCCACCTCATTTGGTTAGGGCAGGAGGTTCAATATTTCATATTAGCCCTAGTGACCAAGAACCTTTCAGATTAAACTATTTTTCAAATCATTTCTTGGCAATTTTTTATTCATTATGCTTCTAGGTTTCAATCATAGTACTGTGATGCCCATTGCTTACATGTTCATGGCGGTGCAAATACAACACCCTAACTTCTTTGTAACTTATGATTTTGATTCTTTCTTGGCTGAAAGGATACATGAAGGGCTATCGAAGTTGTAGAAAAATGATACATGCACTCAATTATTTTGGTATTCTTTGTTAATGTATATGTTCTTGTTTAAGAATGTTGAATTTTTCTCTAAGAAGATGGAATTAGGCAATGAGTTGATGGAGAAAGATTACCAGTATAGATATGGGTTGGAGATTTATCTTGTAATAAGGAAAACACAGTCATGTGTAATTTGATAATTGTTTTGCTTCTAGATTGAGGCTAGACTGATGGTGAATGTACCTAGGATTCCTGAGGAATTGCATGATTTCCTTAGACCAAAGGGGAGGAGGCCAAAATTGAAAGTCTTCCATGACTGGGGTGACATTATTCCATACCTAGTTAGCACTATTTTGAGGGTGTATGGTTTTCAAGGGACCCCTCATATATTGCCATACAATGTGCCACCAAGAGTGGGGTTTGCAGAGCTTATGTGGCAGATTGGTTGTATCCATGAGGACAACCTTACTGGGAAGGGTAAAGGAATTTTTTTCCTAGATTATACAATGGTATCAGATTTTATATTTTCAAAAGGAGGCTAGGTGCATTTTGGAAAATTCTTTGAAGATTACCATTTGAGGTGTGGTCCAAAGCGGCAACATGATCCTAAGGGTTTATTTTCCCTTTTTAGACAAAGAATAAAAGGTGGTAAGTTTGTGCATGAGTTCAACTTTCCTGAGGATTTGATTAGAAATGAATTTGACCTAAATAGGTAGGAGTTGAACAAGGAGAAATGGATAGCTTATGATAAGCTATTGGATATTGTGCAAAAATGGATCCAAAGTATGATCCATTGTTGGAGTTCAGTCCACACCATAAGAAAATTGACTTTCTGATGGAGAAATTCAAAGAAATTATGGGCACCTTAAGGACCAAGAAGATAAACTTAGAATTGAATCTAAGTGTACAGGAACTGTAGAAGTTGAAAAACCAACTTCACAGTCCCCAAGAATCACCTGCAAGCAAACACCTATCACATGCAACAAATATTCAGAACAAAATCTGTAAACCCTTAGAGCAAGTTTGTGCAAGAAAAAATTAGCATAATTTGATTATTGAATGTAATTGTTTTACAAATAATACAAAAGCCTTCAAAAAGGAAATGATGCAATAAAGCAAGACCCTAATCTTATCTTGAGCAAAAAGAAAGCTCAATAAGATAAGGATAATAATTAAATAATAATTATCCTAGAAAATGAAATATGCCTAAGTAATCTTAAGCTAAAGTGTAATTAAATAATTAATTACACCAACACCCCCCATAAGTGCAACTGAGGGAGAAAAAAATTATTATGCAAAGATGAGTCCCAACAACAAGGCCTGGTCAGATACTCATTTACAAATGCAATGCAAACTAAATCAAACGGGGTAAAGGAGAAAACCGCATGGGAACAAAACTCCTCCCCAAAATAGAATGCAATTAACTAGCTAAGTGATGAAAGATGGAAGAATCCCTAGGGGAGGAGTAATTTGTTTAGCCCTAGTCTGTCTAAGGTTTGAGATAGCAAGGAAGCCCTAGTTTACTCAAGATGGCATTGACAAAGCAACACTCTAGCCAGATTGATTATTTAAGTAGAAATGTATATGATGACTTTCTGGATCAATTGCCCTTGTCAACAAATGATAGGAATAAGGTATTGGTTTTGATGTGAGGAAAAACCCTAGGGGAGGGATTAGTGTATAATTGTTCCAACATAGCCTAATGGAGCTTCAATTTTTGCTCCTTGTGCTCCTTTCCTATCCTGTCTTATGTTACTGGTCTTTTATGGTGTTGGGAAAATCCTAAGGTTAGGGTTTTTTCTTTGTCTTCATGTTAAACCCTATTGTTTATCTTATGCCTTGGGTGGGATCTATTTTGCTATTACTTTTGGAGGGGTTTTAAAAACAACTTATGCCCCATCATTTCATCTAGGCTAGGTCCTCTTGGTCTTATTGTTTTAATTCCTTTGCATGATTTTATTTTTCCCCAAGTCTTGGATGGCCCTGTGCTTCATCATTTTAAAACAACTTATGTCGTTGCTTATCGTTTGCCTAGTGATGCCCCCTTGTTCTTTTAATAAATTTTTTATTTTGCAAGGGGTCAAATTTTCATGACCGTTGATCAATTATCATTTGATCTCAATAGCTCCCCACCATCCCACGATGACCCCACCACACTGCTTTGGTTGATTGCAATATCATGAGCAAGCACCACGTGTCTCATCTGGTGAAGCCAAAGGAACAATGAAATACTTTGGTAAATTAATCTGGCATTAATACATTATGTAGTGGGTCACTAAAGCGTTTGTGAGATGCACGTGTTTCAAATTAGTGGATATGTTATGATCTCGATGGGGAAGATGCTCGATGGTTAATGGAAAATCTGGTGACTGTATTGAAAGAATAATATTACCAATGATCAAGATCTATAGTTGCCCGCTATCATGTGATCGGAAGTTGCAAGGTTTTTACTGATCATGATATCGCGGGTGAACGCCACATGGATTTCCTTGGCAGTGTATGGTATGGTGGGCCCTTATGGCCATGTGAACAATTGTGTCAATTATTTTGAAGGCAGTCATTTGATGATCTGATCAAAGTGAAGGATCGACAACTAATATTTAAATCTGCATCAAATATGATTGGAGCCATTCATGTAGCGCACGAGCAAACTTTAATGGAAGATGAGAAACTTGTTGGCATGATTTGATCGAAATAAAAAAAATTCTCCTACTTTTATTGTATCATAAAGCATTCAAGTATCTTTTCGAAGCAGTCTCGAAGCCGAAGACGAAGTTAAGAATTGCTACAGCAAGAAGTTGGAGTTTCTACAAACACAAAGTCATGAGTTAATTTCTGCATCTCCTAGTTATTTTGAACCTGAATTTTGGAAAATTTGTTGTGTGCTTGTCATAGGGCTTGTTGCTAAATGTTTTAGGGCTATAGGTTAACTGAATTGTGAGAAATTGTAGGGTTTTATTATGTAATTTCATATTTCTGGTTAGTCCTAGTTGTTTAAAGTTTGAAATTTTAAAGAGGCCCTAGTTTATCTAAGATGGCACCTCCAAAGCAACATTTTGGCCAAATTGATTATTTAAATAGGAACCTATATGATGACTTCCTTGATCAATTTCCCTTGTCAACAAATGATAGGAAGAAGGGATTGGTTTTGATGTGAGGAAAAATCATAGGGGAAGGGTTAGTATATAATTGTTCCAATATAGCTGATGCTAGGGTTCCTCTCATAGGTTTGGAGATGTTCATATTGTGGTATGGATAGAGGAATTTACCTCACCCCTTTTCGAACAATTGGATGTATGATTTGGGGAAGCTAGTGGTGCCAAATGTGTTCCCTGATGTAGACTTGCTTAGGGTAGTTGCTGCACGATATGACCATGTCACATGGGTAATTAGAGGTAATGATGGAAGGGTTATGTTATGCATTAACAGAGAAGAATTCCAATAGGTTTTTTATTTGAGTGAGCCTAGTGTGTACCTGGATCCAATCAATCTTGAGAAGATGAAGCAGGAATATGGGAAGTTGAGGTCACTTTTCAAAGCCAAGTTGCTCCCACCTCATTTGGTTAGGGCAGGAGGTTCAATATTTCATATTAGCCCTAGTGACCAAGAACCTTTCAGATTAAACTATTTTTCAAATCATTTCTTGGCCATTTTTTATTCATTATGCTTCTAGGTTTCAATCATAGTACTGTGATGCCCATTGCTTACATGTTCATGGCGGTGCAAATACAACACCCTAACTTCTTTGTAACTTATGATTTTGATTCTTTCTTGGCCGAAAGGATACATGAAGGGCTATCGAAGTTGTAGAAGAATGATACAGGCACTCAATTATTTTGGTATTCTTTGTTAATGTATATGTTCTTGTTTAAGAATGTTGAATTTTTCTCTAAGAAGATGGAATTAGGCAATGAGTTGATGGAGAAAGATTACCAGTATAGATATGGGTTGGAGATTTATCTTGTAATAAGGAAAAAACTAGTCATGTGTAATTTGATAATTTTTTTGCTTCTAGATTGAGGCTAGACTGATGGTGAATGTACCCAGGATTCCTGAGGAATTGCATGATTTCCTTAGACCAAAGGGGAGGAGGCCAAAATTGAAAGTCTTCCATGACTGGGGTGACATTATTCCATACCTAGTTAGCACTATTTTGAGGGTGTATGGTTTTCAAGGGACCCCTCATATATTGCCATACAATGTGCCACCAAGAGTGGGGTTTGCAGAGCTTATGTGGCAGATTGGTTGTATCCATGAGGACAACCTTACTAGGAAGGGTAAAGGAAATTTTTTCCTAGATTATACAATGGTATCAGATTTTATATTTTCAAAAGGAGGCTAGGTGCATTTTGGAAAATTCTTTGAAGATTACCATTTGAGGTGTGGTCCAAAGCGGCAACATGATCCTAAGGGTTTATTTTCCCTTTTTAGACAAAGAATAAAAGGTGGTAAGTTTGTGCATGAGTTCAACTTTCCTGAGGATTTGATTAGAAATGAATTTGACCTAAATAGGTAGGAGTTGAACAAGGAGAAATGGATAGCTTATGATAAGCTATTGGATATTGTGCAAAAATGGATCCAAAGTATGATCCATTGTTGGAGTTCAGTCCACACCATAAGAAAATTGACTTTCTGATGGAGAAATTCAAAGAAATTATGGGCACCTTAAGGACCAAGAAGATAAACTTAGAATTGAATCTAAGTGTACAGGAACTGTAGAAGTTGAAAAACCAACTTCACAGTCCCCAAGAATCACCTGCAAGCAAACACCTATCACATGCAACAAATATTCAGAACAAAATCTGTAAACCCTTAGAGCAAGTTTGTGCAAGAAAAAATTAGCATAATTTGATTATTGAATGTAATTGTTTTACAAATAATACAAAAGCCTTCAAAAAGGAAATGATGCAATAAAGCAAGACCCTAATCTTATCTTGAGCAAAAAGAAAGCTCAATAAGATAAGGATAATAATTAAATAATAATTATCCTAGAAAATGAAATATGCCTAAGTAATCTTAAGCTAAAGTGTAATTAAATAATTAATTACACCAACACCCCCCATAAGTGCAACTTAGGGAGAAGAAAATTATTATGCAAAGATGAGTCCCAACAACAAGGCCTGGTCAGATACTCATTTACAAATGCAATGCAAACTAAATCAAACGGGGTAAAGGAGAAAACCGCATGGGAACAAAACTCCTCCCCAAAATAGAATGCAATTAACTAGCTAAGTGATGAAAGATGGAAGAATCCATAAGACCCCCCAAGGACACCATCCATCACAAAGATACACAAATGAATCCCACCATAAGAGAGGAAGAAAGAGACAACAAATCCCCTCTAGAATGAAGTAACTCCAAAAGAAGTGAAGAAACTACATCTCCTGAAAGAAGTGAGAGGGAAGAGGCTGAATGAAAGCAATCTCTGAAGGTGAAGAAGATGCAGCCCAAGATGTCTCCATAGAAGTAGGTGTGACCTCAACAAATGAAGAAGTCAAAGTAGGTGAAGACTCAATAGAAACCTCCAAAGATGTATGACCAACTAGATCCCACTGCACTGAAATAGAAGAAGCAACATGAGGTGGAGGAGATGGAATGGAAGGCTCGAGTATAGAATCTGAAGTGAGAACTCCAATGTTCAAGAAGCCAAATCTCTCTTCCGAATGATGATGCACACTAGAAGTGTCAAGAATAGCTGTAGAAATAGAAACACCACCAGTAGAAAAATCAGTGAAGGAATACAACCGAGATGAGTGATCCACTATCTCAGTAGCAATAACTACTCTACTCTCCAAGTCTCTGATGATAACCAAATTAGGTGTGAACTCCATAGATCTCCCAGTGCCTCCATGTGATCAAATAAATGGAAAGAAGGTTGTTTGTCAAGTGAGGGACACACAAGACATCCTGAAAGGAGTGGTCCCCAAAACTAATAGACCCCTTCCCTGTAACACTCATGTAAGTGTTGTTTCCCATGAAAATGGGAGACATAGTGCAAGGCTCAAAGAAAGTGAACATAGTCTGTGAAGAAGCCATATGATGAGATGCTCCTAAATCTAGAAGCCATCGCCCTGATCCAATACCTGAAGAAGCACAAAGAGCATGTCCCTTCATATCTGATGAAGTATGTAAACTAGTTGTGCCTATGTTATGCTGCTCTGAAGAAGAAGAATGGGGAGAAGAAGATGATGTAGACATCCTAGAAGGAAAATTAATCTGATGTTTTTGAAGAAGATGTTTCAGCTCATCAATTTCCTTCTTGTAACAATTATGTTATGCATGTCCTTCCCTCTTGCAATATGCACATGTAGTCTTCTCCTTCCTAGATAATTTCCCCTTAAAAGAGGAGGATGAATCTGAGGACTCCTCCTACTACTCATGAGGTTTGGAATCCTTTTTTTTCTATTTCTTTCCTTTGCCTATAGAAGCCTTCTGATCTCTAGGATCCTATGATGCTATAAGTGCCTGTGAAGAGGAAGAAGTTTTCACCATGCCCATGCTAGCTAACTTAGCTTGCTCTTGAGTGACAGATGAAGCAAAGTCATCAAGAGATGGCATAGTGAATCTCATACCAAGTGCATCCATAGTGGCATAAAAGGTAGATACAAAAACTAAATAATCTGGTCCAAGCTTAGAAAGAATGGACAATATCAACTGAGAATCTTCTTTATGAACACCACACTATGACAACTGTAATCTAAGAGACTTGAGTTTGGTGTAAAACTCCCGGATGCTACCAAAATCCCTAGGATTTAATCCAATAATCTCATTCTCTAACTGAAACCCTCTCATAGTATCCTGCTTCCCAAACAAAGACTCTAAAGTGGTCCAAATATCATTTGGTGTAGTACAAGACTCAATGTGAAAAAGAAGGTCAGATGAAAGAGATAGAAATAATGTACCATAAGCTTCATCACATCTATTAAACCACTTTCTCTTTTCAATAGCACCTGTAGGTTCAATTTCTGTACCCATGGTTACCCTGTACAACCCATTATGTTTCAAGTGAATCTCCATTTTTTTTTCCAACCAAAATAGTTGAATGGAGTAAGGGGTGCAATGTTATGTAAATCCATGACAGAAAAACAATAGTATATACTCTCAAATAAAAAAATATTCCTCTTGGATCTCAAAAACTCCTGATTGCACATTTCCCAAGAAAATAACTCAAAAAGTAAGGGCTGAGTTCTGAAAAAAAATCAGATACCTAGAAAAAAATTCTGCAAAAATCAGGTTTGAGATCTGAGAAGAGGACAGAACCATCTTTCCAACGCCTATTTGTTTTCGAAAAATAGAGCCAGGACACAAAAGTCACACCTCTTGGAGTGAAAACAACTTTAGCTTTGACAGGCGAAAAAGGTACCAAAATGAAAAAATCAAGAAATCAAACCTCCACCATCAAATCCGTCATTGAATTAGCTTTCTGGCGACTATTCATTTTTGAAAAAATACCTTTGTTTACAAAAGTTATGAGCAAATGTAAAAAAGGCTTGAAAATGGGACCTCCACACTAACAAGGTGCAAAAATTTGACCCCCTTGCTCTGGCCCTCGGTCCTGCACGTGACCGTCCATTGCTGCAGGGCTGCAAAAAAAAGTTCGCTAGTGGAGGAAACCACTAGTGGCTATAGGAAGACCCGGTCACAAGTGGCGGCCTGATGGGCAGCAGTTAAGGTTAAGAAACCCGGCGAGAGCTGGGTTGGGGCTCCCCGTCCCCGATATGCCCCCGCAGGGGCTAGAGAGCTCGGTGGGTAGCTAACGATGGAGCTTGGCAGAGCTCGGCAAATGAGTGTAAGCCATCGGTGGTGGTGGCAAGGGAGTAGTGAGTGGGTGGCCCATGAGTAGCCGTCAGGCTGAGCTCCAATGGTGCTCGCCTTTAAAACTAGTCGTGCAAGTTCTTTTATAAAAACTTGATTTTTTGCACATTTTTACCTCGGGAAGCAAGCTGGGGAGGCCGTACGACCTCTTTGGCTTTTTTTTTGCCTTTTTTTCAACTTTCACCTAAATCGATGAAATGAAAGTCATTTCTGAGGTTTTTGGACGCTCTGATCGTGATGGCGACATGTGTTTGGCCCAAAACTGCACAGAAAAATAGGCTACCCCCAGATCTACAAAAAATCAATCTAACTTGAAACCCTTGCACAGAAAAAAATTCTTTGAGAGAATATCTTCAGATCACGAGCAAGCAACAACAAGTCTGGAGCTTTGATACCATGTAGAAGTTGAAAAACCAACTTCACAGTCCCCAAGAATCACCTGCAAGCAATCACCTATCACATGCAATAGATATTCAGAACAAAATTTGTAAACCCTCAGAGCAAGTTTGTGCAAGCAAAATTCAGCATAATTTGATTATTGAATGTAATTGTTTTACAAATAATACAAAATCCTTCAAAAAGGAAATGATGCAATAAAGCAAGACCCTAATCTTATCTTGAGCAAAAAGACAGCTCAATAAGATAAGGATAATAATTAAATAATAATTATCCTAGAAAATGAAATATGCCTAAGTAAACTTAAGCTAAAGTGTAATTAAATAATTAATTACACCAACAAGAACAAGGTGGCAGGCCAATTGAGACAAAGCCAACATACCAACCTACAAAAAGGTGGCCCATTTATAGGAGGAAAAAGGATGACAACAGTGATGAAGAAGAAGTGGATAGAAAAGGAAAACAAATAATGAAATTGCCTACACAACCAGGTCCAAAATTAAAAATGCCTAGGGCAATTAAAATCATTGATTTGGAATCATCATCTGAGGATAGCCCCTCATCACCACCATCCAAGCCAAGCCCTAAGAGGCAAAGAACCGATCAACCACAAGAGGATTTGATGGATGAAATTGTTGTTATTGATCAGGATATGCAGATTGGTATTCCTTCGCCTCCTAGGCCAGCTGAGTTGGTTTTATCCAACTTGGATATGAAAGGTAAATATGTGCAAGATGCAAGGATGGAAGCATTTAAGGAGTTTCTAGATGATGATACATTTGTAAAAACTCTTGTCTTCTTGTGATTGGTATGGAGGATGAAATTTGAAGAATACCAGGATAAATGTAAGAAGAGAAGAGAATTGAGGCTTGAAAGGTCAGACCAGGAGAATGATGATGAAGTGAAAGTTGAATTAATGGATGAATTCAAGAACATCACTCCTGAGGAAGGAAGAAAACTGGTAAGTCGGGCTGGTGTCTTGATTTTCCCTAAATGGGACATTGCAGATGCTATAGCTTTTAATGCTATTCTAAAGTCCAAGCATCCCTTGCAAAACTCTAAGGAAGAGGTCAAGGAAGCGTTGCAAGATTTTTCCTTCAGTGAAGAATATGAGACCTTGGCAATTTGGGCATTGGCCCCTCAAGGGAAAAATCCAAATGTTACTGATATTAACCCAAATTTTAGAGGAGGGTTAATAATAAAGAGGGCTTTAGAGACCTCAACCACTGAGGCTACTAATTTAACTATAAATGTGGCCAAATTGGCCCAAAAGACTGTTGAAAGAGAGGAGGCTAAAAATAAAATCCTAATGGAGAAATATAATCTTTTAATTGAGGAGTATAATAAGATACAATAAAAGAATATTGAACTATAGACTGAGGTGGATAGGTTAAGGTACAAACAAATTGGGGAAACATCAAGTGCTCCAAGGATCAGTACATTGCCTTCTACATCAGGGTCAATGCCTCTTGCTTCTCCTATTGTTTCCACACCAGGGTCTCCTAGTCAAAATCCTTCCCTCACCCCTTCTTTAGAACAAATTGATGAAGAGGTAGAATGCTCTGTTGATCCTACGAAGAAGCAGTTAATGCACAAAATTGAAGAATTACAGGAATCATTGAAGGTAAGTGAGGAGGGATCCCTTTTAAAGCAAAAGGAGATTGTTACTATTGTCTTAAGGCATTTGAATGAGAAATTTGATAATAGATTATCATCTATATATTCTTTATTACTAGATGCAATAAAGAATATTGATAGGGATCAAGAGGTAGTTATACCATTAATTGAAAATTGGATCCCTAGGGCCAGTGATTTAGATATAATGTATAAGGCCTCAAGGTTTGATATAAATAATAGGCCCCAATCATTAGGGCCTACTCAAGTGTTAGTTAAATCATTGCAAGGTTTTCAGACCTTACCAGATGACTTGAGTAGGAAGATCAAAGAGTTGGTGAAGAATTTTGATGATTGAGGTAACACATTGTTACCTGACATAATTGATGAGAAGGGGAATACCAGGTCACTCCAATAGTGGCAGGATCAGGAAAATGAGGTCATCAATTATCAAATTAAATTAATTTGTGATGACTCAGATTATGATTTGTTGGTGAGCTGTATGGACAAAATCATTGGCACCAGCTCATTTTTGGAATCTTTTGAAAGAGAGGAAAATTAGGTAGTAGTTAAATACACACCTTATAATGTCAAGGTGAATGAGGTAATTAATTTTGAGTTTCCAACTGATGAGGAATATCAGAAATGGGTAAATAAGTATTTAATTAAGGAGGAGTAAAAGAGTGGGTTGCTAATGGTTGGAAAATTAGCTGTTGCAAGTACAACAGATTCTAGTTTTGTTTTTGGTGGCAGTCTTGGCACGAGATTCTTGAGGCTCTTTTGTTGCTGCATCAACCTTTCTCAACAGGCATGATGAACAGGAATATTCTCTAGGGTGATGGCTATTGTAACAATTTTTGGAATATCACCAGGTGCTCCATTTGGCTGGTGAAACGTGTACTTTCTGTCCTAATGCTTGTTTGCTCCTTCATTTTCTATTAGAAGGATTTCAAGGCTAAAAGTACGGGTTAGCAAGTTAGATATTTTTTGGTCGAGTCTAGGTACAGTTGCAGAGCAAATTGTAAAGTTCGATGGTTTTAAGGAAAATGCAATCTAGGTTTTGAGTCATTTTGTAGTAGGTTTTGAATTCATGGGGATTTGATATTTTATGACAGTACTGGCATTTGAATTGAAATGATTAATTCAAACTCATGTCTCTCCATTGTACATGCATATATGAATTTTGAATAAGATAATCAAGGGTTGTTTCATTCATCTCATTGTTGTGGTGTGTATGATTTCTGTTTTAGATTTAATTCAAGGAATTAATTAAAATGCTTGAATGGGATTGTAGGTGGATATGTTATGTATAAGGATTTGATAAGTAGTATTGGGTTAGAATACATGTTGATGAAATTGTATAGCAATGTTCTCAATAATCTTATATGTTATGTGTTAAATCTATCATAAACCCTTAGATGTTTATGAATTTGACTCCCTCAATGGATATATGTCATTGATCTAAGTTGTACTAATTTGTATGGTTCAGTATTTTGTTTGTCTTTACCTAGAGCTTGCTACAAATTACAAATCAATGATTGTTTTACACTATGGAATGTGTTGTAGTTATCTCATGCTCCAAATAGTTGATATTACTGATGAACAATCAATTCTATTTAGTATTATCCTATTATGTTGAGCTATTAAATGAGATTATCTATTGTTGTTAATGTTGTTTACGATAATGGTGCAGAGGTTGTAAACACATTAAGGGATCACCCTCCCAGGTCTTGTAGAGCCCAAAGTGTAGGAGGTCTTTAAAATCCTCGTCAGTTGGTCTAGGTCCTTCGAGCTGCCCTTGATTGGAATTGGCAATTCCATAGGTATATTTGAAGACCAACTTGGTTACAATAAAAACAACCAACACTACCCTTAACCCTTAACCCTCT
>VDFB02292527.1:17031526-17050767 GCA_007258455.2 Sequoia sempervirens | reverse complement strand
TAACCAAGTTGGTCTTCTAATTTACCTATGGAATTTCCAATTCCAATCAAGGGTAGCTCGAAGGATCTAGACCAATTGACAAGGATTTTAAAGACCTCCTACACTTTGGGCTCTACAAGACTCGGGAGGGTGATCCCTTAATGCATTTACAACCTTTGCACCATTATCATAAACGACATTAACAACAACATATAATATCATTTAAATAGCTCAACATAATAGGATAATGTCGAATAGAATTGGTTGTTCATCAATAATATCAACTATTTGGAGCATGAGATAACTAGAACACATTTTCACAGTATAATATAGTCATTGATTTGCAATTTGTAGCAAGCTCTAGGTAAAGACAAACAAATACTGAACCATACAAATTAGTACAACTCAGATCAGTGCCATATATCTATTAGGGGAGTCAAATTCATAAGCATTTAAGGGTTTATGACAAATTTAACACAACATATAAGATCCTTGAGAACATTGCTTTACAATCTCCTCAACATGTATCCTAACCCAATACTACTTATCAAATCCTCATACAAAACATATCGACCTACAATCCCCATTTAAGATGTTTTGAATGCTTTGTGATACCAAAGAAGAAGAATAGTTGCTTTATTTCGATCAAACCATGGCAGTAGATGTCATGTCTTCCATTAAAGCTTACTCACGCACTGCACAAACGAATCTAATCACATTTGATGCAGATTCAAATATTAGCCATCGATCCTTCACCTTGGTCAGATCATCAGACGGTTGCCTTCAAAGCAATCTGACATAGTCTCCATCGTGGCAATAAGGGGCCCACCATACTACTTGTTGCCAAGGAGATCCACGTGGTGCCCGCCCATGATATAGCAATCAATAAAGACCTTGCAACTTTTGATCATGCAATGGTGGGCAACCGTGGATCTCAACCATCGACAATCCTATTCATTCAACACAGTCGCCAACCTTGTTATTAACCATCAAGCACCTTTCTACTGAGATTATAACATCTTCATTGATTTAAAACATGTGCATCTTATAACCACTTTAGTAACCCTCGGCATAATGTATTAAACATGCATCAGAGTATTTATCATTCCTTCGGCTTCACCAAATGAGACAAATGGCACTTGCACATGATATCACGAACAACAAAGATAGTGTGGTGGGGTCATTGCAGGATGGTAGGGAACCCCTGAGATCACACGGCAATTGATCTATGACCATTTGAACTTGTCCCTCTGCAAAATAAAAACATTTATTAGGGGAGATGGCCTAGTAGTCGTGCGAGGTCCAATAGTCACGCACTCAATCGTGATGATAATACCCAGTCTTACCACATATTTATACTAAATATTGTAAATAAATAGTCCAAATGTAAATAAAACCAAATTTTGATAAAATGGACCCATACTTGAACACATGAGAACCCTTAAATGTTATATGAAAAAACATAAATACATTCATGAAGAAGTGAAATATTATTTTTTGTTTCCCAAATAAAAATATCATGTAACTCTCCACTCATAAGTATATCATTTAAAAATAAAATGCTCATTTAATAAAATAAGACACTCATTTAAACAAGTATTGTTATCATAGTGAAAAAATATTGTTCTTATGTGTACAACAATTGGGGTGGCAATGTACAAGCATTGGATAATTTTATATTAATAGTTTGTCCTATCACAAATATAAAAGTTTAGCATAATAAATAACATGTATTTTCCCATTAAATGTGAAGGATTTTCAAAAAGTTTTAGTGTTCAACTATTGGTCCATTTTTGTTCAATATAAGTTGTATTTTAAATAATTGTGATGTTTTTATAACAACAAATAGATTTTTTGTGTTCAACTATTAGTCGATATGTGTTGAATATAAAAGGTAGAGATATCAAAGATTTATGGTTATCAATAAGTATTTGGTCCACTTAGGTTGTATATTAATTTTAATTTAAATAAAAATATGATATTCTACAAGCAACAAATGATATTTTTTTGTTCAACTATTGGGGGTGACATGATTAAGTTTTGGTCAAACCTTTAAAAAGTAAAATTTTAGACACTTCTCAAAATATCTATCGATGAGGTGAGTTGTATGATGAGTCACACATCCAAACCTTAGTTATATATAAATAAGAGACTAGTCTACATTTCAAAAAAAATGAAGGTTCTACAATATTCCAGTCAATTGCTACATGCTGAGAAAGTTAGCCTGCATGACTACTGGGCCCTCTCCCCTAAAGGAATAAGGGGACATCACTAGGCCGATGAAAAAAAATGACATAATTTGTTTTAACGAGGGAACACAAGACCAACAAAAGACTTAGGAAAAATAAAGTTAGGCGAAGGAAATAAAATGATAAAATAAAAGGAGGCCCAACCTAGACAAAGCAATGGGGCTTAAGTCATTTTAAAACCTTCCCAAAAAGTAACAGCCAAATAGATCCCATCCAAGGTGCAAGATAAACACTAGGGTTTTAAATGAAGACAAAGGTAAAACCCCAACCTTAGGCTTTTCCCAAACACCATAGATGACCAGAGACACAAGGCAGGATAAAATAGAACACAAAGAACAAAACTTTGAAGTTCCATCACTACCCATAACCCTAAACCCTAAACCATTAACCCTTAACCCTAAACCCTCTACCCTCTCTCTCTCAAGTATCTCCCTCCCACTCCCTCTCCCCTCTCTCTCTCTGCATCTCCCTCCTACTCCCTCTCAAAGGCTTCTCTCTCTCTCTCCCCCTATCTTCTCCCCTACCCCTAAACCTCTAAACCTCTAAACTTAACCCTTAAACTCTAAACCCTTAAACCCTCTACCCTCTATGTTTAACACTCTACCCCTTATCTCTCTCCCACTCCCTCCCTCTTTCCCTCTCTCTCTCAAGTCTCACCCTCCTACCCCCTCTCCCTCTCTCAGGTCTCTCTCTCTCTCACACTCATTCTTATCTCCCTCCCCTCTAACCTTAACCCTTCTACTTCTTTATCTCTCCCACTCTCCCTCTCTCTGTCAGAACCTTCATTCTTTCTCCCCTCTACCCATAACCCTAAACCATTCAAAACCCTCTACCCCCAATTCTTTAACCCTGTCTCCCCTCTATCCTCTCCCACCCCCTCCCTCTCTCTCTCTATCAAGTCTCTCCCTCCTAGCACCACTCCCTCCTCTTAGGTCTCCTCCGCTCCTCCTCCCCACCTCACTCAATCACTCTATGTAAATCTCTCCCTCCTCCCACCCCCTCCCTCCCTCTTAGGTCTCTCTCTCACCCCTGACTCACTCTATCTCTTTCCCCTCTACCCTAACCCAAAACCCAAAACCCTTAACCCTAAAACCATCTACCCTCTACACCCTAACCCTCCCCCTCTATCTCTCTCTCCACCCTCCCTCTCTCCCCCAAGTCTCTCCATCCCACCCCCTCTCCCTCCCTCTCTTTAGGTCCCCTCTCCCTCACCACCCACCCCCTCTATTCCTCCCTTCTCACCCCAAACCCAAACACTTAACCCTTAAACACTCTACCCCACCATTAACCCTCCCTTCCTTTAGCTCTCTCTCTCTTTCTCAAGTCTCTCCCACCTAGAACCACTCCCTCTCTCAAGTCTCTCTCTCACTCACTCACTCTATCTCAAATATCTCCCTCCTACCCCTTCTCCCTCTCTTAGGTCTTTCTCTCACTCACTCACTCCCTGTATCTCTCTCCCCTCCACCCTTAACCCTAAACCCTTAAACCATCTACCCTCTACCCTTAACCCTCCTGTTAACTATAAAATTTGAAAATTTTATAGTTGTATGTACTCATGAAAGTTTTCCAAAGAGGCCCATATCATGAATATAAAATTGATGTATTTTGCTTTTGCACCCATGTTCTAGTTAGTATTTACCATTTGGTCCCATAAAATTCACCTAACCCCAAGCATTTGAATATATAAAGTCATATCGACATGAGATGATATAGGTCTTCCTGACCCATAAGTTATTTTATACTAACACATATTTTTTAGTGCATCGACAAGAGGTCATGAATGTCTTATTGATATAATTTTATCTAAGGATTCATATCAGCATGATGTAGTTCACAGTCTCAATGAAAAAAGTATCCTATTAGGAAGACAACAATTATTGGGGTGAGTCATATCGAGCACATATATGTCTTACAGACTGAAGCACAAAGAACTATATCGGCCAGACTTGGGCTGTCAAAGTGAATTCCTGTAGCATCCATCTAGTCTTGTCGATAATGCGAAGGAAGATTTTGTCGATATGAGTTCATGGATTCCTACCAACCCCCTATGTCACACTGACAGTATTGCATTTGTAAAGCCTTGGCGATACGTTTTGATCATCGGCAAGACTAGTTTCATCGGAGAGAGATATGAGAGTCATGCCGAGTGTTGTTCCATCGACAAGAAAATAATTATGTCTCGATGATCAGAAAATAGACCAAAGGAAATATCTCAGTGAGATACAAAGTAGGCAGAGGAACATCTACCTGACTTACAAAGTCACAACGACATGTTTGAATCAGTGGGAGTTATAGTGATATACTTGAGCATGAAGGGATAACTCTTGGGGAGACTCATAACATCGGTGAAACTATGAGGCATCTTAGCAATATATGATCTATCGATAGCAAAGATACAAGTGAATCAAAATAACTCTCGAGGAGACTCGAAGTGTCAGGGAAACTACAAGGTGTCTTAGTGAATCTTTTAATGAATGTTAGTAGAATCCCTAATAGAAGGATCACCCAAGATTTGAAAATGTCTCGCCGACAATATTACATGATGTGACAGTGAGAGTTTCAAAAAAAGACCTTCTACACTCGTGTTTCAGCTAAAACATTAATGGTGCCACGAAGCATAAGTAACTTCATGAATTAAAGAAAATTCAATTGAAAACACTATTGCAGAATTGATAGCGGAGAAAGCAGAAGGACGAACGAAGAACTATGGCATTTTTCAACTCAAAAGTTTCAAGAGAAATACAATAAGCTATTTGCGCCTTGACTTTTGTAGTTTTGACTTCTACAATTTTTGAAAATGGAAGCCACTAGTTCAGGAAAATTGAAGGGGAGAAAACATGGGGAAGGTAGTTAGTCTAGAGGGAAAAAATAGAAAACCGAAATTGAGCCAGAGGGCATTGAGCAGAAGCTAAGCCAAGATCTTATCGACCAATTACCTAGCTCTAGACCTAAAGCCAAGCAATCTGCACAACTTAGGGTAGAAGTGGATAAACTAGATGACAAATGTAAGCTCATAGGAGATATTTGGACACCAATAAGAGGCTATGAAATTTTTAGTTTTCATTACTATCGAAGAAATCATTTTGAACCAATATGTAATCCATGGAAGCTTAATCTGGGAAAGTTGGTCTGCCCTAATGTATTTGTCAATGTTGAATTGGCAAGATTTTTGGCTGCTCATTATAATTCAAAACTCAAATCCATCTATGACCCATCTGGGAAACCATTGATACATCTATCAGAAGATGCAATAGGCGAGGTTTTCAAATTGGAAGGGGTTTGCAATGAGAAAATCATATGTGAAGAATTAGAAAGGGAATTCAAGAGGATGAACACAATTTATAAAGGTTGGAGGTTGCCATTGCACATAATTAGACAAGGTGGCAAACCAGTTCCACTAGAGGATAGTGATGGACCCCCATTCCATGTTGATCTTTTTGAACCCTATATGAAGTATACTTATTTCTCGATAGGCCAAGTATTGGGAATGGAAGTCCTAGAATATATGTCAATCGTTCATATGATAATTTCAGTAGATATTCAGTATCATAAGTCTAGACCTTTTGATTATGCCTCATACATTTTTAAGGGGCTTGATTATGGGTTGATGGCAATGAAAAGTGGAGCCTCTATCTTACATCTTAGGCATTATTCATTGTTGATGCACATAGTGTTGTATTTTAGACAGGAGTTAGGGTTGTGGCCTCAGGAGATGAGAATTTCTCAATTTCATAAGGAAGGTATGTCATTACCTGTTCAATTATGGACTATTGTTTGGGATAGCAGGTTTGCTTATTCTTGTTTCATACACTTTGAGGAGTATTTTGTAAAACCATTGTACAAATTCTATAATCATCCATGTGCTTATTCTCTATTTGATGAGATAAAGAGGTTTCTTAGTCCTAAGGACTTCAATGGGCCAATTAATCACAATTGGGAGGTTTGGTATTGTTTGGATGATGCTACCATGATTAGGGTTTATGGATTTGAAGATGCCCCATTCATTTTGCCTAAAACAGTCCCAGATAGGATTGCATACTTGGAAATTGTTAGGCAGATGGACTTTTCCAGTGTTATGAATTTGAGCTCCTTTGGAAAATAGGCTTTCATGCCCAGTATGTTGTGCTTCGGTGATTTTACTGTATTGGCAAAGGAAGGGTACAATTTGATTCTTGATAAGCTACTGAAATACAACATGAAAAGAGGACCACCTAGAAAGAATTTTGATCTAGAAGGGTATATCAATTCTGCTAGACAAAAGATAAACTTTGGAGGATATCAACATGTACCCTATCAGTTTGATGATATGATTAGGGTTGCAAGATACAAAGCTATTATCTTTTGGGGAAGAGGCATATGAGGGTAATGTGCCACAGGCTCAATCCAATAAGATATCAAGATTGAGAACTCAAGACTACACCCACCCTGCCAGGGAATTAAATGTTTAAGAGAGTATAGATACAGATGCAATGCACATGGAGTATAAGTCATTTGTATCATATAATGAATTTATAAATTCTCCAGAATTTAAACCATTCTTGTATAAACAAAAAGGAAAAGAGATAAGAGAAATGGTTGATAATGTTACACCAAGTAATGAGGAACAACTATTGAAGGACCTAAAGATGAGCATGGACAGAGAGATGGAGGGTATGACCCCTGAGAAGGGAAGGATAATGTTAGAAAATGTTGGTGTTATGATCTTTCCAGGGTTGGATCTCAATTTTGCATTAGTCTTTGATAGTTTTCTAAAGGACAGTAATGCTACACACAAGCTCAGCCTGGATAAGGTGACAGAAGTATATGCAGGGTCAAAATACAATCCAGATGAAGGGTTATTGATGATTTGGGCCATGTATCCACCTCACAGAATCAATTGTCATTGATACTGAGAAAGCATTCAGGCATGTTATGAATCTAAAGGTTGGGGAGGGTGATCCTATGGCAACTGCAAAGATTGGAATCAATGTAGCAAAACTGAAAAAAGCTCAAATATAGATGTTAATCAAGGAAATAGAAATGTACAAAATGAATAATGAGAGGATGTTGAGAGAAAATGACTGCCTGAAAGATTTGTTAGGAGTTACAATGAATTCAACCAAGCTACTCACTCATGGTGAAATTTCACAAGCAAAAGATCATTGGGAAGGATCAAGTGCCTATTCTCAAGGGAAATGTAATGCACTTGTAGCAGTAATTAAGAAAAGACAAGCCAATCTAACGACTTGGTTGAATAAGCTCTAGGGAACATACTCACATAACTTTGTTGCATTGTGAGAACATGAAAGAATGGATGGTAGGATTCTGGAGAAGCTTCAAGAAATAAACCAGAGGGATGTTTCCAATAATGTAGCAATTGAGGTTGCAAATCATCTTGTGAACAAGCACAAAGACTTCTTTGAAGAATTGCGAGGGGATGTGCAGGGATTAATTGATGCCACCAAAAAGGGATTGATTGCATTCTTTGATGATAGAGGAAAATTAAAAGTGTGGATCATGGTGTCCTCAAGACCATTGTGTATAATTACTTCTTTTTAATTATTTGTTGTTTTAACATAAGACATTTCTGAATGGATGTGTCCTTTCGAGCAGTTGATGTATAAATATCCATTTTTGGTAGCAAATAGCAAATACCAAATAGGAGAAAGATACAGTAGATTACATTGTTTTACAATTATGAGACAATGATGCATGTTTGAAACTATGGAGATATCAATGAAAATCATTTAATGTGGTGGTGTATTACTGGTATCAGTTGTTTATTATGTTAATTGAAAGTATTACTGAAGTTTTCTCCAAGGTTGATGTTTTCTAGTTATTTAAATTGATATAACAAGCTTATATTTAGTTTATCAGTGCACACTTGTTGTATCTGTATGGTTGATTAATTGGTTCTTTCAAGAAAATATTAAATCCTTTTAGTTGATCATAGTAATTAGGGAATCTCATTTGGATCACTAAGAAGAAATTGGTAGTCATATTCTTGCATGTTTATACAAGTTATAAACTCAAATTTATTTGCCAAACAATTAGAGTATCTGTTAGAAAGAAGTTACTCATTTTAGATTTCTCATTTGACTCCGCAAACCCAATAAGTCACTAGTCTATACATTTTCACCATTTAGGTTTCACTCATTTTTATATCTGTTAAATTGAACATATTAAGTTTTAGCCTTGATATTGCTATATAATCTATACCAAAATAAAATTCATTTATCCACTCTCATTTGCCATTGTAGATGAATTATTTTAGGAAATAAACACAAACCAACTTTGCCTCATTCATATAGGTATACCCGCCTCAGTCTAGTAGCACCTAAAGAGAAGAAGGTCTAAACCATTTTGGCCAACTACTGAATTTGACACCATTTTCTGACAAATGTTTGTCGGTCGTTCAACAAATCTTTGTCGGAAAAGCAATGAAATGAAGAAAACATTGCTATCGTTGTTTTTTGTCGCAATGTCAATGAAAAATTAAACATCAAAATAACGGTGTAGATTCATCAGCCGTCGGCATCATAAAATGACTCGGATGTTCGTCGAAATATCAACAAAAACTTCGTGTATCCACTGATGAATTACAACCAAAATGCAATTGCAATGGCTCTTCCAAAGTGTTGAAAGAACACCAGAAGTTCGTCGTCATTTTGACAAAATGGGAAAGTATTTACAACGAAGCCTTCATTACAGCTAAGCAACTTTTTTGAACCTTTTATGTGATTCTTCGGTGGTGTTTGTCAAAATTGCGATGAAATGGGCAAGGAGTTATGACAAAGCCTTTGTCATAGCTAAGCAACTTCACCGGACCTTTTCTGTGATTCGTCGCTAGACTTCGTCGAAATGGGGACAAATGAACAAGGAGTTATGATGAAGCCTTCGTAGCAGCTATAGCAACTTTTTCAGACCTTTTTAGTGATTCATTGGTTGTGTTTTTCAAAATTTTGACAAAACATTACAATTTTTAAAAATGATACGTTGAAATGTACCATGGGGTGAAATCAATCGTCGTATAGGATAGAAAACTCACTCACGATAGTCCATGTGCTAGCGATGGCTTCCCATCAACAGATAGATCAATGTGTCCTGGCGATCTAACCCTCACCGGAGTTTGAACATTCTTTGGTTATCGGTAAAGACATTCTGAGGGTCTTGCCGATTAAACAAGTGTCTAAGAGCAAGTAAAAAAATGAAACCTATTAATTTTATTATTTTGAGGTTCTTTAAATCATAGAATAGATACCATCTTCTTATGTATAATGTACTTATATTCATATTTGAATTCGAGATCAATTGTCATTGCACATTCCATTTTACTTGCACAAAGTATTTTATAAGCAATATATTGATAATGCCAAATGATTTATGAGTGTTGTACAGCTCTACCTATCATCACAATGATGCAGTGACTCCCCAGAGAATCCTGAAAAGACAAGTTTATAATACCAAGTCAAAAAATATGAAAAAGACTTACTTCCATACAAATTAAATGATTATTCTCATAATGGAAATTGTCTAATTACAACAAAAATTCCATGAAAGGATATCCATGCTTCATAAGAGATGACTGATCATACATACAGACTACAAGATGCATAGAAAAAGCATTACACTTGAGAACAACCAAGGGCTAACAAGAGAAGGAGTTAAGAAATGTATGGATTGAAGAGAAAATGTGTAGGGAAAATGTTGAGCAGTGTCAAGAGAACAGAGCTTGTAGAATATATTCTTGACCTAATCAAGCTCTTGAACAACTTAAACAAAATTAAAATACTAACACATACATGAGACATGTAATGAACTTCCAATATTTGCTATCTTTTTTTTTTTTTATTGAAAATAGTTTAAGGTCCATTACATATCATGAAAATTCCTATTGGCGGGTATGTGTAGGACCATGATGGGTAAAAGTGGCAATATGATGGGTATGTAATGCGATGACTTTTCTTTTTACCCAAATTTATGAAATGAAAAGGGTTTTAAAGGAGATTCTTAGCTTTCCACCAATATAAATTATGCTTTACTTTTGAATTTTATAAGTAATTATTATTCATTTTCTATTCAAATTATGACTAGAGTCACGATCGATGGAAGTGATTGAAAAACATCTATAGCTTTCAAGTGGTATCACATTTTTTGAATCGAAAACATGTGTCACATTCTATACTTCACGTACTATGGGATTAAAAATAAAAATTGAATTTCATGAAGTTTGACCAAGTTAAGGTGGTATACATCTGAGTTTTATTTTTTAAAGTTGTAATAAAAAAATCATAATTAATTATTTACTTGGAAAAAATTACAAAAACTTGCATCACATTGAACATGGGTCTATCTACTTATATCTAAAATCTAATAAAAATATTATCATTTTATTGTGGTTAGGGTGAATTAGGTCAAACACCTACATCTTATTTTCCTTGAAATTTAAGTACTCCCTACATTGAAATTTCAAATTTTCACCAAATAGATTTCTTTTTTTAAAAACAAACCTAGTAGTTTAGAAACTACATTCAATTTCCTATAGATTCTATTCTTACATATTTTTGAAATAATATAGATAACTTATTCAAATTTTTAAGTCAAGTTGCCTAACTCTGATTTTTCTAATTTTTTTGCCACTTAAGGGCTTGTTTTTTCCATGGTGATCCTGCACATACCCATCCAGCATTAGGATTAGTACAACATCAAATCATTTCCATAACATGAAATATACTATATCAGTACTTTACACAACAAGAAAGAAACTTAAAAGCACCAGTTGTTTTCAAAACTAGCATAGATAATACAAATTGTTGTTAACAGCACCAAAAGTTGTTGCTATTCAAATCAACGTAAACAATACATAGTGTTGATTACATTCTCCTCATTTTTTACTTCTTCAATATCGAGGTTTTCCATTGTTTCTCCATGGGGGTCCAACTGCTGGGGGCCGCACTGTCTTTTTGGGCTTGCAGCTTCATCAATTGCTCTCTGGAGCTCATCAAATGTATGCTAGAACAACACGGTCTCTTCCAAGCTCAACCTACAGGTGGGTCCACTTCTCAGATCCTCTCTGGTATTGTTAGCAACACCTTCAGTTATTAACTTCAATAAATTCTCCATTGAGATCTCCACAAGAGTTGAAACCTGCAAAGCAATAGAGTAGAAAGTGAGTCTCTTGCAAGACTCAGTAAGTACCCTCTTGATACCCTTAAATTTATCATCATTTCTCACCTTCCACAAATGCCACATGATCTCAATGGATAAGAAATACCAAAATAGCTTACAATGAAACTTGAGCTTGAAATTACAAAACAGAATATCATGCCAATTAATTTTACCATTGATATTCCAGACCTTCAACTTATGGTAGAATAAGTACCAAATTTCCTGAGAATAAAAACATTCAAAAAGAATATGTTTGATATTTTCTGGAGTCTTGTAGATACTACAAATTTCAACACTTTCATGGTTAGATTTATAGGGATCTATATTTTTCAGTAATGTAGAGGTAGGTAAAGGAGAAATAGTTATAATTGTAACACTATTCATAGTCCAATAAATTATGTTTGTAATTTGTGTTCAATGGACCTTAGTTTTATCATTATACTGCCCATCTAATACCATATTTTAATCTAGGGTTCAACTATCTCAAATCTAAAGAAGCACCTTCAACTAACCATTTAAAGTAATATAAAATAAGGTAAGACTTTTACTTGAGAAAGATTGGGTAAACTTGTAGTATTAAAGTTCTCACAATCATCAAGATTTATTGGCACACAGACACAACCTGCAACATATGCAGTAATGGATGACTACAAGTTAGTGAAATGGTCCTTAATATGTGACTAGTTTGCAAATTGATTGGTAGAAAATAAGGTTACAAACATATCTACATGAAAAATTATGAGGAAAATCTACTGTAATCATCAAAATAGATGAAAATTGCAAAGGAAAGAGTTGAGCTACATCTCTAGAGCCTAAAAAAAACACATGCAAGAAAAATTAAAAGAACAGAATAACTTTTGGATGAATACAAAATGGTGCCTTGACTAGAGTAAATTCATATGCTTTCACACTGACATGGGACATTAAGAATATTTATTTTAGTCTTCCTCTCTATGAAATTAACTACTTGGAATAAACCAGAAATAATGTATATACCTCCATGTCTAGCCCAGGGGTAGGTATAAGAGAAAAAAATTTTCCTCAATGCAATGCCGAAAAATATCAATGTGTGTGTGGGTTTGTATTACTCAAAATATCATTTCACTACCTAAGGAAAAATACCAAAGTGATGTTTTTAATTTCAATCTTCACATAGGCTCCCTTATTGCTACACATGCATATACAAGCATTATTTGAACTCTAAACTATTCAAATATTAAGGATTTAATTAGCTATAAGATGGAAAGTTGTTGTTTAGACATAATCCATCATCTTTTACATATCTTTATTCACTCTTAGTGCTTCAAATAAATTTGCGTAAATGAGACAGAAATGTGAATCTTTATGACAAAGAAAATTCTTAAAAGGAGGGGGGAGAGAGCAAAGGGTAGGGGGCAAGATAATGCTTGAATGTATAGCAAAGTATAACATTTTGATCATTATAACAATATAAAAATCTTAATTTTTGAAGCATTAATATCATTTTACAACATTTATGATGAGAATGAATGTAGTAGAGAACTTTTGCATACTGAGATGGTACAAAATTTCATGGTTAAGAGTGGAAGCCTAGCATCAACAACAAGATCCAAGATATTAAATTATTATCTATCTCAATCCAGGCCTCAAAACCTTCCATTATCAAATTTTTCCACTATTTTATGAAATGCACAAAAAGCCAAATTTTAGAGTTATGTCACCACTAAAAACAAAGAAATAGAACTTTGAAATAAATCACACACAACAACACAATGTGAGTTCATACACAAAACCAGCCTGGGCTCAAACTAAACTCAAAACATTGGAATTAGAGCAACTTCAAATTATGATCTGAGGCATAGATTCAAGGAATTACTCAAAAGTCATTTTCTGCCACCATAGTGAAAGTTAGCACTTTCTTTCATCTTTGCATATTGGTTTGGCCAGCTTCAAATGATGTTTCTTATATTGAAAAGTGCATTACCTTATTGAGCTTCTCTTTTTTTTAGAATAGTTTAATATTCTCTACTTAACAGGGCCAACCACGTGATGGTGGAAGCTCATTTGGCCCTTCCCCCCCCCCCCTCACATCACTCTCAATTCCCCATATCCAATCATATAACATTAATCATTCATTAATCCATTAATAATATATAACATTTATTCATTAACATATAACATTCATTAATTAACATATTCACATTCACTCATTAACATATAATATTCATTCTTTCAGTTTTTACATATTATAAAAAATATGTTTGTCATGATATGATTACAATCACTTTTTTTTTTTTTTTTTTAAAGCTACATAAAGCTGAAGTGGAGTATCATTTTCTAAATCAATATCTGTCCCCCCTTTAGTTGTTTTTCCCTTTTCTTGTGATCTTAATGTATTCCTAGTCATGTACTCATGACGTGGATGCCACTACAAGGGGGGTCTACTACAATAACAAAGAAGTGTTAAATTGATATGTTTTATTATTATTGTTACAAGTATTTCATTAATTAAAAGAACATTGGAGTGGTTCTCTTTTCCTGATGGGTCCACATCATATTTCTAAACTTCTGTTATAAACTCACACTCAACATGCTAAACACCCTCTAAATCTTGATCTACAGTTGAAACACGAAAGGTTACATTAATTAATACACCAATTGAAATTAAATATGTTAAAAGAACATAAAAGTGGTCCTCTTTGCGATGGGGCCCACATCATGTTCACGATCATCTCTACATGATCTAAATTTGAAACACAAAAGGTTATATTAATTAATACACCAATTGAAATTAAATATGTTTAAAAGAACATGAGAGTGGTCCTCTTTACCTAATGGGGCCACATCATGTTCCTAATATTCTCTAGCCTAATCATGCCTCCCAACATGTTGATCAAGCTCTAGTTGCTCTAAAGTACCAGGAATTACACCATGACCTTCATCTGAGGTTGTGATCCACCCCTCACCAGGCTGCATTCCAATGTCATGTGTAGTATTATCATTGCTTGAATGTTTAAAACAAATAGGCATGTAATTACTTTATGGTAGAAATTAATATTCAATAGATTGCACAAGTATTCAATTTTAAATAAACTTTATTGAGTTTATTTACCTGCATGTTGAATGTAGTGGAAGGTTGCGTTTTCCCAATCAAGACTCTTAGGCATTCAACCATGACTCCATAGCCTTGCTGGAAGGAAATATTTAGGTCATCTTCTGTGGGAACTCTGTTGAATTGAGCCTTACATTTTGCATAAGATCATGAATTTTGCTTCTATGGTGTGATAAAACCAAAATTGTTTCAATTTATTGTCTGGATACATATTTCATTTATTGATGCCTAATTTGTGCGGTTAATTTCATATAACTACGAGCCAAAGTTTGTGTTGCCCGTGTTTTTCTCGTCTTGCCTTTGTTTTCTTTGATGTGTCAGGCAACCTATGAAAAGTTTGAAATACATTAGATTATGTAAAAAGAAAGAGTAATCAGTATATAATTACATTGTTGATAGTATCACATATCTTCCTTGGCCCGGTGGTGTCTTCCTTTTTTCTTTTCAGCCTTCTCCTTTCCATCCGACACCAGGTCCTTCCACTCCCTCTCTAGAATCATGGGGGGACGCTCGTACCTTTTTTTTTCTCTAAATGTGACCTATATTGGTCGCTTGCATACTTTAGATAGGTACCATCTTTCTTAAGAACCTTGGTTTAGTTGAATTTTTTATCACCGAACAACACAACTAAATAGTTAATGAGCCCATCTTTTAAATCTTGATTTTGGGCATTCCATCATGTACGTATGGTGGGCCCAAAGAGCTGCAATGTAATATCACTTAGAACTTTATAAAAAACATCATTTCCTACAAAATGATCATGGGATCAATAGTCTAAAAAGAGTGATCAATAATTAAATTTCAATTGGATTATATATAATAATAATTAAAACACTTTAAAGTACTTGGGACCTTCTCTATCTTTATGGGAGCGAAATCCTCGGTCACCCTAGTGTGACGAGAAATTTTCGATACTAGTAATGAGGGAGATCCGATGATACTAAAACATCACCAATACTAGTGGCCTCTCATCCCCGGTACATGTCTGATGCATGTTACGGCATGTATTCCTTTGCCGGAGGGTGCGTGCGGATACTGCATGAGTAATGTTGTGACATTTCATCACGAAAATATAGGCACAAATGATGGGTCAAATGATGTGATGTATGTGCAGAAGATCGGGATGAACAATTGTACCAACCACTACTCCTCGGTGGCACTTGCCGATTACCGATCATGGCTAGGAGCATCATGAGGAGGCAAAGAACCCTATAAAAATAACACATATTTTAGTTCATGACATAAAAGAGTACAAAATATAAAACCATGAATGAACTTATGTTATAATTAAAGACCTCATGACAACTTACTTGAAAGTTTTGTGATCTCTCAGTCAATATTTTAACCCTCTCTCTTATCTCATTTGTTTGAGGCACTATGAATATCAACTTAATGATTTATTCATTGCATTTTTTTTGGATCTTCCTTATCATATCAAGAGGGTTTGCTGAATAAGCGATGTCATCATCACAAAATATTATTTGCACCTCATATGGATCTCTCATCTACTCTTGGTGCCTTTCCACTGATCGATTAAATTTTACCCATGAGAATATTAAAAGTATTATCAAAATTAACCCAATAAACATAAAACAAACATAATAATAAAACATTTTTCTCATATCTAATTTGTACAATTACAATGAAATTAAACACAATAAATTAGAAACACACGAAGATACATCATGATATGCTCACAGGCTAGAACCTTCTTCATACGATCAATGTCCAGCTATGACCAAGAAATTAAATATAAAAAAAAATTACCAAAAAGAAACCAATAGACTTATGAAAAAAAACATAAGAATAAAATGGTATATTGGAGACATTAATTGGAGGTTGGATAAAATGGTACATAGTACATACCACCCCATAGTAACTGTGTTTGTAACTAAGCGATTCAAATTGTAATGGATTAGCAACTCTTTCCACTGTAGTTATTGGATTTTTGCTCCTTTATACAAATGCGGTTTCCTAAATTAAGCCTCGAATATGCAATTGGGTTGCTTATTTGTTGACCCTGGAGTCATGTACTATTTATAAATACGCAATATTCCCTAATGCTTTTGGCCTTCCATCAATGTACATAGCCATTCCTTTATTTTGATCCTTATCTTTTAGTTGTATATAATTTGCTGACAGTGCATACCTACGCATACTTCATGTATATCAAACCAATTGCATCTAATCTTTGTAACTGTAATAGGGTCCAACATACTCCATCAATTCAGTAACTTTTTCGTAACAGACCTTTATAACGTCCATGCAAAATAGGCCCAAACCATGTAATGATGATGGTGTTATGTGATATATCCTCTCGTTGACACAAAATATAAATGTTTATTGGAGGAAGTTATTTGGGTACCCATTGTTTATGTAGATGTTTCTACCTTAAGGGCACCTCGACATTGCCTATGCTCTCATCATCATAAGAACATGACCCCCCTTCAGCAAGAAAAAATTCCATGCGTCTACAAAATTTTCTTCTAATCTTTTAACCTCTAGTTGATCTCCCTCTTTTAGAAATACTACATGTCTCACTTTCCTCTTCTCTTTATGAATTTCCCTTGCTCGAGGAAGACAAATCTGACAAATACCTATTTGGTGGTACCTGCACTCATAAGGATGTTGGATGAAGTTCTTTCATGGTGATGTGATCCCAAGGTGACATTATGATTAATCTATCATTTCATCGCTAGAATTTCAAAGGTTATAAGGTAATCAAGTCTTGATATATTTCAAGTTATTATTACTACCGTCCAAATGTGTCCATCACAAATCTACTTAATTTTAACTCCCAAACTTTGTAACAAGTGTTAAATGTGACTGTGGTCCACCAGTTACACAACAACATTTCCTCAAATGTATTCTCTAATTGTAATCAAAGGAATTTTTCTCTTCATTCAAGTAAATAAGCTTGAAGGGAAACACCACCAAGTGGTTTATTGGACACCTACATGACTAAAAATAGCAAAAAATTTACATTTAATTTCCATATGTCTAAGTGGTTAACGGGGAGGGAGTGTGTACTAGGCCTGGTTAAGTCATCATAAGTTTATGCTTTGGCAATAATTTTTTTTTAAGTCATCTTAAATCTTCCTATGTCTAATTGCTAGGATACTTTTGGTATGTTTTAAGGTAGGATGATTGATGAAAGAGCCCAAAGAGCCTTTCTCCATGGTATCTAGGTACACATAGCATCAGTCTTCTCTTATATGATTGGACATGATTTAAAGAACTTAGCTAGGAATTATTCATTTAACCTAAGGTTTTCTCATAATGCCATCATTGGAAAAGCATGATCAAATTCTTCTATTATGAAGAATTGGCCTATGTGCCTCTAGTAATCACTATAAATGTTTGTAAGGATAAAATGACTATTTGCATCAGGTAGGAGAGAATCAACTTTGAGTTCTTCAAAGATTATATTCCTCTATTCATAATTTTTAAGGGTTGTGTGTGGAGGAGGTTATCACTACCAAGAAGGGAGAGACCTTTCCTTGTATTCTTTTATAATTTTCATTATTATTATTTATTTTACACCTACATTTACAAATACACATACATATACATTTCACACATTTTCATTTTATTTCTCATGTAGTTTTAATAGTTTGATCGATTTCATATTATATGTGTTGAAGACTTTAGAATTTCAATTACATTAATTTATGGATATGTTGTATCTATAACACTACAAAACATATGCTCTTTGCATTTACACTTGCATTTAGAAATACACATTTATATACATAGATATAGATTTCTTTAATGATTGATATGTTGCATTTATTGTTCTAGGAGAGCATCCAGTAATTGCATTTACATTTACATTTAAAAATACATATACATGCATACATACATACATACATATATATATGTGTGTGTGTGTGCATATGTGTGTGTATGTATATCATTTATATTTAGTGTTCAAAAACAACCCATTAGGTCTACACATGGATAAAAATTCATAAAATCAGATCTCCCATACATGTTTTGTTGAAACCTAGGCTTGAACCTCTCATTTCACATGCTTTTCTTCACAAACTATTGAGGACAACAGCTATACCTTCTTTATTTCTCATCCTACTCCCTGTTCATGCATCCTACAATTACAATAAGTATTCACTTGGGCCCCTTACACAAGCTCTGATAATAACAAAAGTGTAAGAGCCCCTTTATATCATGTTTCGACTCTGAAACCCTAAAAATAGGGTAGCTTCAGTTATGATTTGTTAGTGAGCTGTATGGACAAAATCATTAGCACCAATCATTCTTGGAGTCTTTTGAAAGAGAAGTGGATCAGGTGGTAGTTAAGTATAAACCTTATAGTGTCAAGGTAAATGAGGTGATCAATTTTGATTGGCCAACTGATGAAGAGTACCAGAAATGGGTAAATGTATATTTAATTGAGGAAGAGTGAAAAGGAGTAGGCTGCTAACGGTTCACAAATCAACTGTTGCAGTTACAATAGATTCCAGTTTTGTTTTTTGGTGACAGTCTAGGTGCAGAATTCTTAAAGTTTTTTGTTGTTGCATCAACCATTCTCAGCGGGCACGATGAACAAGAAGATTCTCTGGGGAGATTTCTATTGTAACATTTTTTTGGAATATCACAAGGTGGCCCAATTGGATGGTGAAACGTGTGCTTTCTGGCTCGATGCATGTTTTCTCCTTCTCTTTCTATAAGAAGAATTTCAAGGCTAGTAGTATGGGTTACCAAGTTAGATATTTTTGGTCGAGTGTAGATGAAGTTACAGAGCAAATTGTAAAGTC
>VDFB02292527.1:17012642-17031426 GCA_007258455.2 Sequoia sempervirens | reverse complement strand
AAATGGATTGCAGTGAGATAAATAATATAAATGGTTGTTGCCACTATCTCATTTTCTCTTTGGATAGTCATTACTAAGTCATAACAAGTGAATAGCAAAGGGATAGGGGTCAATAATATACCTTCATTTGACAAGTCCTAGACTTTTGGTGATATCCTTGACCCAATAAGACATTGCTTAGAAATCATTTAATATATTTTTGACAAAATCAAAAGGAGGACTGATGTATCCAATTGTAAGAGAGCAATGTCCAAGGGAGGGGTAGTACCATCATCTTAGGTACCACTGCTGCAAGATGATAAATGAAAATCCTTGTGTTTGTATGCATGGAGGTCCTAAAGCATACTTTGGGTAAGGTGCATTCATGGCATCTTTTGGTGAAAGATTTCCCAAGCATGAGCAAAGATCTAGTGTTTCATCAGGCTATGTTGGAACAATTATACACTAATCCCTCCCCTAGGGTGTTTCCTCTCATCAAAACCAATCCCTTATGGGTGAAGCCACATAAGTGGTTTAAAATTCAAGTGAGGAAGGAAAACTCACAAAAATGACCCCAAAGCAAAAAAAGTTATTTTGGGGGTTCGTTCGAACCTACTGGTTCGAGCGAACCCATTAGTGGTTCGCCCGAACTAGGGTTCAAACGAACCCCTTTGAATTTTTTCCACAAAAAAAAAACCCAAATGCATAGCAAAGGGGTTCGGCCAAACCCCCTTGAAGGGGTTCGCTCGAACTAGGGTTCGACTGAACCATGGTTCAAGCGAACCCCTTTGGGTTCGGATGAACTCATAGGGGTTCGTTCGAACCCCCCTTGCCCCTCATCCCCCTGCCAAGACACAAAAAAAGTTAATTTTTGTATGCTTCAGAGCTCGGGTTGAGGATGAAAATGGACGAGTCTTCAGAAACCCATTTGGAATCAGGTAGGTCTCAAAATGAGCTATCCAACAAATATAATATTAATATCTTTTTATTTTATTATGTATTTGTTTTTTTAGTTTTATTAAACATTGGTTCTTCACCGAAAATGAAGGTCTCTGTTCTGCACATGTGGAAAAGTAGTATATTATCAGAAAAAAAGTTTGAAAAATATGAGTGCACCAGATATTGAAGTCCTTGATCCAACAAAAAAAAAAAATTGAATTTCGATATATACAAAAAAAGTTATGCATTATACAGTCGTGCTATGTCTGAATTGTAATTGGTTTGACTTCGAAACTTGATTAAAGAAAAAATATTCAATAAACAACTATCTAACTAGGTGGAAGCACTAGATATCAAAGTTACAAATCTAAATTTGAAATAATTATAATTTTATCCTTCATGGAAAAAAAATTATGCATTATACGGTGTGCGTCACTTTTTGAAAATGTTGTTTTCTGGAAAAAACTAGTTTTTGTGAGAGATGGAAAAAGGAATGCAATATGATTCCAAAAAAATTGAAAAAAATATTTTTAGAATCTACAAAGAAAATCTAACAAGACTCTAGTTTACATCATCTTCAAATTCCTCACAGTTTAGCCGCTATAGGTGCCCAAATGTGAAGATTTAGTTAAAAATAATAATTTTAGTGTCCAGTTTGGCCAAAAATTGTAAACCACTATTGTGGGATCACCCTTATTCCTATCATTTGTTGACAAGGGAAATTAATTAAAATGTTTAAATAGGATTATAGGCAGATATGTTCTGTATAAGGATTTGATAAGTAGTATTGGGTTAGAATACATATTGATGAGATTGCAATGCAATATTATCAGGGATCGTATATGTTATGTGTTAAATCTATCATAAACCTTTGAATACTTATGAATTTGACTCCCACAATGGATATATGGAATTGATATAAGTTGTATGATTCAGTATTTGTTCTTTACCTAGAGCTTGCTAAAAATTGCAAATCAATGACCTATTTTATCTTGGGATTGTGTTGTAGTTATCTCATGCTCCAAATAGCTGATAATGTTCATGAATAGCCAATTCTATTCGATATTATCCTATTATGTTGAGCTATTAAATAAGATTATTTGTTATTGTTAATGTTGTTTATGATATTGGTGTAGAGGTTGTAAACACATTAAAGGATCTAATGAGCAACATATTGACTAGATTTGGATGTCCAGAAAGGATTGTGTCAGATAATGCAATGTATTTTAGATCTAAGGAATACATAGAGTTTTGTGAGAAGCATGGCATCCAAATTTCTTATTCATCACCATACCACCCACAGGGAAATGGACAAGCAGAGTCAAGCAATAAAAGCTTGATGAACATTATTAAAAGAATCCCAGGTCAGAATAAAAGGGCTTGGGATTCTAAGTTGAGATTAGCAGTTTGGGCAGATAGGGTAACTGTGAAGAAGGCAATAGGTTGTGCCCCATTTGACTTTGTTTATGGGATAAATTCCAGGTTTCCCCAAAATAACTTAATGGAAATGTATAAGTTTGTCTAGATGTATGATAATGAAATTGATGATGAGATGTAATTGAGAGTGGAAGCTCTTATAGAATTAGATGAAACCAGGAGGGAAGCCCAAAAGAGAAATGCAAAGTTTCAGTTGCGAGTACAAAATATGTATGAAAAGAGGGCAACTACAAAGAGTTTCAAAGATGGAGATTTGGTTTTAATGTGGAATGCCAGACTAGAAGATAAAGGGAAAAATGGGAAATTTGATGCAATCTAGTTGGGTCCATTTTTTATTAATGGTAAGTGGGGTGAAGATTCGTATTTCCTCCAAGATATGATAGGAGATCTTCTGGAACTGCCAGTTCATGGACAATTCTTGAAGTTATACTTCACTTGAAGTATTCTTTTCCATGAACAATAGTTTAAGCTTGTATATTTTGTACATAGTTGGGGTTGTTTTGTTCGATCAATCCCTTTTTGGTCATCTCTGCATCTTGGTCTGCTCTACCTGAGATTCTAGATTCTCGCTTCATTCCAGTGGAATGAACATACCCAACTAGAGCCATTGATGGAACTTCAATATTTTGCTCCTCATTTTTCACTCATGCTTTTCCTTATGTCTCTAGTCTTTCATGGTGTTCGAGTTTTCTAAGGGTTGGGGTTTTAGCTTTGTCTTCATGTAAAACCCTAATGTTTATTTCACACTTTGGCTAGGTTCTATTTCGCTATTAATTTTGATGGGGTTTTAAAAAAACTTATGTCATATCGATTCGTCTAGGCTGAGTCCCTTTGATTTTACTACTTTATTTCCTCCGTAGGGTTTTATTTCCTAAGTCTCGGTTGGCCCCATGTTTCATCTTTAAAAAACAACTTATGTCATTGTTTACCGTTGGCCTAGTGATGTCCCCTTGTCCTTTTTAATGAATGTTTTATTTTGCAGAAGGGATCGAATTCACGCTACCATTGATCAAATTTCCTTTAGATATCAATGGTTGCCCACCATCACGTGATCGAAAGTTGCAAGATTTTTACCAATTGTGATATTACATGCGGGCGCCACGTGTCCTTCTGGGGGATGAAATTGTGTGACCACTGATCAACTACTATTTGATCTCAATCGTTCCCCACCATCCCGTGATGGCTGCACCACAGTGCTTTGGCCGATTGTGATATCACGAGCGGTCGCCACGTGTCTCATCTGATGAAGCCGAAAGAATAAAGGAAATACTATGGAACATTAATCTAGCCTTAAATACATTAAAAGGTGGGTTACTAAAGTTCTCTTAAGATGCACGTGATTCAAATCGATGGATGTGTTATAATTTTGATGGAAAAGCGGCTCAAGGGTTAATGATAGGGCCGATGACTATGTTGAAGATACGATATCATTGATGCTCAAGATCTATGGTTGCTCGCCATCGCGTGATCTGAAGTTGTAGGATTTTTACCGATTGTGATATTGCGGGCAACCACCACGTGGACTTCCTTCCCAGTGTATGGTATGGTGGGTCCCTTATGGCCATGTTAGCGATTGTGTTAGTCTGTTTTGAAGGTAGTTGTTGATGATTTGATCAAAATGAAGGATCGACAACTCAAATTTAAATTTGCATCAAATATGGTTGGAGTCGTTCGTGCAGCATGCGAGTGAGCTTTAATGGTGAATGAGACATTTACTAGCATAATTTGATCGAAATAAAATAAATTCTTCTGCTTTATGTGTGTCACAAAGCATTCAGGTATTTTGCGAAGCAGTTTCAGAGCCGAGAGCAAGGTTGTGAACCCTCACAGCCAGAATTTGGGATTTCTGCAAAAAGAATCGTGAGTTAATTTTTGTGTTTCTCGGTCACTCTGTGCTTGAATTAAGAAAAATATTTTTTGTACTTATCATAGGGCTTGTTGATAAACATTTTAGGGCTATAGTTTATTTAAATTGTGAGAAATTGCAATATTTTGTTTTGTAATTTATATCTTTGGTTAGTCCTAGCTATTTGAAGTGTGAAGTTATAAGAAGCCCTAGTTTGTCAGAGATGGCACCACCCAAGCAACATTTTGGCCAGATTGACTATTTAAAAAGAAACTTGTATGATGATTTCCTAGATCAATTTCCCTTGTCAACGAATGATAGAAAGAAGGGATTGGTTCTGATGCGAGGGAGAATCCTAGGGGAGGGGTCAGTATACAATTGTTCCAACATAGCCAATGCTAGGGTTTCTCTCATGAGTTTGGAAATGTTCAGATTGTGGTATGGACAGAGGAATTTGCCTCACCCTTTTTCAAATGGATGGATGTATGATATGGGGAAGTTGGTGGTACCGAATGTTTTCCCTGATGTAGACCTGCTTAGGGTAGTAGCTACAAGATATGACCCTGTCACATGGGTAATTAGGGATAATGATGGAAAGGTTTTGTTAAGCATTAACAGAGATGATATTTAACAATTTTTTGACTTGAGTGAACCGAGTGAGGACTTGGTGCCTATCAACCTTGAGGAAATGAAGTAGGAATATTCAAAGTTGAAATCTCTTTTCAGAGCTAAAGTTCTTCCACCTCATCTAGCTAGGGCAGGCAGTTCAAGATTTCATATCAGCCCTAGTGACCAGGAACCTTTCAAATTAAATTGTTTTGCAAATCATTTCCTGGCCACTTTTTATTCATTGTGTCAGATTTTGGGTTTCAGTCCTGGTGCGATGATTCCCATTGCATACATGTTCATGGGGGTGCAAATACAACTTCCTAACTTTTTTGTCACATATGACTTTTTTTCTTTCTTGGCTGAGAGGATACATGAGGGGTTGTCAAAGCTACAGAAAAATGATACCGACACTCAATTCTTTTGGTATTCTATGCTAATGCATATGTTTTTATTGAAGAATGTTGACTTCTTCTCTGAGAAGATGAAATTAAGGCAATCGATTGATGGAGAAAGATTGTAAATACAGATATGGGCTACCGATTTATCTTGTAATAATGAAATCAATAGTTATGTACAATTTGATATTTTTTTTGCTTCCAGATTGAGGGCTAGATTGATGGTGAATGTACCTAGGATTCCTGAGGAATTACATGATTTCCTCAGGCCAAAGGGGAGGAAGCCAGAATTAAAAGTCAGCCATAACTACGGTGACATTATCCCATACCCAGTTAGCATTTTTTTGAGGGTATATCGTTTTCAAGGAGCCCCCTATATATTTCCATACAATGTGCCACCAAGAGTGGGGTTTGTAGAAGTTATGTGGCAGATAGGTTGCATCCATGAGGACAACCTCACAGGGAGGAGTAAGGGAACATTTTTCCCTGATTATACAGTGGTATCTAATTTTTCCTTTTCAAAAGGAGGCTGGGTGCACTTTGAGAAATTCTTTGAGGATTATCATTTGATATGTGGTCCAAAGTGGCAACATGATCTTGAGGGTTTCTTTACCCTTTTATACAAAGAATAAAGGCTGTAAATTTTGTGCAGGAGTTCAACTTTCCTGAGGACCTAATCAGAAATGAGGTTGACCTAAATAATTAGGAGTTGAACAAGAAGAAATGGATAGCTTATGATAAGCTATTAGATATTGTGCACAAAATGGATCCGAAATATGATCCATTGTTGGAGTTCAGTCCCCACCATAAGAAAATTGATTTTCTAATGGAGAACTTCAAGAGATTATGGGCACTTTAAGAACCAAAAAGGTAAACTTAGAGCTGAGTCTAGGTGTACAAGAACAAGGTGCCAGACCATTTGAAACAAGGCCAGCATACCAGCCTATAGAAAAATGGCCCATTTACAAGAGAAAAAAGGATAGCAACAGTGATGAGGAAGAAGTGGACAGAAAGGGGAAGCAAATTATGAAGTTTCCTTCACAACCAGGTCCAAAATTCAAGGTGCCCAAGGAAATTAAGATCATTGATTTAGAGTCATCTCCAGAAGATAGTCCCCCATCACCACCATCTAAGCCAAGCCCTAAAAGGAAAAGAACTGATCAACCACAGGAGAGTTTGATGGATGAAATTATTGTTATTGATCAGGACATGTAGGTTGGTATGCCTTCCCCTCCTAGGCCAGCTAAATTGGTTTTATTTGATTTAGATATGAAAGGAAAAAGTGTACAAGATGCAAGAATGGAAGCATGTAAGGAGTTTCTAGATGACAATGCATTTGTAAAGACTCCTATATTCTTGCAATTGGTATGGGGGATGAAGTTTGAAAAATATCAAAATAAATGTAAGGAGAGAAGAGAACTAAGACCTAACAGGTCAGACCAAGAGAATGATGAGGAAGTGAAAGCTGGATCAATGGAAGAATTTAAGAGCATCACTCCTGACGAAGGTAGAAAATTGGTGAGTCAGGCTGGTGTATTGATTCTACCTGAATGAGACATTGCAGATGTAGTGGCCTTTAATGCTATTATGAAGTCCAAGCATCCCTTGCAAGAATCTAAAGAAGAAGTCAAGGTAGCACTTTAAGATTCTGCTTTCAGTGAAGAGTATGAAACCTTGGCAATTTGGGCATTGGCCCCACAAGGGAGAAAGCCAAATATTATAGACATTAATCCAAATTTCAGAGGGGGATTAATAATAAAGATAGCTTTAGAGACCTCAACCACCAAGGCCACTAGTTTAACTGTGAATGTGGCAAAATTGGCCCAAAAGACTGCTGAAAGGGAGGAAGCTGAAAAGAAAAGCCTAATGGATAAGTATAACCTTTTGATTGAAGAATACAACAAGATGCAATAGAGGAATGTTGAGTTGCAAATTGAGGTGGAAAGGTTTAGGTATAGACAGATTGGGGAGATATCAAGTGCTCCAGGGACCAATACATTACCTTCCACAGCAGGGTCAGTGCCTCTTGCTTCTCCAATTATTTCCACACTAGGGTCTCCCAGTCAGAATCCTACCTTCACCCCTTCTTTAGAGGAAATTGATGAAGAAACAAAGTGCTCTGTTGATCCTACAAAGAAGCAGCTCTTGCAAAGAATTGATGAGTTACAGGCATCTTTGAGGGTAAGTGAGGAGGGATCTCTTTTAAAGCAAAAAGAGATTGTTACTATTGTTTTAAGGAATTTGAATGAAAAGGTTGATAATAAATTGCTATCTATACATTCTTTATATTCTTTGCTATTAGATGTAATAAAGAATATTGATAGGGATTAGGAGGTAGTGATACCATTGATTGAAAATTGGATCCCTAGGGCTAGTGATCTGGATGTCATGTATAAGGCCTCAAGGTTTGATACAAACAATAGGCCCCAATCATTAAAGCCTACTCATGTGTTAGTAAAATCATTGCAAGGTTTTCAGACCTTACCAGATGACTTGAGTAGGAAGATTAGGGAGTTGGTGAAGAATTTCAATGATTGGGGTAACACATTGTTACCTGATATAATTGATGAGCAGGGGAAAATCAGGTCATTCCAGTAGTGGTAGGGTCAGGCAGGTGAGGTCATCAATGATCAAATTAAATTAATTTGTGATGACTCAAATTATGACTTGTTGGTGAGTTGTATGGATAAAATCATTAGTACCAGCTCATTTTTGGAATCTTTTGAAAGAGATACAAATCAAGTAGCAGTAAAATATACACCTTATAATGCCAAGTTGAATGAGGTAATTAATTTTGACTAGCCAACTAATGAAGAATATTAGAGGTGGGTAAATAAATATTTGACTAAGGATGAATAAAAGAATGAATTACTAACGAGTGGTAAATCAGATGTTGCAGTTACAACGACCTCTAGTTTTTCATTGATGGGGGTCTCGGCATGGGTTTCTTGTGGTTTTTTTTGTTGCCTCAATTTTCCTCAGCTAACATGATGAACGGGAATATTCTCCAGGGTGATGGTTGTTGTAACGATTTTTAAAATATCACTAGATGCTTCATTTGGCTGGTGACATGTGTACTTTCTGGCCTAATGCTTGTTTGCTCCTTCATTTTCTATAAGAAGGATTTCAAGGCCAGAAGTACGGGTTAGCAAGTTAGATAATTTTTGGTCAATTCTAGGTGAAGTTGTAGAGAAAATTGTAAAGTCCAATGGTTTTAGAGAGAAATACATTTTAGGTTCTGAGTTATTCTATAATTGGTTTTGAATTCATGGGGATTTATGTTGTATAACAATACTAGCATTTGAGTTGAAATGATAAATTCAAACTCATGTCTCTCCACTGTACATGCATATCCGAATTTTGAATAAGATGACTAAGGGTTGTTTCATTCATCTCACTATTGTGGTGTGTATAATCCTTATTTTAGCTTTAATTCAAAGAATTAATTAAAATGCTTGAATGGGATTATAGGCAGATATGTTCTGTATAAGGATTTGATAAGTAGTATTGGGTGAGAATGCATAATGATGAAATTGTAATGCAATATTGTCAAGGATCTTATAAGTTATATGTTATGTATTAAATCTGTCATAAACCTTTAGATGCTTATGAATTTGACTCCTGCAATGGATCTATGGCACTAATCTAAGTTGTACTTATTTGTGTAGTTCAATAATTGTTTGTCTTTTCCTAGAGCTTGCTACAAATTGCAAATTAATGACTATATTTTACTCTAATTGTGTTGTAGTTATCGCATGCTCCACATAGTTGATATTATCGGTGAACAACCAATTTTATTCAATATTATCCTATTGTGTTGAGTTATTCAATGGGATTATTTGTTATGTGTTAATGTTGTTTATGATATTGGTGCAGAGGTTGTAAACACATTAAGGGATCACCCTCCCGAGTCTTGCAGAGCCCAAAGTGTAGGAGGTTTTTTAAATTCCTCGTTAGTTGGTCCAGGTCCTTTGAGTTGCCCTTGATTGGAATTGGAAATCCCATAGGTAGATTAGAAGACCAACCTGGTTACAGTGTAAAAAAAAAACCAACACCCTCTACCTTTAACCCTAAACCCCAAAACCCCTACCCCTTTACTTCTCCCACTCTTAAACTCTAAACCTTCTGTATTCTTTATAATTTTCATTATTCTTATTTATTTTACACTTACATTTACAAATACACATACATATGCATTTACTATTTTCATTTATTTCATGTAGTTTAATAGTTTGATTGATGTCATATTATGTTGAAGACTTTAGAATTTCAATTACATTAATTTATGGATATGTTGTATCTATAACACTACAAAACCATATGCTCTTTGCATTTACACTTGCATTTAGAAATACACATTTATATACATAGATATAGATTTTTTTAATGATATATTGCATTTATTGTTCTAGGAGAGCATCTAGTATATGTGTGTGTGTGTGTACGTATATCATTTATATTCAGTGTTAAGAAAAAACCCATTAGGTCTGCACATGCATAAAAATTCATAAAATCAGATCTCACATACATGTTTTGTTGAAACCTAGGCTTGAACCTCTCATTTCACATGCTTTTCTTCACAAAACTCTTGAGGACAATAGCTATACCTTGTTTATTTCTCATCCTACACCCTATTCATGCATCCTAAAATTACAAAAATATCCATGGGGACTCTTACACAAGCTACAGTAATCACAAAAAGTGTAAGAGCCCCTTTATATCATGTTTGGACTACAAAAACCTCAAAAACAGGGTAACCGGGTTGTATTCAAAGAAATGAAGCTTTCTAACACAAATCAATGCCTTAAGCCCTCAAATTAGATTCAAATCAAAGCTAGCGCATATCTTCATGACCTGGAATTGATTTCACATCAAAATATGGTTGCATGTGACCATACAATGTTGCATAACAAGAAAAATACAACATTTTTGAAGAAAAACACAGATTTTTGAATGTCAAGAGCTTGTATTTTAAATCTTCAACCATCAACAACCATTACAATGATAACTTTATGCCTTTTAAAGGCCTTTACATGTCAACCACTGAACAAACACCTCTACAACTGACTTTTTAATCTTTTATGATCACATGAAACATAAAACACACTAATTTCAAGCTTGTTAACATCACTATTGAAATGTTTTAATTTTTTGACCTTTCAAACATTAAAAAGTACATCATTAAATTAATTATGTAATGGCATAAAAATTAAAAACATCATGAATTAATTATGTAACACATAAGTCAAATATAATTCTATCAAGAATTGATATCAAATAGATAATATAATTGCATAACTCATACATTTCAATGTCATTGATCTTCTTCTTCATCCAACTCTTTGTCTATATCATCTGATCCAGATTCGACATTGTAAGAATTGGTCATATCATGATCATCATCATCGATATCAGTTTTGATAATTTCATCATCCACATGGATATCATCTTCACAAACATTAACTCCTACATCATCATGATCTAGTTCCTCCTCTTCGACATCTTCGTTGGGGACATCATCAACTAAATGTTGATCCTGATCATCATTAACATCATCTTCTAGTTCTTTGGTATCTTCTTTTTCCACCACATTATACTTTACCGGCCTTCCACTTGGATCATGTCTAACAACAAATGACCAACCCAGTTTACCTGGAACCTCTGAGTAAAATACCTGCTCACATTGGCTTGGAAGAACATAAGGCTCATTTCCTGCTCCCTTGATCAACCTTGTATTAACCATGGTAAATCCATTATCATGTTCAATAACAGTTCTCTTAGGATCATTTTCATTCAATCGTAGCCTGTACAATAGGATGATGAACATAAATAATTTGAAGGAATTAAAGTCACACTCAAGTATATCATCCAAAATCCCATAGTATCAATTTTATGAGACTTCTGGATGTATGTTGCTTCTAGATGAAACATTAGTCACCTGAAAGACTGTAGTTATACCAAAATCATAATTTTTCTTCATTTCATCCAACATTTTGATTCAAAATTTATGACCATTGCACCACATAGCCTTGTGGTGTTTCACCTACAATATGTTAAACATGTAAAAATTATTGCAATATCATTAGTTGAAAAACATATTTATTCTTGGCCGAATGTATGCAAAGAAAACAATCTCAACATATATATACATCAATATAATTGAAAATAATTAAATAATATGGGTGATTAATATATTTCTACATACCTGTTTATCTCTTAAACCATATGCTAAATCAATTTCCTTTTGTGTAACATTGGAATCTCCATTACGATGAGCTTCTTTAACCAATGAAGCCACACCTTCCCATGTTAATGCGCAACCAAATTGTTGACATTGTTCAATCCATACCATCATCCAATCAAGATTGTTGACAACGTAAAAATGTAGTGCATCCCACTCTCGACCAACTGTATCAAAAAAATTGAAATTTACAAATGACATATTATTAATTAAATACCATAGTATGCAATCTTAATTTATAATTGATGTATATTGAAGATTAAAAATTAAATAAGTACAATATACATAAAAACCATATGTAAAATGTATTCCAATTAATCTCCATGACCATCTTATAATTACCTCTCACTTTCCTCAATCTACCTTTCCCCATCAGGTACTCCCCTTCAAATTTGTTAATAGAGTTGGGATCCCAAATGCGATCTACATGGATCTTTGCTGAAAACTTAGGAAGATATTCACTAATGTATACCATGGTCTGGTGTACCATATATCCCTCCACCATACAACCCTTATGATTTTTTCTTTGTCTAACCAAAGCCTTCAAAAATTTCAAGTGCCTCTCAACCATCCACATTAACTTTGTGTGTACAGGTCCACACAATTCAATCTCCTCAACTTGGTGTATGAGGTAGTGTTCTTGTGCAATGAATTTTTTGAAGGTAGACACTTGCATTTCACACATTAGACGAAGAATTTTTCTCTTCCAATAATTTATATCTTCTTTATGGATTTCTTTAGATGACAGCCATCTACAAGTGATTCAAGACACAAATATATTAACGATATTTAACAAAAATGTATAGTATATTACATAACAAGTAAAACAAATGACAATTATAAGATGTATACAACAAATTGAACAAATATCGCTACTTACCTCATGTATTTTCCAAGATCATATATAACTTTCTTGACATTGTTGTCAAAGTTGTCTGGGAGAGATAGAGGTAGAATGTACTGCAATAATTATAAAATTATCTTTTCATTATTTTCCAAAAGTAGTAAATACAATACACTAAAAAGTGCATGCATTATAAAAGTGTATATAATATACCAGAATAATTACCTTAATGAAGGTATGCCAATCATGCGTTTTCATCCCTGACCCAAATTCACCTTTCTTTGTTATTATATTGTTTATGTTCACAGCAAATCCTATGGGAAATCAAATTTTTCGTATGACTTATTTTATAGCATTGATTTGTTGCTCTGTTAATAACCAAGGAATGGCACTTATATTAATTTGGTCTCCATCACTATTTAATTGAATAAAAATTTTCGTTGCATGATTGGCTTCCTGAATGTTAGTACAAATTTTGAATATTTTTTCTTTGTCATTCCTTCCATCCAATATTTTCTATAACATTTATGTTATATTCTTTCCGATATGCATTGTATCCAACAAACTCACAATTTATAGCTACTCATAGTAGGTTAACCTACTAAATTTTCTGGGATAACTTTTCAGTCCCTATGGAAGCCAACCATTAATTCCTTGATGAACTTCATGTAGCATATAAGTTAAACAAATTAACAATGACAATAATTTTCAATTATAGCATGAGTAAACTCAACACAATATAAAAATATAAATTCAAAACATATCATATAGATAAACAATTTGATCTGATGTATAACCTTGACGATTAATTCTATTATATTTTAACTTCCATAGGTGAGGTGTCATTCTTCATGGTTTTGATATAGTCTCCTCTTTCCCATTGAAAAGGTGTTTTTCAGTAATTTGATACTTATGATTTCTATGGAGGAAGTGCCTATACTCGTCAAACACCTGTTTTCCTAAACTTGTTGAACAATGAGATTTCGTCTTGGGACCACAAATTGGACATGCAAATTTTCCCTTTGTTTGAAGACCTACAAGATCATATATAATTGGATTAAATATATCAATTTTTATAATTATATATAATGAATAAATTATTTTAAAAACATGCATGATATCTACTTCATCAAATTCAATTTTTTTAAAGTGCAGTCAAACGTTATAACATACCACAAAAATGTGTTAGCCTTGGGGCATCATGAATTATCCATACAAGTATTGCATGGAATTGAAATTGTCTTTGTCTTATTGGTCTAGAGACATCATACATAGTGATGCCATTCCATAACTTTAGTAACTCACAATAAGAGGCCCGATATATACATTCATATCTTTAACCTGGTACTTACCTAGTTGAATGAACATAAACATTACATAATTATTATAACCATTTTATTACATATATATATATATATATATATATATATATATATATATATATATATATATATATATATATATATATATATATATATATATATAAATTAATGTACATGACTATTGAATGAAAAAAATATAAGTCATTTTGCAACAAATAAGACAAATGAGATGCTACTATGTTAAAAAAAATTGATGTAAACAAATACCTAGAACAATCATTAACAACATTATGTGCTCCCTCTTTATTGACATCCATGGAGGAATGTTATTGTTGATAACAAAAACAGGCCACACCTAGTAAATAGATCTTAGCTCTCCAAATGGATTGACACTGTCCGCTCCCAATGAAAGCCTAAGATTACGAGGTTCTTCTTTAAAGTGTGGCCATTTTTCCTCCATGTCCCTAAATGCAGAACCATCTGTAGGCATTCAAAGAATGTCATCTCCACTTCTATTTCATGCATGGTAATCCATAAACTGCGCTAAGCTTTCGCACCTAAATAAACGTTGCATACGTGGAATAATGGGAATATAACGAAGAACCTTGTGAGGCACCCTTTTTGTTAGTTGTTTTGTTCAAAATCTACTAATATGACATTTTGGGCATTCTGTTGCAAATTCATGTTGTTTATAATATATAATATGATCATTGGGACATGCATCTATTGCTTGATACTCCATTCCGAAATCTTTCACAATGGTAGATAAATCTCGGTACGAGGTAAAATATTTGATGGTGGTAACAAAAATTTATGAATCAATCTACAATAAAAAATAGTTTGTTAATATAAAGAATATTACTGGTACATATTTCATCCTTTATTTACTAGTAATGAACTGAAAATAATTAAAATAGATTAAAAAAATGACATATATGACATACCTTAACATCTATGAGATTGCTATGTTTGATAAACCATTCATAACCTTCAAGTTCAACAACAATAATACAACAGAGAAAAGAGTTGTTTGGGAGCCTTCATAAAGGGGCTTGTATTCCTTCTCAAATACAGGTAAATCATGAATATCATCAAGTCATCTTGATCATCATGATCAGCTTTGCCACTAAATGTGTCATGGATCAATGTATTCATACCATCATCTTCAACTGTGTTTTCTGGCGCATGATCATCTTCTTCCATAGGATCATTAACTTCATCTTTGATATTCACAGCTCCATGTTCGTCCGCTTACAAAACCACATTCTCCGGGTTGTGATAATCCATATTATCTTCCCTAGGGAGCCCCACCTTTATAATAATGATAGACAAAAATAAACCATGATCATGATCAAGTGATTATATATATATATAATGTTAAAATGATATAAAAATTTACAAATTCAATCAATATAAACACATATAATGAACAACTTACCAATGGACGAGAATCCTGCCCCCCTTAAACGTGACCATGCTACCTACAATGTTTCTCAGCTGTTGTGATTAAAATTCATCTCATCTTTAAGCCCTTGCAATTATTGCAAGGACAATAACATTTCCCATCACCCTTTCTTTTCAATCTAGCCCACAATCTATCAAGTGTCTCTTCATTTTGTTTCGGACTAATATTATCTAACATGATTTTTCTTTACCAAGCTTGACTATTTAGATCTTCAAAAAATATCAAACTCACACTCCAATAATTTTTGTTCATAGACAGGTAAAAAAATCTAATAATTCTGATATTTTACACCAAAAAAATTTGGCATGCAACCACCCCTGCAAACGAGAAGATAGTCTGAAGTCAATGACCCCAAAAAACACTTTAAAATGCTAATTCCAAAACTTATTAAATTCTGATTTTGCTATGATTTCCAAATGTTAAGACTCCTAAAATCATAATATTGAACTTGATCACAAACTTCCTACAATGATGGAGGTAGTGAGCTAGTAAGAGCAAGTGAGCCATTCCTAAGGAGCAACAAGTCAGAATCATCACTGCTAATGTCAATATAGATTTATCCTTTTAGTTAAAAATGCAATGTGTCACTTTTTATTACAAGCTTATCCCTAGGGCCCTCAACATTGAGAGAGCCCTAATCGCATAAGGAAGCACACACTAGTAGAATTTGGAAAATAAATGACTAGGTGACTAAAAATTTTAGTCACAACAACTAAAAATGACTAAATTCTACTCATTTTTTGCAACTCAGCTATAAATGAGTAAATAAATTACTAGTTTGGTCGTTGATTAAAAATTATTTAGTCACACAAATAAAAATGACTAAATACTTAGTCATTTATTTAGTCACAATCCATTTGAATAAATCATTTAAGGAATCAAGAATATATCCCACCAAAATACTCTAAAACTTTAATAAAAATACCCTAAAACTTTTGTCAAAATCTTATTTTCAGGCGTAGCCCACCAGAATGGAGTTTTCATTTTAATAAACATACTCTAAAACCTTCACCAAAACATTATTTTCAAGCATAGACCACCAAAATGGAGAAGTGTTTCAGTGAAGAATGACAAAGAATGGTGAGGAGATGTGCGTGAAAGGAGGCATAGGATTCATTGTTGCTTATCTCATTCCTACTCTACTCAACAAATCTTACATTGTTCTCACTACTATTTGTAATCTAGGTATTTACTTGACATATATTTGCATAATCTCAAATTCCTTCAGAGCCTTTTGAAGTATCAATGTATCCTATATAGGGTTTAGAATGATTTCTTTTAATTAAAAAAATAAATAAATGATGTATTTCCCTGTAATTAGATAATGTGGAGATCTCCTAAATCTTCCCTAGCACACTATCCTCTTTGGCATCAGATTCATTATCTCCAGCTACTAGGGTTTTGCATGTGACATCTTTAATATCTTCATGACCGTGGCTTTTAAATAGATCTCAGTCTTTGCTTTAATCCTTTTCATGGTAACGCTTGAGTTCCATAATCCACCTTCAATCTCTTCTAAGAACGTTGTCTTAAGCTAGACTACATAGTATGCATATAAAGAAAGTCCTTCATACTTTCCATTGTTCCAAACCACCACTCATTGCCTTGCTTAAAATTTTGCCTCCATAAGCACAATAGCATGTTTTAAAATCATGGTTGCCAGTGATTGACCATTAAGGTCACCACTTTCATCATGAAGATACAATGATATTTTTATCCTCAAACTCAAGGCATTATGCAAGATAACATTGTGAATTGTTTGCCATGTACGATTTTATTTTCTTGTACATTTATTGCTCTGCTAACTTCCTTTAAGACTAGGTATTGCACCCTCAACTGCAATCTCAAACAACTCACTCACTATCACTTCAAGATTCCTTTCATAAGCATCCTTCTTTAAAATCAAACTATACCCTATAGACTGCCTACTTACTACAAGGGACTCATTGTTTCATGGTATTGTAGTTCTTAAGATCCTTCAACCTTATTGACACTACTTCACAGTTCACAAAGTATTATTCACTATTCCCCCATCTTTGATGAGTCTCAAAACACTGTTCAAACATGCAATCCACTACCTCCATTATAAATTAATGGCTAAGAAGAAACATTGAACCTATGATTACCATTGTTACTTCATTTGGACAGTCATTCCCTGATTGCATTTGCCTTGTCTAACACTACCAAAAGCATTTGAGAAACCCTTAAGGTTAGCAAGGGGGTAAGGAAACTCACTATTAAAATATCCACTTTACTATGCAAGGTTTGAGCTTTATTATCTCGTCACTACTCAGCCTCCTTTTGACTGTCACATCTCAAGTGAATGCCATTCTTCTTACCATAGATTGTATTTACAAATGTCACTTATCTACATAGTGTGCTTGTTATTAGCTACAATCTTTAGATTGCAAGATTTTTTTATTAGCTATAATGTCTCAATCTTTCTCGTATTGCAACCTCACTAATCCGCTATAGTTATTGTTTATGTTTCTACGGAGGCCTAGGGTTTGTACCCTAATCATGCTCTTACGAATGCTTATGTTGGTATTAAAAAACAACCTTAAATCTTGGGACAAAAAATTAGTTGTCTTCACAAAGTTGTGGTATTCTCTTGGATTGTATCCTGGAGTGTGTGGGAAGCTTGTGTTTGATCATTAAGATATGTAAACCTGATCAAGGAAATGTATCCTATATATCATGGGTCTTGCTTTAATACTTTCCATAATGGTTATTAGCAAATCACATTATTATAGTTTTCGGTAACCCAAGATTGCATTCAAGTATGTAACAAACTTTGTTTTTAGTTTAAGCTATACACTTTTAAGTTACATTCATAAGGTTTAGAAAGTCTTGATCACTCTCTAGAATAGCCCATTAAACATGGGTTGTTCTTGAATGCACTACATAATTGATATAACACAACCACTCTACATATCAATCAGAGTTATAGGCTCTTGATTGTAGCAAGAGGTAATCACTCTTCAATCATGCTATAATTACATTCTAACCTATTAAACTTGAGACAACTTGAATGCACCCAATGATGATTGACACCTACATTATACAACCCAAATTAACTACATTATATGAGTGCCTCCATTTCTATCACAACATAGCCACATTAAACTTGGGTCACACATGAATGCATCCTATATTTGTTATAGCACAACTGTGCCACATGACCAATAGAGTTATGGATCACATAATTCTGATCCACAGAATTTGTTCGCTTGAAGTTTGTGATCTTATGGTTATTCCACACAACAAAATATGGACATGAAATTCTCAAAACCCTAAACCTCTAAAAATGAAATATGATGAGATGTTGCTTTAAAATATGATTTTCAAACCTAGAACTACAAATCTAACTTCACAACTGAATTCTACAAAAAGACAATGACTACCCTCAAACTGGCAATATCTTCTTGAATTTTTTCTAATTTTTCCCTAGAAAATCATCCTTAGTTCTCAACAAACTATCTCAAATAGAGCAAAACACTGTTCTCAATAAATTAGCCAACTCCTCAGCTTTTTATTTATGTTGGCCACAATTCTGGATTTTTCTTATTTTTCTTCATGTTTGTCGTACCTCTTGACAAAACTAATAGTCGACATTTCGACGAACATCGGGGATAAAATTTTAAAAATTTGAAAATTACACATAAAATTTTACAAGCACCCGACGATACATCAAATTATACATATTT